>CAFUXE010000288.1:396170-430726 GCA_903364295.1 Serranus cabrilla | reverse complement strand
GCAGCCAGGCAGAGTGATGGATAAATACACCTTTAATAACAGACCAGTGAGTCAGTACAGACACAGGCCTGCAGCTGTTTGACTGGCTGAAGGTAGCAGAATAGATTAGATCACAATCATAAAGATCAATACTGAATATTTAAGAAATAAATACTGTATAAGTGAATGTTTAATAAAGTCATACAACAGAAAACGTTTGATTCTAAATTTACTGCAAATGATAGAGTAGGTAGTGTTGAAATAGAAAAAAAACATGTAGATGTAACTGAAGCCCAAACTTCTGGTGTGCTGCTACCACTTTAAAAGCATTGTTTCATTATACCTATACTCCTGACTCAGCACTGGCATTAGTTGTCTCATTTTATTTAAGACTACTCATTCACCAAAAAGCAGCTGTTTCAATATTATTGATTCAAGCAATTCTTCATCCCAGTCTGTCTCTGCCCACTTTATGATGTGAGAAAATAAGAAGCCAGCAAGTAAAGAAGTTGCGATTTACACAGAAGCAGCAGTAGTCTTTAAAGAACTTGGTTCTTGATCATGTTCAGGAAATGTGTCCATGTTGTGTGTGTTTTCATTCTCCCATGGTGCTGTTACAGATGCAGCCTTCTCTGAACTGCATGGCCTCACCAGTCGATCACTTTTCCAGCTTGATTAGAAACAAACTAACACAAATACAACGTTTTTGCGGTTAATCTGTTATGTTAACCCCAATTAAAAGTGGAAATTTGATTGCCACCATAAACTGTACAGGAGAAGCAGATGTAGCTCCCAGGATGTCAACCATTGTTTTGTGGACTACTGTTTCGAGGCCGCACGTTTTGCGTTTTGGTAGTTGCCAACTTGTTTTTTGGAGCCACATGTGCCCATATTTGGAGAAGAGGGTGGTTACCAGGATTTGTATAGCAGGCACCAAGTTACCAGCTGATGCTAGCACTAGCTAGCTAGTTCGGTAAGCAATGTACATCGGGATGTTAATTTTTGGCTAGTGAAGAAACAGGCTTAAAACATAAGATTCTTACCAGAAAAATAAACAACTGATTCCTATGATGGTCTTATAGTTCCTTCCGAGAGTATGTATATAAAAAATGGGTCAAGGTTCTATAAAAACAACCAAAACATGTTAATGTCTATTTAAATGTACTCAGAGATGCATCGCTCTGGTTGTAACCTGATTGACGGGTTGCCTAAAGCATGCCCTAAAGCATTCCCTGATTCAATGTCTATTTAACTCTAAATGGGACTATCATTTACAAAATGAACATCACGCTGCATTGGAAAAACTAAAAACTAACCACTGAGAGCATAAACTCGAAGAAAATGTTTATTAGGCCAATAAATTAAGTGGAAAGGTCATTTTCTCATAGACATATATTATTTTTGAACCAGTGGAGTTGTCCTCTGCTGGCCATTTAAAAGAATGTTTCAGACACGATAGCATTGGCTTCACTACACTCACACAGAGTTTGCTGTTTCAAAGCACCCTGTCTAACGTGAATACACTGAAACACGACATTAATTCATGGAAAATGTTAAAGCACAAACTGGGCATATGGTCTATGCCACTCTGATAACTGTTGGCAGTTCCCAGAGGCACATTCACATATCCATCATTATCCCACACTTCATGGATTATTAATGTTCTTTACTTTTATTTATGTAAACACTCCTTTGAGTATTCCATCAGTCTTACTTGACAACATGCAGCATTCAAAAGGAAAACTTTCAAACATGTTGCTGTTCAAAAAAGCAGGTAACAAGTATAAAGTGTGAACCTGTGCACTTACAAGGCTCTCCAGGTAAAGAACGCTGTTGTCTCCTCAGCCAATAGAGCAAGTAAGCAGCAAATAAACCTGTGATACACAAGGAAGTTTTGGCTCTCGATATCCATTTACAGAATCTCCACATTTTCTGTTATTATTCACTTTGTTCTGGCTTAAATACATAATAGAGTAAAATGAAAGTCACAATGACGAGTTGCCATGGTTCTGTCTAAATATTATGGTGTGCATTATGAGGTGTTTTTAGTGTTTTGGGAGCTGAGTCATTTATATGGTTTTACACCCTAATCATTTCGTGACAGCGTGAACAAAAATCCCGAAGCTCTCAATTAATCTGTTTTTTTTTTTTGTAAATAAAAAATTGCATTTTATCTGCTTTACCACTGGCATGCCTCAGCCCTAAATCTTTTGAGAGTGGTTGGTTGGAAATAAAGTGAGGGGACACGGGTGCCTGTACGCATTCGTGTAAGTGATTAAATGAAAAAAGCAATGACTAAGTGTTCCTGTCAGTGTTCATCACGGTGCCACTGTGTCTATATTTCCCGGGCTGCAATAATCCAACAGTCCACTTGGTGGTGCTGGCACCCTGCGACCGTGGGGAGCTTCAGCAGGGAGCTGAAGTGGCCTCTGTCAGCTGTGTGTGCAGCCGCAGTGCGTACCCTCAATGTCTTTGTCAGTAAACTGTATGCATTTTGGCAGAATACATACTTGGATTTGTTTAAATTATTGTACAGTGTACCTATATACTGAGTTTTTATATTGTGGCATAGTTGAGTTTACAGGGAATGTCTGTGCCCATATTTGCTGACCCATATTTGGGACAGGTTGGATAACTGTACAAATAACACTAAGGCCGTGTGTATGAGTGTGTTAGAGTGACTTACTTTAAAAAATGCTGGTTTATGGCAGCATCACAGAAGTAGTCATTGATGTATGTGGTTAGAAGACGTCTGTCCCACTCATCTGTTACATGGCCTCCATAGTTGACCCCAGCAATGAGATACTTCAGTGCATCCCAGGGAATCTCCTCATACTTATCCAGGTACAGACTCAGCAGACTCTCACTCACCTAGGGGGGCATCAAGACGAACTCAACAGACTGATTTGAAATACAACATACAGACAAAGTAAAAGGTCTCTGCTTCAGAAAGTAGACAAAACAGTAAAGCTAGAATGGAGAGGAAGACATTCTAACAAAGGCCATTAGTTGGATTTAGTCTCATACATATGAAAAAGACTGTCATTATCCATTAGTCTAACTGGCCCTCACTCTGACAGGATAAAAATGGCCTTTCTGCTTGAGATAAGTCTATATTGTGTTTTAGAGCAGCTTACTGACAAAGAAAGCATCAGTCATGCATAAATTCCAATCATCGCCGCCATAACGACAACCACATCATAGTCATCGCCACTCAATCACTGAGCAGTTACCAACATCTTCACTGCGCTGATGGCAGTCCATCTGATGGCAGATCTGCCAATAACTGTCACAGTGTAACTGTTTCCTTCAGGATCACATGAGGTAAAGTCAGAATCACTGAAGCCAAAGATAATGTTCCAGCCCAGCTGTGGAAATGTCTTCCTCTCCAGCATGTCAGCAGTTGTGTTCATTCATGTTGACTTGGCGGTGATGGAGGCAGTGTTAATACCATGGGGAGAAGTGTGTTTGGGATTGCTTCCCTGTCCTCCATAAATGTACATGTTTCACTTTATATTTTGTCCATATGGTGTTTTATGAGCCTCAAGATAATAAACACACATGTAGCTATAATGGTCTGTGGACAGCTCCTGGTGCTGAAATTATGTCTAAAATGCACATAGTGGATGAAGTGCAGATGAAAAATACAAACAGGAAACAGAAGGAGCAAGAGAAAAGTACGACAAGAAACAAAGAGCTGTTCCTTTGATGAGGTGTGTGTCTGAACCACTGGGCCAATTTTTTTTTTGGGCCAACGTTTTTGAGTAACACAAGTGCTGATTTTGACTGCATCCAAGCTTAACAAGAGACCTAATGAATTAATCAAGTGCATAATGTACAGTAAATTATAGAGTGTAGAGGTTTGAGTAGACCTGCTCACATACCATGACCTGTTTGATCAATCAAGCCTTTTTCTTTCAAGCTAAGCATTGTCAAGAATTCAAAACCATGAATGACGTGGGTCCTTGCTAGGCCAGGTCCCGCCTTACAGACATGAAAGAAAAAGTGGGATTCTGTGGTTTAAGTGGGATGACCAAACCCCAAATAAGTCAGTGTTTGTACGCAGGAGCCTGTCTCATGAAATCTGCAAAAGCAATATATAAAAAACACTTTAAAAAAAACAGAAATATAAAAGTAAAGGGTGATTGATTCTGATAAGGTGGTATCTAAGGATGTGGCAGTTGGTTGTGTGCCACTTGTACCCATGCCTTTACAGCTGTTATGCATCTCAGGTGAAGAAGAGGAAGGACATGGAAGGGTGAAAATGAATCAAAGAAAAGACAATAAAAATTGACTTCCCCAAACAAACAAATTGCTTGATGTATAACAGTGACATTTCCCTAGTTGCAGAGAGGCGTGTCTGAAAGGCAACAAACCATAGAAACTGACAGTCAGGCCTCCACTGGTATAATAAATAGCTGCAAATCATGCTGATGAGCATGAGGGAGCAGGGAAACAGTGGGTCGATACGGTGAGTGAAAGATTCATCTGAATAAACCAAATCAATCAAATATTCATCAAGTATTTTGTGCACTTTGTCAGGCGCAAATGACACTGGAGTCTAAAAGAAACACTTGTCGGGGGAAAAGCTCTGCTAGGCAACAGAACACATCAGAGACAGAAGAGAAGGATGAACCACAAAGCAAAGATGGTGTCCTACTGTTCTTGACCTGCCCCAATATTATTATTTATCATTGTTATGATGCATTATAGTGTGATTGTAACTCAATTGAAGTGGTCATTTGGTACATTAAGTGAAGTAATGAAGTTCCTGAAGTATAGACAAATATAATACATGACAGGCTGGTTTAAAGTCACTGTAATCAATTTTTTTTGTTTTAAGTAAAGAGAAAAAAACATAATCGACTCACAAAACAAATTAAAGTTCTGCTTATAACAATATATAAATAATGCATTACAGACACAGGCTTCCATAAATCTCAGGAAGCGAGCAGCAGTGATGAAGTATTATCCTATGAAATACATTATGTGTCTTTTTTTGTTATGGATTATTGTTAGATGGCATTACAAATATTTAGCGTTGTTTAGTGAGTGTTTATAACTATAATTACATAATGTCACAAGCAGATAATAATGCATTTTTATTGGGGCTCATGATAACCACATCACTGCAACACCATGATCACATGATACTACAACAGTGATGAGGTCATCGCTGTCAGTTTCATGTTATTCCTGTGCTGTAGCTTGATTATTGTGTTAATTTGAGTGAATTGTTAATATCCTAAATATTAACGTTGAGCACTTGTTTGGGCATATTTGAATTTAATAAGAACCAAAATATTACATTTGAATGTTTGCTTTCTGTAGCAACTAGTAAACATTATTTGCATTGTATTAAGGGACTTTAATACCCACAATGCTCAAGGAGAAAGGCCGGAAGTATAAAACAGTTTGCCAGAGAAGAACAAGTTTCGCTTGGTAGATCTGTTGTTAGCGAGCAAATTGCAGCCTACTTTTCGTTGTCACAAGCTAACATGTAATGTCATTTGCTCACTAAAAGACTAATTCCAAAGTTTCATGGGGATTGTTCTTGGTAGGCCACCATCAATAATAACTGCTTTCATCATGGAAAAATAGATACGTTAATTTAACATGATGAATTTAAAGTTTCCAGGGCTGGATTTTAAAGAAGCGGATTGGATTGCACCACTTTTGCACCATGAGGTAAGGTAGGTGCTGCTACTTTACTTTAAGCAGCTGCTTACCTCTATAGCCAACCTCCATTCACTTATGATTTGGGGGTGATGGAGGGCGGAGGCATTTGCGGTTAACTGCAAAACCACAGGGATATGTTGCTTTTTGCAGACAGAACTAAATCTATATTATCACAGCCCTACATTAGACATATGTGTATAATACATTATAGACATGGGCATCATACAAAGTGTTAACCATGAAAGTGCTTGCTCATACCAGAGGCCTCAGCCAGCTGCAGCAGAGCTCCGGTCGGGTCCACCCCAGGAGACAGAACAAAGATCAGAGGAGTCATGCTGGTGGATTCCTTTACCACCTGGGGGTAGAACACAGACAGTAGAGTCAGCAAAGAAGGACAAAGAAAGTGAGAATAGATGAGCCAACAAGGCGTAACTCACTTGACACCTAATAGTAACCCTGTGTTGGGTTGAAGTACAGTCTAACTGAATTAGACAACCAATGCATGAATCATTTGTTTATTCTAAACTTGATTCAGTTTAACTCAACAGCTGAGAATTACAGCACCATTGCGGCATCGCCTCAGTCTCTGGTGGCCATTTTAGCCGTCAAATGTAATCATATGGCTTATGATAGAATGTGGGTGGGCTCAGTCAGACAGTCGGAAACAGAGAGCGAGAGAGGCACCCACATGGATAGAGAAGAAGTAGAAGACAGAAGAAGCAGGGATAGATGGGATCACAGCTGACACTCACAGCTTGGAGAGCAGTAAAGAGCAGGCGGATCCACAAAGTCATCACAATAAACAAGAAAGCGGTGACGCAGATGGAGATGTGGTTCTGACGCAGATAGCTCATAACATCTTCTGCTGCTGATTACAGCTTTACTTCCAATTACCTAGAAGGAGGAGCAGCAGAGAGGAAGGGTGAAGGCAGGTAAATAAGAGGGACAGTGGATGGTTAAGGTGTAAGGAAATTATAGAGAAAAAAGTAAGAGAAAAGGGTAGAGAATACAGGATATAAGCAGGGTATGAAGAAAGAGAGATATGTCAGAAAGTAGGGTTAATTGTATGTTTTCAGTAAGAATATGTACAGGGAAACTTTCATCCAAATCGCAGAGTTAATAAGAGCCATGAATCATGACCCCACATCATTAACTGAGCTAGATAAACACTCGACTCCATTCTAAGCTGAGGGGAGAAGATATCTTGGCAGAAGCAAAATCCTCCTGTGATCACATTAATATTGAGCTCAACTTTGTCAAATCTAATTCCCACTGATGGAATAAAGCAACGGAAGTGAGTGACAGATATCCACAAACCCACACACTCTCCTGCTCTCTTCTCCCTTCAGTCAAGCAGCCATGAATAGATCCTCAGTTGTCAGCAGGAGCAGAGGAGAATACATGTATTCATCATCACCAGGGTAGAATACATACACTGGCAGGAGACTGTTTTCTTAATCAAATACAGAAAGCATACAGCTGTTTGTAATTGTCAAGCAAAACCTTGAAACTTTTCAGTACACAGCAGGAAACGCACGACAGAGACACTGAAGCACAAAAAGCTGTCTTTCTCAAGAACTCATACACCTGCCATCAAACCTGACTTTGCCTCAGCTTTATTGTTGCTGCTGGAAATATATTCTCGTTATACGTTACACAATAAAAAACCCAACAACATGTGCAAAACCTGGTGGTAAAGCAAAGGTTGGCGGGGGTTATGTTCGAGGGAAGTAGATGGAAATGTGGAACTTTTTAATATCTAGGACTATCCTGAGTATCATTTTTGGGGCTTCAAAACTTCAGCGAGACTTACCTGTGTGTATTCAAAGCTTTGCCAGGAGTGAGGGCTACAGGTCGAATGGTTGCCATGGTGCAGTGGCGCCACAATCTGATCGTCTCTGGAGCTGATTATGGCCTACATGATGAACTTACTTATTCATGGCAGAAGCACAAATGGGAAGGGCAAATGCAAAATTTGTTTAGTGGCCAAACAGTGTATTTACAACTTCGGAATCTGTCACATGATGCCAGGTGACCCAAAATAACTTTTTTCCAATCCACTTATATTGGGAAAAAGACATCTGTAAATGATTTTTTGAGACTGGTTTACCTCAAAAACAACTAACCAACGATGTGATTGCTTTGTGGTAGTCTTCTGGTAATCGTGTCACCCTTGTAACTACATCACTTGCCGCATTTATGTATATTTTACTGTCTTTTATAACAAATTAAAGGAAGGTTTTTAACAATGATTATGTAGCCTAAATTAGACAAAACTGCAGCTTTTTAGGTAAACACAAAGTCGTTATGGTATCGACAAATTACCTATTCTGTCGTTTTTCTGTCGTTGGAGATCTTGTTGATTTTTTTAGAGGTACATCAACTTCCCAGAACAAACACTGACATTGCCTTTATGTAAACAATCAATTCCCTGAGCCTCAGTCCAAGCAGCTGGTTTCCACAGATGTGTAAGACCAAGGTAATTTTATACATACAAGATTTTACAGTCATGCACCACTGAGCCACTTTCATAGCAAGGCTATTAAATGTAGGCTGATTCATGCTGTTTCACCCCGTGGGAGCTACCAGGTTAGACACATATGTAACGTAACTACAGCTGTGATGTAACAGCAGATGTTGCTGAAAACAAAGGGAGGTTCAGGTGCTCTTTGGGTGTGTCCTAGAGCGCAAAATAAAGCTGATGGTGAAAAACAGCAGTTAGCTGTTTCCTCTTCTATTTATTTTATGTATACAATATATTCCAACCCGAACCCACAGCGCACTGAAACAAATCAAACATCCCCATGGGCTCTGCATGTTCTAAGATCGCCTTTTAATGAGTCTCTGCCAAGTGCATATCAGATTTTACTGCATATGTGTTGTAATATAATACTGCAATAATATGACGTATCCTCCTTCTTTCATAGGAATTAATCCAGCTCTCTTTTTACACCCATGGTTTGGACCTGTCTCTTAAAAAGTCAGTTCTCCTTTAGATGCTTCTCGAGTGTCGTCCGTGGACAGGATGAGCTCTTTAATAAGAAAAAATGTTTGATTACCATAGCAACAGGCGAGGCTTTGAAGCATTTTGGTCAGCCCTAATAAAGTCCCAGCTCGTTGTCAATCTGAATTGCTTCATTGAGCATAAAGTGATCCCAGCAATCCTGCTAAATTCATTTATCAATGAAGAAACCAAACAAACAACACATCAGTCAAACAGCACAAGTCTGTCCACTGAGACATTCACTGGCAAAAAAAGTAAGTTATGGAAAAGTTATCTTTTAATTGCTATGACTTATTTAAGAAAAAACACAGTGAATGAAATGTCTCTGAGGGAAAGCATAACGTCTTCACAGTTCCACATCTGAATTCACAGTGGGATGCCTTTTGGGGCATTAAGTGTGTTCCAAGCCTTTGAAAATAAAAGGTTTGTGTTGGATTATCTCCAATCAAACAAGATGAAAACAACATGTTTGTGTGTGTTCTGTGTTTTCTTACGAGTCCTCCTTGGAGGAAGAAGCTGTCCACATCCATGTGAAGTTGGCACACAGTTGGATGCTGAAGAGCAGCTTGAGGGCCTCAAACAGGCCCAAACACATGTACCTGCAGAGGATAAATACACACACAGTGTTAGAGACCGTGATGCCAAAGAATCACGATTTGTCTCCTCGGACAGTGTTACCAACCTGCAGGTCAGGACACCCACAAGGGGTCACAACATTTTTAATCTGAGTGGTGAAAAATGTCAAACAAAAGACTAAACCTCCTACACAATTCTGTTACAATTCACTTTTCATCTTTGCTTTTTATTTCAAATAATTAATTGTATAATAACACATTTTTAGGGCTCTAAAGATCATGACAAAAAAGAAAAATCAATTTCTGTTTGAACCACTCACTGACATATGCAACCAGCATCTTTTTTCAAATTTTGTTCACATGGCAAAAAAGTTGGGAAGTGGTATCCTAGAATGACCCTGAATGTGTCTCTTCCACAGGCGTATTTTATTCATCTTACTGTACTGAAGCTCCAAACATACACTGAAGGTTCTGGAACTGTAAATGCACATTATACTGTGTTTCCAAGATCAAAGGATACAAGTTATGATCCACAGTTCTCAGGTAAAACTTTGTAATATCATATGACTCCTTTTCTCCCGGCAGAGTTAAGTCGTAATTCATGTAAAACTTCCTCATCAAAGACATAATCCCAAGCTGCTGCATGAAGGTTACATGAGGCTGCTGTTTGTTGCATTACATTCTCAGCAATCTTAAACAATAAACCCTTTAGGTTTTCAAGTGTGACTGCTTACATTTCGGTGTAGATTGTATTATTTCTATTTAGAAAAATAATCTTAAGGCCAGATCAATAAAAATCACCCTAAATTAAAGGTAAACAACATTTTAGTTTAGATTTAATAAAACCCAAAAACCCAAACTGAGCCAAGGCAAAATACAGCATCACTCAGGTTTAAGGCTGGTACTGTAAATGCTCCCAGACATGTAGATACTAATAGGGCATGTAGTGCTTCGACACAACTACATGCAGTTTGGATATTCGTAGAGCCTAAGGTCTAGTCATGGTGCTCTTCGTGGGTGCAAGTTCATACTGGCAGTGCCAAAGCTTTTCTTGTAATTTTAAGAACATGCTGACTTAGAACAAAGTCAGAGCTAAAAGTTTGATCCCAGCAGAGAGCTTAGGAGAGGTTGAATGAGGGGAAAGAAAGGAAGGTAGAGAGGCAGAGAAAAGGAACAAAGGGGAAGCAGCTAATAGTTTGGAGGATCTAGGAATAAAAAATTTATAGGGTAAAATAAGGTTCCTTTAGTCCATCCGTCAGCATTGCTGCAGTGGAAATTAGTCTCTGCTCTCGTCTGCTCTCCACCTCCACAGTGCATTTCTACAATACCCAGTTGTGTGAAATAGTTATTCTGTTTTGGATCTTTGATCTGTATTCTGTGGTTGCAGACTATGCATGTCTTTTTTATTTTGTGTCAATATTTCCAACACGTTTTATGCATTTTCGTAGTCTGTATTACAATTCACAGGTTTTTATATTGTATTTCATAGCGTGAGTGTGTGAAATGTGTCCATGTTAAACCGTCCATAAAAACAGAGCACAATGTACCACTCAGTAACAGAGAACCACGTGAGTCTTCATTTGTCTCGTGATGTACATTTATGTCTTACAAATTTATCACCAAATGTTTACTGATCCTCCCTCAGCTCTCTCCTTCCTCTTTGCCTCCGTCCTTAGCTTTTTAAACGATGTTTCTCCCGACCTCAGCACTCCTCTTCATCTTCAATCAGTCCCTCTCTCTCCACCTTTTCTCTCCCCTCATCCCTCTTCCTTCCCCATACGTCCTCCTGCTATGGCTGCTTGCCCTCTGTCCCCCCTCTATTTGTCTTTTTTCTCCCGTCTCCCTCACTTTGTTTCTCTTGTTTATCCTTCTCCTTACACGCTCACCCATCTTCCACCTTCATCTTTCGCTGTCCTCCTACTGTCTCATACTAAGATCCTCATCTCCCTACACTCCCACACTCTGTCCCATCTCCCTCCATATCTCCCACCATCAATCCAATACATTCAGACCCACTGAGAAACAGAGATTACATATACACTGTTGCCCATAAAGTTGGAATCATTTTGTTTTCAGACACAATCCTCTGTTTATTCCTATTTAAATGCATCAGTAATCCCCTTTGACCAGTTGCAATGATTACATTACATATACACTTAAATGTCACGTTTGTTTTTTGTCAGAGGAGACATGCTGCAGGAAGTGGAAAGATATCCAGGACACATATGTCAAACACTAATAGTCCTGCAGTCAGATTCACACGAGTAACCCTGCAGTGAAATCGGTTTGGTAGGAACAGAATAAAAATAAATGATGATGATTTATCAATGGTATAGCACTATTGTATCTACATAATATATCTTATCCTTCCTGCCGGATTCTGGCAGATTCCCTTTCACATTACACAAACTACTTTGACCGAATATTCATAAAAATATCAAACAAAAATATCAAACACTGATTATTTCAGCTTTAAGATCCTCTGTGCGTGCATTCACCACTTACATACTTATATTACCCTTTTCACTGCACTGTAGTGGCAGCACATACTTTTGCATATTCATCTGTTCTCGGATTGAATAATATCCTGCCCGGTTCTCCCTCAGGTCATCCACTACCTTGTTTCTGCACACATTTTTTATTCACTGTCCTCCTCCACTTCCTTATCCTGCTCTTCTTTTACAACCAATTTCTACACCTTTCCATCAGTTCATCAACCTTTTCTCTTTTCCTGCCCTCTTCTGGTCCTCTTTGCAACTTTTTCCAAACTCCCCCTTTCCCTTCCTTGTTCTCCTTTCTCAATCTCTCCGACCTGACTCCGAACCTCTCTGGTAGCAAACTGGTCTGTATAACAGAAGTGAACATAGGCTCTGGGTCCGAAAAGTGAAGTCAGTGCTGAAATACCTTGAAACTGCATTCATTTTAATGACCAGCAGGGGGCAACAAGTTAGATTTATTACCTTAGTAAATATTTTCATAATGAGTTCATGGTCTTGATTGATAGTTTTAAGTCTCTCCAGTATGATGCTATTTTTTTTATTAATTATGCTCACCTTGAGAGAGAAACAGACAATAAAGCAGGGTATGTTTCACAGCGAGGCTACTTATGATTGATAAGTCGCTACCACTGCTACCCGTCAATCAGGATAAAAGTGTGTATCAATGAAGCTGTGTACATTTAAGTAGTTGTGAACCTTTTTTTGGTTTAACTTGAATCATGGAAACTAACTTTGTTATCAGCGACTTTACACAGTCAGGCTGTCAGTCAGATCTTGTCCAAATATGGTCACACCGGCTCAGAAACAAACAAAACAAAAAACCAAAAAAAACGACAGCAGTCAAAATACTAAACTCAAGACTTCAAAACATTAACCGACAAATGGGTGACATCTCTGTGAGTATGTCGACTTCCTTTATACAGTCTATTGTTGATCATACTCTAGTGTGTTTGTTGTATTCCAGCTGCACCTCAGCATGGCAAATCAAAATAAAACTGCAAGCTTTGTACAGTTTCAAATGTTTCTATACATGTGCAGTGGTGACAAAAGAATCATTTAAAAAGGCTATTTAGTGCTGTGTTTGCTTTAGTCAGTGAACTGTAAAAGTGGGTTTACCAGAGCTGAAATGAGGTATAATCCACAATAAGACAGGCTGATGTGAAGCACAGCAGGGTTTGCCTCGGTGGAGTTTATTAATTTTCATAATCACAAGAGTTGGCTTGGTCTTTTCCCATTGGTAAAAAAAAGGAAGCATTTATTTATATCTTGGGTAAACATGTTTTTAAAATGAACTTTCCTGTATTTGAAGAGAGTTGAAGCAATACCTCTGCCACTGCTCTTTTCACAATAAATGGCTATATAGATGAACAAAGAGACAGAAAGGGTTATTGATTATTGTCAAGTCAAAAGGAACAGACGACTCGGCTATTAGACATATACGTCAGTCTGAAGCGCAGCAGTTGCAATCTATAACTGCCAAAACTCAATTGTCCCTAAATGTCACGCTGTGGCTACATTGTGAACTGGCAGCTGAATGAAGTGGGAGCAATGAAGCAGAGCAAAGACCCAGAGAGAGCGAGAGAATGAAAGGTCAGAAAGACCAAAGAGGGAGAAACTGTCTGAATGGCACACACTGGGAAGAAATTGACCAGAGAAAAGAAAGTATAGAGAGGAGAGGCTGTGTGGAGACGGAGGACATTTTGAAAAGAGGGACGGCGATGAGAAAAATGATGACCTAAAGATCGGGATGGAAAAATAGTGAGGTGTCTTACTCACTCATTTTCCTTTGGCCTCTCACTCCCTCTCCTTGATAGTACATGAATCTTTGCCGCCACCTTTCTCTCCAATGACACATTCAGGACCTACAGAAACACAATTGGGCAACACAAATATCAGCTACATTTACCCACATAAGTGAATTGTTTGACTTACTCAGAAAAAAACTCTATGAGTAGCTTCTAGTGCGAGGAGACCTGTAAATCAATTTGAGAGGGACATAAGATTTCAATCTTGAACTTCAGTTGACCAATGACCAATAGTTTGTCTTCAAAGGTAAAATATGCAGCCGTTTCATACTAAAAGCTCTAAAAATGACTAGACCTATGTTCTATATTTTTTGAGATGTGAACCTACATTATCCCACATGTTTAGGATACATTATCAGTAAGTCAGCAAACCACCTTAAGCAAACTAATGACAAAGACTGCATGAGTGCAGTTTTATTAGTGGCAGCAACATTATATTAGCACAATGGAAAATAATTTCAAAATATGTAGAACAAATGTGTATTTTGCAACCTTTAAACCCACTATTTTACAATTCAGGATTTTAAAATGAGCTTGATTGATTAATGATTGAGCTAAACTCTTCCATGTAAACACAGCAACACACACACACACACATAGAAAAACATTTAAGTTTAGAAAGACTTTCAAGAGAAAAGGAAAACAGAAGTCACAGTAGTTTTGGAAAACAGGAAGGATACATTAGCTCCTGTAAACTTTTCTCTAGCTCACTCTGGCTTTCCACTACTGATGGCTTATCTGATATCCAGTCAATGTAAATCCTTTCAAATGTCATAAAGCTGTCCTTAAATATGACCATAATGCACTTCACTGTAATGACTCAGCTGATAACAGCTCATGACAATCTGGTTTTCATTACAAATATCTATACTGGGGCTCATGTTACGCAACATGTTTTCAGTACACTGAACCTGTTCATGTTGGGACTAAAACTGCTTTACAGGGAAATATGGTGCAAGAACATGTGGAAGGCAACATCAGTGACTGCCAAGAGTGGCAAAGAAGGGACGGTGCCCCCTGGATCCTGCACAAAGCATTCTGTAAAAACCTAAACTGGTCCAAGTTTCCTATTTGCTGCTCCCCACTGGCTCACACAACTTTTAAAGCTGGCAAGAAATGCACGGGAAGTCAAGGGGAACATGCAGAGAACAACAGCTATAGATTTGCCGTCCAGGGGAAACAAATGAAGTTGTACATGTCAGGAAAATCAAGGACCAAAGTGCTGCTTGGGTCTGTAACACAAAGCTGCCCACAACTAAGGAATTGATTCCATAAACATGTTATTCAAGTAGACACGATAATAAAAGCTTTTTGAATGTTGGTGTGTTCATTGCACACACTGTCAGCATTTGCTCATCAACCAATAGCGATGATGGAAAAGCATTTCACATGTTAACGGCGGGCTCTGATTGATATCACAAATGATCAAATGATCCTCAATGGCACCAAATGTACAGTAACAGCAAAAAAATGTAAATTAAAAAATAAAATGTGAAAAAAGAATGTGACTTTTGTATAATTAGATTGCAGTCTATGAGCTAAATGGAAAATCTAATCAAAAGTCCCTGCATTTTCTTAGTGGACACTAAAAAGTCCATGATTTTGCTCCACTTATGCAACAGTATAGACAGAACAATAGATCTGCTTATAAATTGTCCTAATTGGGAGACTGGCTGAGCCAAGACTTACTGTTTTTATCTCCATACTGTTGATCCACTTCAAAGCTTGTTTGAAGGGGTCCATCATCAGCTGTCATCTAGAAAGAGGACAATGCTACATAGATTTATTAAGGCAAGTCATATTTGTGTGTTTTTTGAAGTGTGGTGTAGAGGTATTAATGGTAGTCAATGCATTACTTATGATAGATGGCGATCAGCACACCCCGCAGCTTGGAGGACAGGACGATGTACTGCTGAGCATGAGGGCAGCATCACAATGTGCAGAAGGCAAGGTAAAACAGGGGAAACATGTTAAATATTATAGACTCTATATCTATTTTATAGCAATAAATGAAAAACAAAGCCAAATGTTGCAGCACCATTGCAAAGAGAAAGACCCCAAACTGTAATAATAAAAGCTTTAAATGTTGAGTTCACTTCCTCTCCCCTGTCACTCAGACGGACTGCATCTTAGAGGAGACTTTGAGTGCTTTATTGACTACGGCTGTGAAGCCGTTCCTCTGTTTGCCTCGCTGATAACTGTGTGACATCAGTTAAGTCATATTGTTAACAACAAATGCAGGAAGGCCAAAGTCACCCAGAGTGCAACAGTGGACGCGCTGTTTGTTTAATTTCAAAGTGTCTTTGCTCTGGTGTGCTCACTGGACTCCAGCTAATCTCAGTCAATAAATCTTTAATGACAACTTAAATGTACTGACCGCTGACTCCGTGGAGAATTTGCGAGACGACAGGACCTGAATGCTCCGGCCCCTCACTGCTGTGACCTCAGACAGGAAACTGAAGCTTGGTGGACATGGGATCTGCAAAGAGCAGTAACATAGGTCTGTGTGCATGTGTGTGTTATATACAGTATGATCTGACATAATGCCATCGTCAAAGGTAACTACTAATTTGATCAAGTTTACCTCACTTGCAGTAAATTTCAAGGGCATGCAGACCAGGGGGATAGTTGAAATATTCTCTTACTTTGTTTTGCAACTATCCGTATGATTAATTTGCAAATGTGAGAAATGTTTTCTTGTTTTCTGACCTTCCTTGATATCTCCTGAAATCACCATTCCGCTTTGTGTTTTATGTGTTTTCATCTGCTTTTTCCAACAGCTCCTCCGTTACAGGGCTGTGATCATCAAGATGAAAATTTAGCTCAGTGAGTCAGAGGGGAGACATTTCACCTGTACGCTGGCATACTTCATTATATTTTACAGCACTTGAGAAAATTATTTCCCACAAATCACATCTCTTCTTTTGTAAGCAGCATCTAATTAAAAAAACTAAATTAAGGAGATATTTTTTGAAAATGTGTGACTTTGAATCACGACTTCTTTAAAGGGAATTTTCACCTGCTGTAATCCTCTTTAAGGAGGCAAAGAAATAAATATATATTGCCAAATGAAAACAAGTGTGGTTCCAATTCACAGGCAAGGGGAATTGAAAATTGTTAGGTGTCAAACACAAGCAAAACAAAAAGATTTTGGACGTATGGGAGGTGTGTACAGAGAAAGTTATGGCATTAAAGGTACTATGTCAAGCAATTTACATGTATAAATCATTTTGTATTGTATTGTATGTGAAACAATTACAACACAACTTAATATCTGGCTTAGAAATGGAGTCTCACTTTTCTAATGGCAACCATAGACTGAATACAGTCAATGTGACGTCATACATTAGTCTGTAGAATTGTCCATTTGGAGCATCAAGTTCGGCGTTACGGCTGTCGCCACCTTGCGTTACGTACATTGTCACCTTTGTTTTTTTAAACCGTGAGAGACCATTTTTGGACTGGGGAGGCGTACAACTCTAAGCTGAGCAAGGTCTTTTTAAATTACCAAAATGTTCAACCAAACTTTCGTGAACTGAAAACACACGGTGAAAGGGTCAAAATTCTGAGACGAAAACAAGTTCACAAATGTCTAGATGTACACAGTACTGTGGATATTGTTTTGTTTCAATCCTGATTGACAGCTTGCCATTTGAGCGACCTGTCAATCACAAGGTATGCCAGGCCCCAAATGACACCCTGCTGTATCATCTATTTTCTTCTAAATGGGACCATTATTTACACAGTTAACATCATATTGTCTTGAAGAAGACTTGGAAGTAGTGATTGAGACCATAATATTGCCAAAAGCATTTGAACTGAGGTAATAAATCAAGTGAGAAGTAGTTTCATTTTATATTGAGATAGATAGGACTTTTACACTGGCTTCCTGTCTGTCAGATAATTGATTTTCAATAATATAGTTGGTTTATAAAGCACACAATAGTTTAGGGCAAAATACATTCCTGACCTTGTGATGTAGCTCTCAGGTGGTCTGGGACAGGTCAGAGCCAAACAAACTGCAGGTCTGCTGCAACTCTCAGCTCTTCCTTTTATAATTTGTTGCTTTTGCACTTTGTCTTGATGGTTTCAGTGTTTTATAGAATGCAATTTGAATTGTCTTGTTGCTAAAATGTTCTATACAAATAAACTTGTCTTGCCTTGAACCTTTTATGTATCTACAAATTGCTTGGGTGATGAGGAGCTCAATGAAAGCATTCCTAATCTTAGCATTCATTCAGCTGACATTTTTGCCTCTATACTCCTACTGAGATAATCGCCTCAATTAAACAATTTGGCCATGCTATGCAAATGCAGACGGCAAAAACTTTTACTCTACTTGTTTTCAGGGCACTTTAATTCTCCCATTTTCTCTGTTTCTTTGCCACATTAACAATCTCCTCTCTACCAGGGCCAAATGGCTCTGTCTCCCTGCATCTCTCCTTTAATTTCCATCCCTTATTCATCCCTTCATCCTGCTGCTGTCTCTCTCTCCCAGCTGGCTCTTGGCCTCCGCCCAGGTGGGCTCTTTGCCCTGGAGGATCATGATGGCCTGCATCACTGTCTCCACAAGTGCCCGGGGACAGCTATGGGACTTGATCTTTGTCATGTTCTTTTTATGCAGAAACAGAGTGAGTCAGAATGAGAAAGGACGGAAAATAGGCGAATGAATGACCACAGGGTATACTTCTTGTTGAGTCAGATTCCAATTTATGACGGGTTTTTTCCCCGAAAAAAGAAGGCCAGATACTTAGGAAATTAAAGCATTCAGCTGGCCACTCTTTACATTAAGCAGCTTTGACCGTCCCTTCGCCGGTCATGATTGTGTCTGCAAGACTGTTGAAATGATTCTCTTTGAAGATTAGACAAAGAAGCACAGATTTGGCTCGATAAAAAGTAAAGGGAAAGTTATGACAATTTGTCTCGAAAAGGAACATGATTATCCTGCAGATACTGAGACATTTCATTTAAAACTGCAAATGTCGACCTCATTGTGGTGCTAGAGGATCAACAAAGTAATCGGGTGTCATATTCGAACAAGTTTAATCATCATTCTGATCAAAATTTGGAAATCTCTTGTTTTGGTAACCAGGATCAAGTAATCCTTCTGACCCTGAGCCAGATAATACACTTTCAAGCAAACTGCTTTTGCCCCTGTCATTGTAATTCATGTGAAGTGATAAATGTATCTATAATAGCCTAAATGATGCAACTGTTGTATTATTTGACAGACTGACCAGATTGAAAAGCATCTGGAATCCACCCTTCTGTTAGGATCAGGATAATCCTGCTTTTTTAAGATCAAATGTATCCCCGTCCTACTAAACTAAACTACTTGAGCCATTGTTACTGAAGGTATGATTCAGATCAAAACCCAAACTAGATGAAGTGATCAATTTCAGAATCCTTTTTTGTCTCTTTTGAACAACTCATTTTCAAGATTTGATCCAATCTGATCAGATTACTTCAGAATAACTGGGTCTTTGTGACCATGGCATCAAAACGCTACATTTAAAGGCAGCACATCCAACAGTTGTTGAGATACTTAATTTTGAACTAAGTGGTGGACCGCCACGTTAGCATTGCTAGCATGGCTACAAACCATCGACACATCTACATGTGCAAACAAGTTCTTTCCTGTAAACATTCTTCTTTATACCAATACAACGCTATGCAATTATATATTTCTGTAGATCCTTGCCATTTTATACAAAAAGCATGATCTTGACCACAATGGGTAAACTCGATGTGTGTTTGATTGAAAAATAAAAATATGACAGCCGAAGGTGGCAGGGGCAAAAAACCAAACATGTTTAAGCGAACATGGCAAGTTAAAATCCAAGGCTTACCTTCTGCTGCTTGTCACGCTGTCTCGTGCTGTACGGTGACGGACAGGTACTTGTCAAACTGTCCCTGGAACTCTGCCACCTGCGTCTTACTCTCCAGCTCTTTGCTACAGACGTGGCCTCCACCTTTTCTTATGTGTCATTGATCTTAAAAAGGCTGTAATGCAGCTTGATCACCCTCTCAACTCTTTCTCTGCCGGGAGCCTAAAACACACTCACACACACACACACACAGTATCAGATGAGTGACAGAGTGATTGTTATAGAGACATGTGTTTAGTGAGTAGAATAGACAGACAGAGCCATTTATTTACAGAAGATTAGTAGCCATCAGACAGGTGGCAATTGTAAAGTGACTGAGGCGAAAACTGGAACTGTGAAAGACGGACAAAAGAGACTTTAAGAAGAGATTATATGCGACTCTTTCAGGTCAGTCTTAATAAAATACAAGTAACAATACTTACATGCTCATGTGTGTGTCGAAAGCGTATTTGGTTGCTGTAATCATTCCTCTTATCCATAATGGTCATGCAGTGATCCATTCCTACCACAACATAATGGAGGAGAAGCAGAGCCGTAATGTGTTATTCTTTGAAAAAAATAATTGTACGGAAACCCTGAGAGGCAAGTGAGAAAAAATTTCTGGTGATCCATTTTCTAAATCTAAATGGTTTTCTCTCCTGTGCTCTCCAGGATAATCTCTCTAAGTTTATTACTTTTTTTCTTTTTTATGTGAAACAGGTGGGGAAAAAAGTTTTGCAAGGATTTATTTTTCTGAGTTAGTTTTTTTTTGTGTGAAAACAAGTGAAAAAGTTTTGGGCAGATTTATTGTTTGTCAGGATATTTTTTGTTGTTATAATACTGATTTTAGCCACAAGAGGTTGAAGTGCACGACTACCCCGAGTTCTAAATCAGACTAAAAGCATTAATGTTTCTTCCACGTGAGTTTTAATTTCTCCACGTCTTGTCAACTAAATAAAGTATTTCGCAGAGGTAAAAAGTTACTTAAAAAATATCCTTGAATATTTCCCTTCTATCCAATTCACAGGTTTAAAAAAAATGTGATAAACTTGGAAAGATTATGATGATAATGTTGTAAAAACAGGAGAGAAAACAGTTTAGATCAGATGAAGAAAATAGATCACAGGCATATTTTTTCTGACTTGCATCTCAGGGCTTGCAAACTATTTATATTAAACTTAAACAGACACACTTTGAAGGAATAGTTAAACATTTTGGGAAATACAGTTTCACTTTTAAATTGAGAGTTACACAATTGATGCCATTCTCGAGTGTATGGGAAATATAATACACTTTTCCAACATTGCATCATGTTACAAAGCATGCTGTATTACTTTGGAAAGTACAAACACATTTCCTGAGCTGAATGTTGTGCAGAGATAATTTGGCAAACTGAGTTTAAATCAGGTGTCCATGTGGTTAATATTAACGCGTGGAAAGTTGCAAATAATAGTAATAGTTGGCTGTAAAACCAACACAACAACACAGCCTTAGTAAATAAACACATTCCATAAATGTACTATTCGCAAGGGGCTTATTTATGCTTAATTATCCAAGACCATTATGAGAACAATAAAAATAAAAGGCTCCTGCTCTCTGACATTACAACACAGCCAAAGCTAAATCAAGCATTTTGGAGAAGGGCTCCAAAACCCTAATTTGAAATGAGGTCTGCTAGAGAGGCTTGCGAATGCAATTAGAGTCAGGTCATGTTTAATGGGCACGAAAATGAAAGCCTTCTGATGTGGAAAGCTGAAAAAAACTTCTCTGTTCCTGTTGAGCCATGTTCAGGTTACTTCAGTCCAGGCAAAATCTCCCCCAACCCCCTCTCTCTCTCTCATTCAAAGGCTGCTGCTCTCACAGGTAGCCAGCCTTGAGGCTCTGATGAGCCAGATGCATTTCATAGAGCTCTTAAAGGCCTCATCATGTCAGAGGAAGGATGATGAGACTCCAGTTATACTGAGGTAAGAAACACCACTAAAAACTTTGGGACACCAGAGGCCTGGACTACGCAGCAGGATTTGCAGGTGGTGAGATTTCTTCAGGTTAATGCTGGGTGTTCACTGTTATTATGGTGGCTCTTTTCTTAATCGTCTTTTTAACTTTTAAGCTGCACACCTAACCTTGTCTGGTCAGGATACCAGTATACTATATCTTTACATAGAAAATAGTACTTTGTTGCTATATTAATGTTCTGAATGTCATTCTTTGTATTTGTCTAATATAGTTTCTCTTTGCTTGTAAAATGTGCTGCTCTCCTGCCAGCTGACTTGTCCATGTTTGCCCCATGCTGCAAACAGCCCGTCATGAACTCGCTTTAACTAGATTGGGAAACCCTGGGCTGACTTATCGACTTGACCGCTTAGTGTGATGGCAGTTGTTACTGCTAATAAGGAAAAGATGGCCTCGGTATGTTGAACTTGCTTCATAGCACAGGCCTCAGGAGGACATCTTAAGGTGACTCACAGAAGCAGTGT
Organism: Serranus cabrilla; assembly: GCA_903364295.1. Lineage (NCBI taxonomy): Eukaryota > Metazoa > Chordata > Actinopteri > Perciformes > Serranidae > Serranus > Serranus cabrilla. The sequence goes on along the minus strand of CAFUXE010000288.1, from coordinate 408,842 downwards.
GGTGCAGCTGACGAGCAGCGGGGTTCCTGTTAGCAAACATGAATCCAAACGGGGACAAAAGCCATTACAGTCCTGTGAATGCAGTCTGTTCATTGGCACAGGTAGGAATGGCGCGAGAATACTTAGGATACTCAAATGAAAAGCACCACCTTCAATTATGGTAAAGCCGAGTGTGTGAGTCAGTGAGTTTAGCTGGTTAATTGGTGTAGCAGGACTCAGAGCTCTGGCAGTGTGATATGGATCCTGCTAGCAGCTAGTGGTCAGAGGGCCAGGACGCCTCGTCACCCAGAGAATGGTGATTAGCTCTGGGTAATGGTGCCTGCCAGCCCAATTAGCAGCATTATGTGTGACCAGTACCCTGTGCCACTAATTACAACCAGGCCGTGAGTGTGTGTGAGTGAATCAGAAAAAGACAGAGGAAAAGAGGTGTTCTGCGAGAAAGAATATGTGTGTATGTATGTGTGTGAGTGTGACACCAGGAAGAGAGAGAGTGAAGAATGAAAAATGTGTGTGTGTGTGCAGACAGCTGACCCTCTCTGCCACAGCATCCACCCTGTCATTTCCAATTACAGCGAGCCTCAGGTCTTTGCTACAGCATCACCCAGCTTACTAGACCTCATTTGCTCGACACCAAGCGTCAATCAGCCATTAACACACTGATTCATGGTGAGACACGACCCGCTGTCCTCGATGTAATATTGAGGAGCTGCTGAGAGGTACTGTAGAGACATAATTACACGTATCTGAGGGATGGAAGACCACTAGTGTGTTTCAGTTGAATTTTTTTTTAAAAATCATTAAAAGGGTATTATTATAACAGTGGACTAAATAAACAAAATGCATGCAGGAGCTAAATCACTGACATTAAGGAGCAGTGCTACAAAAACTGAAATGCTGTGAATACCAAAGAAAGCACAAAAGCCAAAATAGAAAGTGAAATATAGCATGCAGCAGATGGTTTGATAAATCTGTTTCCACTTAGAATCTATTGCTACATTTTGTGTTGTGCTGAAGTGAATAATGTTGCAGTAGCTGTTGAAGTTTGCCAGAAAACTCTGCTTTACACAGAAGCATATTCTTCTCAGTTTAACTTGCTTATCAGAATAAAAATGTACAGTGCAGACAGAAATGTACCATTATGACCATTAGAAATCAATAAAAGTGACTCTTTACAACAACACACTGGTTAACGGACATTTAAGGAAGCTCCGAGAGGCAAGAGAGAACAGAGCAGTTGGTAATGCATCTAAGTTGTTTCTCTGGTGTTTATAGCTTAAGAACCATTCAAAATATTTTATCCCTTTAGCCCAAAGTATGTTTATGCATCTTTGTTTATTAGGTCTAAACCAGTTAGTGTCCCTAATCTGCATTGTCTTTAATCTGACATTTCAAAATCTTGTTACAAAATTCAATTCTACTTTAATGGAAACTCGGCTCCTGACTAAGTAATTTACTTTCCCTTAACTTAACCACATAGTTTTGGCACCTTTTGACACGACCAGCCACTTAATGGTGTGATAACGACACTCTGTGCATTTAGTAGATGACGCAGGCACCTTTAAAGCCATATGCACTATATGATCACAGCTGATAACAGCCATTTAATGGGCTGACAACACAACCAAATAGGTGTTTTTTCTATCTCTCTTGCTGATGAAAAAACAAAAAAAATTAAGAAAGATAATGATGGCAAAACCTTTTTTTCACCTGCTTTTAACCACAGGAGAGAAAACAATTTAGATCAGGCTTAGAAAATGGATCGCCACAATTATTTTTCTCACTTGCCTCTCAGGGTTTCATGGATATTCAAATAGATTTTAGTTCACTAATTGCCAGTACTGGTGAGTCACAGTCTAGTGTAGAATACACACACATGAAACAGAGTCTATGCAACACTTTCACGTTAATGTTCCTGTCTTGGTGTCACCATCTCCTTTATCCTCTACAGAAAATATATGCAGGTTAAGTTTATAACAGGGACTATAAGTTAGTGGGAAAATTACCTTTTGAATTATATAAACAACATCAGTTTTTCAGTGTCTGTTGCAGAGCAGAATGTTGATCTTCACAACTTGAACCTACTTTATCACAGGATCAGTGGGGGAATGTAACTAAGTACAGTTTCGAGGTATCTGTGCTTTAGTAGTTGAGTATTTCCATTTGATGTAACTTTATACTTCTACTTCACTACATTTTGAGGCACATATTGTACTTTTCTTTGTATTAGTTGTAGTAGTAGTCATTTTTTCAGTTCAAATGTTATTACAGTATATTTAGTAGTTAAAATAAGATGAATCTTTACAAAATGAAAACACTGCAATCATAAATGTATCAATATTAATAATATAATAACATATCTGGAATAAATATAACAATCTGAGTGGGTCCTTTCTGCATAAATAATACTTTTACTTTAGATACTTTTGTACCTTTACTTTAGGAGGTTTTGAATGCAGATATTTTACTTGTAGGGTGGTATGAGTGCAGAGTGCTATTAGTACTTTTACTTAAGTAACGGATCTGAATACTTATTCCAACATTGCACAGGATGGCAATGAGACATGAGGTCCTACCTGCAACCAAACAGCTAAGAGGTGCTGCTGCGTTCATTTTTTTGTTACCTTTATATACTGGTGAAGCAGAGTTTTCTATTTGATTAAAAAAGTGCCCCACAATGTATCAGAAATATACAATACCAGCATGTAATCCCTTGTTGTTAAGGCAACAATTCAGATTCAGCTGCTGGAGAGAAGCTGAAGTGCCATTAAGTGCACAGGCTCTTCAGCCTAGAAGCACTGAAATGTGATTCATACTGTGCTCTCTTTCATAAACCTGTGTGTCGACGGCTTGCAAGTTGGTGTATGTGCACAGTGAGTACCTAGCCAAACACATTAGCAGATGAAATTTTCTGCTCTAATTATGGTTGTACAGGCAGGGCTATTCATCTGTGTTAATGTACTCATTGAGGACTACAGGTCAGAACAGTGTGAAACAAGAGAGAACAGGACTGTCAAAGAGATGAGAAGATAAGAGAGGAGAGGAGGAAAAAGGGTGAGGCAGGAAAATATTGTGGACCAGCCAGTCCCATTTTTAATTTTTTAAAATGTTATTTCCAAGTGTTCATTAATCATTAAAAATAATGGGAAATAATGGAAACGTCGTCTATATTTATATTTCAGTTCACATTCATTTGATAAATTGCTGGATGGAATATAGGGGGGGATTGATGAAGTTAATTTAATTTTGTGAAAGGGCTGTTGCATCATGATCCTTATGCAAGATTCACAATGTTTTTTCTATGCGATGTGATTTATGCAAGCAATGCATTTGTAATTAAGCCAATAAAACCACAGTATTACAGTTAGAGGTAATTACACTTTTGTGCAAAAGCTTTTCATAATGCCCTTTCAACATTTATAAATCACATCTTTACAGCACTGTGTGACGTCTGGGCAGCGAACAATATGAAATGTAGGCTACTTTAGTTATCGGTGTACCTACACTGACAGCACAGAGTCATCATTCATAACACAAGCACATTTTTTTAAGTGCTGCTGTTGGTTGAAAAGAACAGTATTTTGCTCATCCTGAAGAGGTTGTCTGAACCCGGTCCAAACCTTCCTGCCATAACAGATCAATAGGCCTTCAGACAAATGACTATAGGATACTATACAAAAATATAATACAGGAAACCATCTGGAAAGATTGCACTGCTCGCAATAAAACAAAAGATATATTGGGTGACAGATACCAGGACAGGTGGGCAGTAAAAGACAAGAAGCACCTCCTCTTCCTGCACTCGGAGCAGGACATGTCTGTGTCTCCTCTGATGCAACAATCAACAGCGTTCCGTGAAAACTTGCCTCATTTCTCACAGTGAATTCTCAGTAATCACAGTGGAAGCAGTAACTTCTAGCCTCAGCCTCATTTTTTTCTTTTAACTTGAAAATTATTTGAGGGGAGAGCTGTCGATGTGCTATTGAGAAGCATTAAACCACAATGCTCCCCTTTAGTGAAAGGCCCGGCTGATATAGGACACAGTGTGCTGCAAGGAACAATGTCAGAACCTACCTGAAGGGCTCTCCCACTGGGCTCATACAGAGCACTATGTGCAGGTTGTTCCTGACTCGCTCCATCAGGTAGCTGAACAAAGAGTCAGGAGTCTCCACCACATTGTGTCTCCTAGCAGACTCTGACAGAGCATCTACGGGTAGAAAGACAACACAAAACATGTTGCACAAATTAGCATTCATCAATTTTTTAAAAACAATTTCCTCACATACAAGTGTCTCGTGATCTTTAGTAAGCCATTAAGTGACAATGAACCCCGGCTGTGTGCTGCTAATAGACCTAAAGGTAGAAGAATCGAGCATCTGCTGCGTATAAAACTAAACTGGAAAACATTTTGGCTCCCTGTGTCAAAATGAGTCACACCTGTTGTTATAAGCTATTGCTCACTGTTTAATTTAAGGTCTTCTGAAAACAGTGTTAGTCACAGGCCCAATATTTAATTAATGTGCTTTTTTGTTGTTGTTTTAATACAAATTTGCAGAGTGAACTGGATCCTGACCTGTTGTACGCCTCTGCAGGATTTTGTTAAATAAAATCTTGTTTGCTCAGAATTCATAACATCCAACAAGAAATCCTTGAACCTGGTTTAGTTTATGCTATTGCAGTGACGATCCTGTTGAGTCATTGTAGCTGTCGTTTTTTTAAATAAGACATGTTTTAATTATAAACTTGGCTGAACTGTTGATGCAGATTATTTGAAAGTTGAACAAGTGCAATTTAGTAACAGCTGTGATCACGAACGTGCATGCAACCACATGTTCTTGTATTTTGTCTGCCTATATGTGTGTGTCATATTACAGGAATATGTTTAGAAGTTACACACCTTTTGGTGATAGGCCACTCCCACTGCTATACCCCTTTTTTCCAATTGGCATGAACAGTTAATCCACAAAATCTTGCACAACTCTGAATAAATTTGGAAGTTATGCACCTTTTTGCGACCTTCACTTCCATTGTCATTCCTCCTTCAGCCAATTTGCATGAAAAAACAAAGACTGAACTGAAGAGGTTGACTTTCAGTCTTTAGACAATTATAATATTGTTGCTGCCAAGTGACAATGTCATTATTTGACTTAACATTTGTACACATTCAGAGTAATATAATAACATTTTTACAGTCGAACTCTTGAAGATCCAATGTTAATCAAGATAAAATAGCCATATCAATTCAGCTTTAGAGCTAAAACAACTAAATGCAACTGAGGCACAATGTGTGACAAAATCAAAAGCCTTGGATGAAGGTTTGCCCAACACATCTGTCAATGATCAACATGTGTTCTGAAGCAGCCAAGACTCAAAGTAAAATGTTATGTCACAAGTAGTTCAATGCAACTAGCGACTTACATCACCTGTGTATTTATTTTCTTGAACTTTGCAACTTGTTGCTTTGACTAAACAGTTAGAAAGTATGTGAGAAAGAAGAAAAAACAAAGTGCTACTTGATGTCTGTAGGCGAGGACAGAATAAATGACCTTCTGTAATGCAGCTGACTGAAGAGGATGAGAGGAACTAACTGTACAAAGGCAGAGGTAATTCATCAAAATGGTAATTAAGGTCATTAAGTCAGGAGCCAAACTTCTTTATCCTGTTTTTCTCAGAATAATTGAGGAAGTCATTAACTACAAATTGTGTCCATTGTCTACTGAGCAGGTCTCTCATGAATCTTTCAGACTGGAGAAAAAAAATCTATTTGTGGGATTTTGACGCGCTGCACCTTGAACCAGCTGGGAAAATCTGAGCAGTATTCTCTCCTGCTGCTTACACACCACTGTAGTGTCTCTGAACAAGGGCCTCAATCTCCAGCTGCTCTCCAGGAGCCTGTCACCTGCAGCCATACAACCCCGAATCCAAATATGGGTGTCTAACGTATTAACAACACGACTATGATAAAGTGATAATCCTTTGTGGCATATCTTCAACTGAAAACTGTGCAGAGACAGTATATTTGATGTCCAAACTGATCAAAATTAAATATAAAATCTGTAAATGTAAATATAAACTCTGAATTTTGATGCATTGTTTTTCTTACATTTTACAAAGCATCCCTGGCTCCTTTTAAGGAATAAGGTCATTTAGTTTATAAATGAGCGATCCATTACTTTGCCATAAACATGATGTACTGTATTCTATATGAGCACATCTGTTATTGTTTCCTTAGAGCCTGCTGTGTTTAATCTGCCTCTGCAATTTGCTGTCGGATTGTTAGCAGCCAGCAGCTGCACAGGTGCTGCCATGTACCCTCCGTTTCTACTTACTTTGATGTTAAGTACTTCAAATAATGCAAATTTTTCACTGTAGTTGAATTACAAAAAATAAAAAAAAAGATGTTGTATGAGCTTTGCTTTGCATGAGCCTTGGAACCCTCTTGAAATATTTATGTATACTTGAAATCAAACATAAGCTGTAAAAAGGGATATTGTGTGTTATTAACCCGTAGAGATACATATTATAAGCTGTAGACTGGTTAGACATACAGCACAGTAGGCTCTGAACAATACAACCAATATGCACAAGAGGGGTTTTCTCAGTTAGCAACATGTAATGTAAGGAGTTACTTTTGAAAGTAACACTGTTAAAAACACAACAAATACTGTGGTAACAACTTGTTAATCACAAGGTAGCCACACCTTAGACCATATCCTGCATTATTGTCTTTTTTACTCTGGGACCATAATTTACAAAATGAACATCATGCTGTATTAAAGAAGACCTGAGACGAGTGATTGAAACTGATTAAGTAAATGTGAAAATGTCTACTGAGGTAATAAATCGAGTGAGAAGTTAGGGTCATTTTTTAACTGTACTTCTTTTTGCAACCAGTAGAGTCTCCCCCTGCTGGCCACCAGAAAGAATTCAGGTTAGGCACTTCAACACCGGCTTCACTACCTCCAATGGAACAGTTGTGTAAGGTACAGTAGCTCTCTGTTGACCTTTAAGTTCTAGACCTTTAAGTTGCTCATTGGTCACAAACAACTGTTTGCAAGATATCATGAAATCAATGGATTAGGTAAAGCACCGGGGATTAACTTGAGGTTTTGCTCGAGGGACACTTTGACATGCAGACAGTAGGAGCTGGGTATTGAACCACTAACCTTTTGATTGAAGGACAGCCGCTCTACCTCCTTAGCCGAGCCGCCCCATGTGAATACAAACAAGGGTTTGAAAGTGTAGCCACGTGCTTCTGCTCAGCAGAAATGTGCTCCATCATCCTCTCCTGGATAAATAAAATTTGAAGGAAAACAGAAAGCTTGATTATCTCAAAGAGAGGAATAAATACAAATTACCTCTGCCATCACATTGAAAACATCACTTTGTTTGATATTGAAGTCTAGAACAAAGACGCCATTAGAAGCGAGCTACTTTTAGCAGGGGACCAAATATGAGATGACAGCAAATAACTGTGACAAATGGAGTCTGTGTAAAGTGTCCCATTTAGTGGAGATCAGCAACATAAGGGCTGCAGTCTGAATCAATTAATATTTAATGTTCAGACAGTCACAGCAATATAATTCACTGCAATTATGCACAAATGAACTTCTCTTACTCATCGGAGGCACAACAATCTCTATCCTTCTGCTATATTGTGATTTTGATCACAATGAAGCAACTCATTTTTCAAAAAATGATTGCAGCTCAATATTTAGTAAAAGGAGCAGCAGCATGAAGAATGTGTGAGTGCAGCTGTGGTCTGTAGCAGAAGACTGATGGAAGCTGTATGAGCCCATGGTCCGATCTAATCTGGTTTCATTTCCGTCGTTGGTTCCAGTTTTCCTTGTTTTAATTTCTTTGAGGTTAGGGTGATTTCCTGAGTGGAAGGCATCAGATATAGTCATGTTCTTTCTCAAACATCAGTTAATGCGCAACACTGATGTAGTGCCAGTTTGTGTGTGCTCGACTTACTGCTTGGTGACCTGGAATACCTGGTGCTCAGATAGAGGTGGCATTCTTCTACAGGCTCTGTTAGTGCAGTGGATAAACCAAAATGTTTTGTTAACATTTTGTGAAAGAAGCGTGCAATATCTGCCAGTGCAGTTCAGAACATAAGTATTATTTTTAGATGTGGAGGCTTCTAAATTTGACCTTTGGTGACCTTCACAGATCAGATCAATCACATGCTTTAAATACACCAAGTGCACTGCCGGTGTTACTGCTGAGGAGATTGGAAGAACTAGGAATGACAACGACCGCCATCCTTAATCAATCTATTAAAGATGGTAATGAGAAAGAAAGACCAGGATGAATGTGTGTGTGAATGAATGCCTTAGCACTGTAGTGTTCATTTGAGTGGTCAAAAAGACTAGAAAAGTGCTATATAAGTGCAGTTCGTTTAGTGCAGCCCATTTTAAATGTAAAAATGTCTATGTGGTATGAAAACAGCAATATTAGCTAATCCTTGTAAAAAAAAAATTGGAATTTCAACATTGTTAAAGGTCATTGACCTCTCTGCCATAAGAGGTCCAATATACCTCATTATACTGTAACTAAAATTTCATGCGTCTTTCAAAAAGTGTACCGTACATTCCATATATGAGCTTAACTGCTGCACTATGTTTTCCCAACTGAGGTAAAAACACAAACAAACACTTGCACAACGATACATGAAGCATGCCGTTGAAAATACGGAATGAAAACTAAACACTTGCACACTGATTCATGCTCATGCTCAAGGATATTTTCCAAGAGGCATATCAGCAAGTGCCTTTCATGCTGTGATTGGAGACAGACTACTTGAAGAGCAGAAAATACTATTGGAACTTATTTGCAGCTCTCGTGCATGGACAGCATTATAAACAGAATGAGTATTTTGGAGAGACAGCTTGTGGAGCCGACAAAAGGGTCTCGCTAACATTATGGAGACTAGATTCTTTTGCATGTGATAAAATCTGCTAGACTGCAATCAGTTTTGATTAACTGGCAAATTCCTTAATTTTTCTTTAATCAGCGCTGCATCTGATTACATTGTCATCAACCTTCCACTGTATCAAGAAAAGCGTTTCAGAATGCTTGGGTTTTTTAGAAAAGTGTCATCGATGTTAATGGATTTCCATTCACACCTACACAAGCCAACAACACCCGCAGCCCTGTACAAATGAAAACAGAAATGTACTGTACACAACAGCCATCAGTGAAGTGTTGACCCACGTTGTTTCTATAGTAATGCAGTGCAATTGATCAACGGTGGCGTGTGGTAAAGTGGCAGATTGACAGCAGTGTGCAGAGAGCAGAGCCTGGTGCTGAGAGGCCTTCTCTCTCTCAACTACAGGGAAGCTTTTAGCTGTGGCTCATGCTGTGTTTTTCAAAGGAGCTTCAAACTGGGCCTGAATCATAAAACTGGCAAACAGTGAACACAGCAAAGACACATCAGAGTTCAGCACATGAGAGCCTCTTATATTGATTGTGGTAATGTACTGGATTGACTGGGCAGAGTGTGATGGCTGGAATCGACGCAGTGGGTTGATGTACCAGGGGAATTTTCTCTACTGTGTGTCTGTTTAAACATGTGTGTGTGTGTGTGTGGTGTTCTCGGACGCACTGTGTACGACGACGTCTTGGAAAACCACCGCGCTTATGGGCCGTAGTCCTCCAGCTGGGTTCCCTTGAACTTCATGAACCCCTCCATGTCCAGTAGGTCCTCATAACATTAACACACTCAGTTATTCACCTGCACACACACAGAAATAAACACACATAAACAAATTAATATCTACCGCATCAACCTTGACATTGATTGTAGAATCATATCTGACACTACAATCAATAGATTCTTCATAAAAATCCATAAGCAAGACTCCATCCTCGAATCATCATCTTATCTGTGGGGCTATCTGTACACAGTGACATTATTGGTAGGTTTAGGAATAAATAGTACAGATATTAGAGGTTTTTTGTTGGCCTTCATGTCACTGACTCAAGACAAACCAAAATCATCAGTATAAAACAAGACAATCCAGTGTTTACACAGCAACACTCCCTGTATGTTTTCCGGACTGTCCATGATTCCTTTCCTTGCCTCCCCTCCTAGCTCCTTATTCTCACCCACGGCAGACGTGAGCAGAGGAGGCGAAGAAGAGACGCTGAGGACTGAGAAGTTGAGGAAACAGCCGACATTTAACAAAATGAGACATCACTGCCTCGGAGCTGTCACTTTAACTTCAATCAAATGTCAAAAACATCAATTAAATATGACATGGAGTGCAGTTGAATTAGCTAACAGCAGTTCAGCTAATTATTCTGACTAAATGTTATATTCACACATCCAAATTATTAACCAGAAAGCACAGTTTTACATATCAAACAATACCTTTCATCTATATCAGAATGTACAAACACAAAAATAATCTGTTAGAACTTGTAACCGCTTTACACAAGTGTATTCACTTTGCAAGGTATTTGTTTAAATATTTAATTGATTTTTAAATCTTCTTTTATGACAAACTTGATGCCCCACCTCTCGCCCAATGTCAGCCCCCGGGTTCGGATAAGCGGTTAAGGATGAATGAGTGTATTGTTGTATGGATGTCTACATGTGCTCACATTTATCAATGGGCCAGTACTTGGGGATTGAGGGCAGGATGTTCACCTAACTATCCTTTGTTCAGCTTGTATTTGTCTTTTGCAATAGCAAATTTTGCACTACATAAAAATGCATTATGGACAAATGTGAAATGTATCATTTACACAGGACCCTTTGCATGGCACTTTCTGCAAATCTTAGTAAGAAGCATGTGAGTTGTTTATTACTTATAAAACTCAGAGCAGAATTTCATTTTGACAATCTGTTGACTGCTTCTGATTTAGGCCGATAAAGTGGACGTATTTTGCATTAAGATCTTGCAGATCTGGTGCAGCAAGTTTATTTGCTTAACTCTTAATTGGAATGATAAAAAACATGACAGTAAAACAGCAGATGCAATCAATATGCTGCTGAGATAAAAAAGAGGCTTACATCAACTTCTCACCTCCGAACAAACGACAACGAATCAAATTGAAATGCTATATCACTGCTATCACAGACAACCGAAAGCGAATAACAATTAGAAAACAAGAGCATATCAACAGCATCCAAAAAACTACTACAGAAATGATAAGCACTTGTATATGAAAAGAGGAGAAAATGGCCATGTAAGTAATATTGCACAGCCACAGTGAGTGTGGCTTCAGAACTGCAAAGCAAATAAGCCAAAAAATACGGCTTTAATAAATTATACTGTTTGATGGTGTGAGATCTTAATAAACCAGAATAACACACTTAAACAGAAAAACATTTATATTCCCGCTTGAAAACAATCTGACATTTACAAAAATGATAATCATCTCTCCAGTTGATAACAACAAGCTTTTCTCAGACACATTATTGTCTCTGTGAGAATAACATCCAATGCTGTGTGTTTTTTTTTTTTTACAATGCAACACAATACAGCCAATGTTTATTGCTTTACAATAATGACAAATCTCTCCAACTGGACAATGGGGTCGGAGGAGCGTGAGATAAAGACGATCCAAAGATCCATTTAATTTAATACTGAACTTCTTAGTCTTACACATATTTTTTCCTTACGTAGATTAACACAAACACCCTAAAATCTAATTGGTTTTGAAACACATTACCATTACCATTTTCTACCTCTTTATTACCATTGATTTCACCATGACAATGTAAGCTATAGCATAATTATCTGAAAACTGTAATAACTTTGCAATGGATTTCAATTGAGCCATTAGATTTAGTCAACAGATTTTCCATAAAAACATCAACCCAGTCCTGATGTATTCTCCACATATCGATCAATAACACTATTACGGGAAAAACCCTTCCATTAATATCATGCTCATATGAATGCTTAGCTGTGCATTAATGTAGTGACAGGAAATATGTGTAATCTATGCTAACACTGTTGAGTGGATAATACCCAGGAGATTACACACGGAGATAGATGGGACTGCAGCGCTCGCACAGTATTGATATTCAAATATCCAGCTGATAATATCACATGTCTGGAGGGACAAGCTAGCGTCAGACAACTTGATTGAGTGAGTGTAGGAAGCAAATGTACACAAAAGACAGAGGCGGAAATGCTGGTTACCTGAAGCACTCATGGATCCAGACTGTGGACGGTGTTTTTGGGATTCGGGAAGTCTGGATGAGCTCTCAGCAGATCCTGAGGGGGAGTTGACGAGGTTGACAGAGAATAAAAACAGATACATAATTGAATTTATCTTCACAGAAATGTAAATAGCATCATTGTGAATATTAAATTAAATAGTATATTTAAAGGGATTTGCTACTTGCTACCACAAGCACATTTGTCATATCTAAGCAGATAAAACTGAGATAGAAATCTTTTGATGCAGTGGTTTATCTGATTACCCCTCCAGGCTGAAGGTTCACTACAGACAGTATAGTAGCACCAGAATACAGAAGAATTGGTGTGTTATTTTAGACTCATACTTAATATGGATGCTCTATGTCTTGGTCTAAAATGTGAAGCCAATGCTTAGATGCCTGCACTCTTTCTAATGGCCAGCAGGGGGCGACTCCACTAGTTCAATTGTAGAGAAATCTAGAAAATTAATCTACTTCTGACTTTTTTTTTTTTTTTT
>CAFUXE010000288.1:314967-353285 GCA_903364295.1 Serranus cabrilla | reverse complement strand
ACACACACACACACACACTGGAGGAGGAAGGGAACATAGTGATGCAGCACCGGCCCTCTCCTCCCTGCTTGGCGTGCCTGGAAACCATGGCAGCAGTGTCTCGCGGTGCTGCAGCCGTCGCCATGCCAACGGTGGCGGCAGCTTTTTGTGGGGATCAGACTCGCAGGGTGACACCTGACGAATGCACAGACACACACAGACATATACTCATACACACAGGCAGGGAGCCGCTGAAAGGAAAAAGGGAACAAAGACAAGCGTGCAGGTGAGCTTTACACAGGTGGGTAGAAATACATGCAGAGATGCGCAAGAGAGCATGTACATGAGAGCACAAACAGGCGGCGGGACATGCACGTACACGGACGCACATACAAACACACATGCACAGTGTAGTGCTTTCAGCAGGTGTATAGAAAGGCAACCTTTCTTTTATCCCTCTCCTCCTGTTCTGAGTCTGCATGCTCCACTCTGTCTATCTAATTAGAGAGCCTGCCTGAGTCTGGCTGTCTGCATGGGGGCACTCACACACACACACACACACACACANNACACACACATGCACATTCGCAAACACATCTTCATCTTTCTCTCAACACAAATCACACAACATCTAGTGCACGCAAATGACAAGAGCACTCGATCACTCACCACACGCACAGAGACACACACACACCTAAACTCACAAAAAAGAAACACACACACACACCACTACCCACATATTAATAACCAGGTCTCCAATGTCAATTTGAGCTCTCAAGGACTGTGGGTGCTGAGCGAGGCAGAGGCCACACAGAGGGAGAGAGCAAGAGAGAGAGAGGGAGAGAGAGAGAGGGAAGAGTAATGGCGTAATGCATTCAGGTTCTTATTCATGCTGATTCCCCCGCTGGGTGCACAGACTCATTTACCTAAACAATACATTTCAGACAGGGCAAAGAGGACACGGAGGTAGGGCTGGGTGAGTGTGTGTGTGTGCGTGTGTGTGTGTTCGAGGGTGACTGATAGTCTGCTTCAGCCCTTTGTGTGCTATAAAACGTAATTGTTAAATTGGAGAGAGAAGGTTTTGCATACAGTATGCATGTGTGTTAGGCTGAAGAAGAAAAAAAAAAAAAAATAGCGGTCACCGAGTCAGAGCAGTGTACATAGCCAAGCCTTGCCATGGCATTGAACACCGGCTGTCTGCATCTGATAGAGAAGAAAGAAGGCATAAAAAGGCAGCGGTGGAAAGGCAGGGAGGGAAAAAAAAGAGAGAGCAAGCAAGGGAAGAAGAAGAGAGGCCCTTGAGTGAGATGGAGGTTGAGAAATGTGGTACTTGACCTCTAGTGTGTGCTTAGCATGAAGGGAGGAGGCTGAAATCTCCCTTTCTTTATCTATCTCTGCCTTCATGGCTGCTCGTGTTCATTCAGTTAGACAGATAAACAAACCGGATACATATATAGCACAAATTTGCAAATTTGAGATACATGTACACACACAGGGCATTCCTGTTTATTACTGCTATGATCATAATTATCCTATCCTTAATGACAATGTACTTATTTGCTGCGACCTGGGAACAAAGACACAGAGGCTGTAACCCCAAAGTCAGTAAGTCATAAGAGAGTTTAGAGTTAGGGATGGCCATATGTATAAAATCCTTATTCATGGTATCTGTAATTCAATAATGTGATATTTACATACACTGAGCAAAGCAGTTTCACATTATATTTAGTGTTTTTCCATTGCCATTTGGCACAATGGCAGAAGGGCTGGTTGCTGAGCTCTGCTAATGTTTGCCCAGCTTGTTCCTGAACTTCAGATCCAGACGTTCAGGAGGTTTTTACTTGATGCCAAATCATCCGCTGAGGCCCTCCACAAAACAATAGACCTGGTGATTTAAACCAGTATGGAGACATGCTGCTGCTAACATTTGCTCAGTTTGTTCTGTGATAAATTAAAAATTCCGACATCTTATGACTAAAATCCTACATTGGGCTAATATGCATAATTAAAAACCACTAAGTTCTAGAAAGTGTAATCGTAAATCTGTGGCTTAAAATTGGATAAAAAGTCCAATTATGACAACATATGGCAGTTAACGTCATTGACAAGCGACAGACATGCATGTCCTTGGTTAAAACAACACATTTCTCTCTTGGGATTATCTTTATGACAACTCAACAAAGTATGTAACATAAGTCTAAAGAGTGATCCCCTTGTAAAGTAAAGTATAGTGCTACCCGTCGTCCATGGAGTACCTTTAGTGTTCTGGAGAGCCAATTGAGAAACTGCTTATGGATAAGATTCCCAGAGAATGTTTGTAGCGACTACAGCAAATCACAGACAGAAAAAAAAGTCAAAATCCAATATGCCATAATGCACTTCTGATTAAAGAGAGAGCCACCTCAAATCCTCCACAAGCTTCCCGACACCACTTTGACCCACCACTCTTGTCATAGAAGCGCACACACTATATATACATATACACCATATACTGTACAGAACAGACGAAGCCCCTGTGACACCACACCTGTGATGTTTTTTTGGGCAACTAATTTCAAAACTACAGCATTTTGGCCATAGTTTTTTTGACACCAGAAATGACTTTATTTGAACGAGAGGGTGGAGCTAAGTTTTCAGCTCGCAATTGCTAGCAAGGTTGGGTCGCAAGGTGCAAAAATGAACAGCCGACTCCTTAGAATCTTTGACCACAACCAACTGCTGAACAAGAATGTTACAGTTAACTTTCATAAACTGAAAACATAGTGTGAAAGGGTCAAATTTCAAAGATAAAAAGACAGACAATGGACAGCACTGTGGTATTGACTTGTCAAGGCATTTTACTCTAAATTCTATTTCAATCAAAATTGGACCATGCTGTGTTGAGAATGACGTGAAACTAGCGAACAAGACTGTAAACTCATTATGAAAATGTTTACCGAGGTAACAAATCAAGTTCCTCATCTCATACAATCGGACTTCTTTAAGCAACCATTGGAAATGCCTCCGCTGGCCATTAGAAAGAATGCTTAGCCACTTGTATTGGCTTTAATTTTCAGGCCTGGAGTTGCTTCCTGGCACACGCGCAGTATTCCTGTGGACTAAGGGATTGATAGTGACATTTCTGAAGTGCTAAAGCAATAGAAACTGATGACTTGTTTACAACCTGCCTGAGTTCCTTGCCTCAGACTTCACGCTAGCTCTTTCGCCGAGATTCATTTCCTCAGCGATTACTTTGGTGAGCCAGAAAACAATACCAACCAACAGAAATGATGGTAAAACTACATAATTTGAACCACATTGTATTTAAGCAGAAAACACTTGAGTCTAAATGCACATATGGAGCACCCTTATGCTTATACACTCTGACACAGTATGTTCTGCTTCTAACCATATGCTGTGACTTTAGGTTTTCCGCCTGAAAACATAACCATTAACCCAGCCTGACACACACAGACAGACACTGCTCTCATAATGAGATGCTGACTCAATGCAGTGACTCACGACATCTATTGTACACTCCAAATTATGAGCACGCAATCCATCTACTCACAAGCTGAACAATTCATAATAATGTATAATATTGTAGTAATTACATAGGTTGACAGATATGAACCCCCTAATGAGTGTGTGTACAATAAAATACACATGGACGTAAGAGCACAAAGGCTGTCATAATAACTGCTACAGCAACAACTCTGAGACCATAAAACGCATTGACCCAGAACCCTCTCTTTGTAAGAGGATAGCTGGATCTGTCCTGCTCTAAACTCACACACACACACATTCATAGACCACATGTAGTGTAACACCCTCATCGATCTGGATACTTAAGCCCACCAGGCCAAGGTGTAGCCTGTTGGTCCATAATACTGGCTGCATGGCTGAATTTAGCTGAAGCAATTGGGAGATGGAGATCACACACACACACACGCAGATGTCCAATGCGAAACAGTCATTACTGCCATGCTGTTTAGCCCGCTGTGTCTTTGTGTGCATTTTCCATCACACAGAAAAGCTTGGAGTGTTTCACATGATCACTGCAGCATTATCTTCTGAAAGTCTTCTGTTGATGAGTAGCTCTGTAATGCACCAAAGCATTACCTTTCTGTAACTGCAGCATTTCTCTGGCTTCAAGTTCCTCTGGTTGGTGTTTTGGGGTCTTTTAGACTTTTAAAGAGTAATGATATTTTTTTGAGGTTTCCTACCCAATGTGTATTTGCTACTTTTGAAAATTTGCTCTGTGTGTGAGAGTTTGTATGTGTGTGGCACCTGCCTGAGGGCATGTTTGCACAGCACGGTGCGCTGATCCACTGCAGGGTTTTTTTTGTGGTGTGAGGAACAGGTGAGAGACGAGAAAAGGGAGTTGACAAGATGCCCTCCCTGCACACACACAGCAACAACGAAATCACATCGCACAAATTTACACACCACTGTATGAAGTGGGGAAACGAGCTAGAGCAAACACTGTTGAACATATTTTGCAATTCTAGCACGATAAAAAAAAATGCTGCTGTGCAGAGCATTCGCTCGAGCAAAACACACAATCCCGCAATTGTTTAAAAGTCTCCGTTTTCCAAAGTTGCCAGTCTGGCATGAGTTAAAAATCAGAGAAATATGCAGCAGATAATTGGGACCATATCCGCACAGCACAATGTTTATATGAGCCAATGTTTTTGTGCATTATGTCTCCAAGGGCTCTGAGCGTATTTGACAGCATCTAGAACATATGAGAAAGTATGTTCCACTGGAAGTATGCGTCCTGCTGCCACCAAGTCAATATGTGGATATGCAGTGTGTGTATGTTCTGGAGATTAGGCCGATTAGGCAGGTAGGTCTGTGTGTGCATGTGTGGGTTTTTTGTATATGTTGGTGTTTTGGGGTGAGTAAGCCACTGTCTCACTTTCCTCTAAAAAGCGAGTACATCCCCAGACTTGGTTTCTTGTACACCAGGATTTGACCAGTATTCCCATATCTTTAGTGGACTTTACAATGACTTCCATTCATTTCCTTGGGATTTATCCTACCCTAGTACCTGCCCAACACTAATCTGAACCTAACCCCAACATTACTCAAACATTTAACCAAGTCTTTACCCATAAATGTATTGATTTGCATTATGGGATTTACATTTTGTCACACAAACACACACACATCTTCCTTCCAATCACTCTAATTCTAACCTAATTTGTCGATAGGATACCCTTACAATCATTTGTTGTTGTAGAATCAGATCAAACAAGTTAAAGAAACATTTTTGGAGCTTCTAATATGCTGTTTTTGATTAAAATCACTACTGACCTATGAAAGCATGATTACAACAGCAGATTATTTTGACTCATTAGAAAGTAGTTTGGCTCATGTTAGAAAACAATGGTTTGGAGGCATGTACGTATTTACACTGACACATGTACACAAGTTTTAGTGTATTTCAGATGTTTAATTTGCCCATCAAAGTTGGGAAAAAGTGGTTGCCGCACTCAAGTTTTGGTTTGAATGATGACAGGTTTGTTTCCATCCGTCTTTGTCCAAATATTATGAGCGAACAAGATGCTTATCTGCATGGCCGTTTTTCCTTTATTCAATCAGCTTTGTCTATTTCCTCTTGTTTTGCTCAGAAGTTGGCAGAAATGTTGCTTTTTGTTTCTTCTTTCAACACTGTTGATGGCAAATCCGTTGGCATGATTTGCAAGAGCAAAAGACTGGGGACTATTCTTTTTATTATGAGGCAGGTTTAGCCATGGGCTGATAAATTGCTGATCAAACATGTAACATGACCTCAGGCATATCCGTCAGCACCCATTCATTTTCTGATTGTTTCTATTTCAGATATTTCCACCCATGGTTAATTTCACAGAAGAATTTATTTAGAAATTTTTGATTTGTTTCATTTTCTGTTGCTTTTGCTCATGCTCCTTTTCCTCCACTCTTGGCTCCGCAACCCCACTGCCTCTTAAAGCCCTCTCCGTCTCCCTCCGTCGTGTTTACTGTGGGCCAGTGGCTGACTGTGGCCTTCCCCCCTCTGCCCAATCAGTGGCACTGGCTTGGGCTGCTAATTGAATTGGGCTGGAGGTCTAATTCTAATGTGCAGCAGATGGCCGGGACATTCCTGCATTCAACCAGCCGCGGGCCGCCGCTCTGTTCCACACTGCTCTGCCCAGGGTAATGTAAACCACCACGGAGAGAAGGAGAGAGAGGGACAGCCCTGATGCAGTCACCTTGAGGTTACACACTAATGTACAAGGTCTCTAATTTTTCCTCAATTGCATTCACTGAGTTGACTGCAATTGAGCCGCACGGCAAGTAAATCACACCTCATACATGCTTCATACATTAATGCAGCCTTGTATAAACAGCCATATATAGAGTCACTATATGTGACACTTATATAAACATGCATCTAAACATACACAGCAGAAGATCTGCTTCCAGTCTTTCTGTTACGCTTCAGTGGGTTGAACCATCACTGGATGGCAGTGTTGAGCTGCACTGAGCGTCAGGATCTAGTGATGCTGGTGAACAAGGTTCCACTGAAGACATAATAAAGACACAAATCAATGGCCATAATTTGGAGAGAGACTCAGCTTGGGTTAGAGTTATAATTTCCCTGGTTTCTGGTGCTGCATTGGAGAGTAAACACTGTAAGTACTAAATCACAACAGACAGAGCGGGAAGGAAGGAGGAACAGAGGGAGGCAGATAGATAAAGGAAGAAATCCAGAGATATAAGGCAGAGAGGTGGAGAACTGCAGAAAGAGAGAAGGGGATAAAATCGGAGCTACTAATGTAATAACAGCCCAACACAGAGATGGGGAACATTGCTTCTCACAATGGCCACTATCACCAGCTATCAAGTGCATCAGGGACGCGGCAGCAGGAAGCGTGTGTGTTTAATGGTGTGTGTATGCATGCGCACGGGCAAACACAGCGTACTTTATGCTTGCGCGGGGCTGCGCTTACTGTTTTGAGATGACTCCCCAGAGTGCAGCCTGAGTGCTGTGAGGAAGATTATGAGTAAGATAGAAAGCACACATGAATTTGGGCTTTGTTGTGCGGCAAGATAATAAAAGATGGAACTCTTTGTCAGAGCGGGTAAGTGTATGTTTTGCGAGTAAATGACTGACAACACAAAACAGCCATTTGGGCTGTGGGTGTGACAGAAGCTCTTTGTACAAAGATGTTAGATTTGTAAGCAAGTGTGTTTATACATTTTTGCCCAGATGTATGAGCACAAGTAGTTATTTAGATGCATCTCTGTGGATGTTCTGTGTGTTTGCGCGTCGGTCTGGGAAAAGTCAGAAATAAATGGCTGAGAGTGGGTGGTAATTGCAGGTGATTTGGGTAGTGCACGGTGTATCCTGCCATTCTCTTATTATAGACACACTAAGACAATGCAGCTTCATCTGCAGAGCTAAAAGACACAATTTGAGGCCTATAACCAATGTTGGAATAACTGGAACAGCAACTCACCACAATGTAGTCTCTTGCAATATGTTGTTGACACACTGGTTGTAATAATGCTGTTTTCTGTCATACTGGGAAACAGGTGTGTCCTTTTCTTAACTCACACATTTCACCTCTGGAAATGTCCTTCTGGATGTTATATAACTGAACGAGGGCTTTCTGCATATGTATTTTTTAGCAAGACTAAAAGACTTCACAATACGTTTATTTTTATTTAAGGAATGGCAATGTCAGCTGGCTGGGTTGGTCCACTACTTTCCAACATACTTAAAGGTGCAATGTGTAATTACGAGCTACAAGCTGCAAATAAAATATGGGGAAGCCTTTTACCTCAGAATTGCAGCAATGACACTGTTCAAGATTGTGTAAAGAAGAAGCAATAAACCTTGCAAATAACTCAGAGTATTACATTGAGCTTCTCAAACTTCCAATTTTGCCTCATCTCATAAGTCAAGATGGTGGCAAACACAGATACAGCAACAGTCTGCGGATTTAGCCAATTTACACTAAAAACTAGAATTAAGACCTACACTCAAACTGATACTCCTCATTTTAGGCTGATGTCCATTGTAACAATCTCCATCTGTTAAACGTAGAATCGGTTGTGGGACTTAATTGTATTTTTAGGTGTAAAGCTGCTTAGTGTTGTAGTTCTAACAGTGATGTTTTTTGTGTACAGGACAGCTTTGTCCTCTCATTTTGGACTGAGGGCATATTGGAAGCAATAGTGACTCACTATTACTTTTATTCAAGGTACAAGTGGTATTACAAGGGGCCTTGGTTAGAAGGTTAGCGGTCTCATTTGGGTGAATATCTTGGCTACACAATAACCACAACCACATAACATTAACGTCTTCAGATTATGTTGATAATGTTCGTTATATTTTTAGATTGGGCAGAATACATTGGCCTTTTAACAGTTTGTGCCTCTGATGTATTAAAATCTGAGTCACAGAGGTAAGCATTTGTTTTGTTGAAGAGTAATTAGTCCAAGAGTCACAACATGCTCTAAAAGTCTTTTCCATCTTGCACCAGACTGAAGAGTTTTTCACCCAGATGGTTAGAGGATTTTGGAAATACCTTCAGAGCGGCAGTTTGTGTTGCTAAACGACCTTCTGGGTTTTTTAAACAAATCCGGGTATATATGTTCTGAGAAGCTGATGCTTAGCTCTATAAATCAAATGTGAATACACAAGAGGCTAGCAAAAACTGTCTTAACAACCACGGGATAGATTGCCAGGACACATGGCACAGACATACATACTTTCCAGAGGTTGAATTAGAATAACTCTGTGTTATCCCCTGAGTTCTTACATGCAGCCACGATCAGGTCAAATACCAGCTAGAGCAGCGTGTCCCAGATACCTGTTAAGTCTGAGCAACAGCTAAAATAATAATAATAATAAAAAAAAACTGTTTGGCATTTTCCTTGAACAACAATTTACTCATCAAAAATGAATGATTTTCTCAACAACTCATCATTCCAACAACTAATAGTTTCTCCAGAATAGGGTGCATGAATGATGCATTTGTGAAAACTTTTTAGAGGCCCATGATTTTCAGTTGTACACGATGAGTCTTTGATGTATTAAATGCATTTTGTGGTGTTGAATCAGAAGTACTGTGGTAGCATTGTTATTCAAGGTTACACACCATATCTTAATAGTTTTATGTTGAGAGCTCGTCTGTGACTTGCCTGTATTTTTCACTTCCACATGCACAGACACTGAACTCTAGTCCTCAGTACAAAAAGGAGCAGTGATGTCTCTTTCCCCTCCGTAACCACCACCAGCCACTACAGACGCACACACACTTACATCTTCAGTGTGTGTGTCTGTCGGCATGCAGGCGATAATGTCTCAGTGTGTGTCTTACTCATATTGTCCATAGTATCATCATTAATCATTTCTCCTCCGCCTAGACATGGCCATCAGTTATTGAGAGGTGCAATAATTTGGAATTGATTTAGTCCCCCCCACATGGAGCCTGGCTCCGAATATAAAATGCTCCTTTGGCAAGACAGAAGAATGAAAGCTAATGATAAAGGGCTGTCAGCATCTGAAGCTCTACAATTCTGCAAATAGCTGTGAGAGGTGTCTCTTTCCTTCTCCCTCTCTTTCTCTTACTGTCTATTTCTGTCCCTCTCTTTTCTGTCGGCGGAACATCTAGGAGGCGAGGCTGTAGGGAAATTGTTCCTGTTGTGTGCGTTTACTTGTTTGTGAGTCAGTTTGGAAGAGGAGGAGGAGGAGAGAGGAGAAAAACCTGATGGATGGAATCTCTCCCCTCCTACGCAAAACCCCTTGTGTTAACAAGGATACAGATTTAGGAGAGAGAGCGTGAGAGAGAGACAGACACAGAAACCTTGAGAGATAGTTAGAGAGAGACAATGGGAGACTGAGAGAGAGAGCTCCAAGCTGAAGAGCAGACTACTAAGCCTCTATAAATAGGAAAAAGATTGACGTACAAGGGTGGAGAGACCCTCTATAAAGCTCTGTTCTCTCTCTTTTATTCCTTCCCCTTTCTCCTCTCGACTTCTCCCACTGATTTAACACCACATCACTTGGCACCAGGATCATTTCTAGGAAGATCTGAAGAAAAAAATGAATTATACATCTATTATGTCATAGCAAGAATACTGCTGATTAATTTCAGGTCTATACTACTGTTTTAGGTTTCTACTAGAACATGTTCACATGCTTTAATGTTAAAAAACACATATTCTGTAGATAGCTGCTGCACCTTTCTGCCTGAGATGCTCTGTTTTAGTGCCTGTCTCTTTAAACTCCCTCCTGAAAAAAAGCCCAGTCTGTACTGATTAGTCAGTGTTTCCAGGTCTTCTCCTTTTGTGCTTTGGTGTCTCCATCCATCATCTCAACCAGAAATAATGACTGTAACAAAGTATAGCGCCATTTTTTAAAATGTAAAATTCCTAATAGGATCTTCAAAACAAAAATATACACTATGAAACATGTTACATGAGTAATTTGATCCAAAACTGTAAGAAATTACAACAACGGCAACCTGGATTAAACATTTCCCTGATGTTGGCATGTAACTAAATGTAATAGTGTAATCAATGTAATGGAATAAAGCAGCTCTGCTTTCTGTTGTAAAAATCATGAATGTTTTAGTTAGCTTGGGACCGAGGCGATTCTGCAGTAAATATATTATAACTTGCTCTGGCAAACGTGTCTGGTCCCAAGCTTATTTGCCTGATTATGGATTCCACTTATCTTGGCAAGACCCGCCCTGTGAGCATCCCGACTGGTTAATGTTGAGCACCTAAGATTAATAAAACCCATCAGTGAGGGGATAAGATCGGAACAGATCAGGTACTGGTAACTCATGGGAGCATGGATACCTGGAGTGCTTGAATGCAACACAGCCTCCCATTCAGACAGATTTTCGGTCAACCTGTCCCTGGACAGGCAAATCACAACCATTTATCTCATAATGGGCCGGTTTGATAAAATAACTGGCATCCACCACAACTCAGATTCAACTGTCAAACTAGGCACAGCTGACTGGATGTTATTTAAGATTCTGTTAATGCATTTCTATTTTTCTTGCTTTAAATGTTTTCAGCAAACAAGATGACATGTAGCAGTATATGTAATGTAACCACTGCAGTAAGCTGACGTCAGTTCAAACTGAGAATGGTCCCAACAGTTGGAAACATAGTGTTCCCAGTCGTCTGAAAACTGAGGTTTTTGCTCACAGGATTACTTTTACCTGTTTACTGCATAATTTGACACTGACTGTGTTTTTTATGAACGTCCAATGTTGTAACATTACATATATGACAGAAAAGAGAAGAAATACATAATTATCCCTTTAATGTAGAACAATTATGTTATATGTTCATTTTGCCTGTGATTTGTTTCCAACAAAGTTTTGTGGAAGCAGCGGTGGTATCTCCCTGCCAAAGAGCAGCTAAATGAGCAGCATGATAGCAGCAATGGAGCATTTCAGAAGCTATTGATGCCTGTCAACTATGGCACACCGTTATCAATTCCAATTCCAATTATTCCGTTATCGCTTCCAAATGTGAATTGGCTCTTGATATCGAACCCTTCCTTCTTTCTCTGCAGTTCTCGTGCAGTGCTGCCTAATCTCTGCCACCCTGCCTGTTCTGCAAATACATACACAAAACACAAGTGTGGTAAACCCACATCTCTCTCTTCAATAATTCCATGCAATCTCAGTATATTTAGATTGTTGTGGAACCAAAACCTCAAGGTCTATTTAGATTTAAGCTATCTGATGCAGGTAATGTAAAAGGACTTATCCTGTCTAAACTGTGAGCAGACTCAAATGATGATTCTATATTGGTATCAGGCATTTATAACTTTCATCAGCAGAGGCTGAAATGAGACCTTTATTTACCTCAACAGAAGAGGCAAACAAGCTATTATCACAGACCGGCTTTATTCCTAATTCCTGTAAATCTGATCATGTTTATGTAAGAAGCCTCCCTGATGTTGCTTCTGCCTCCACTTGCCATGTTAATTTATTGTTGCTGCTGTTTGCTGTTAATGCAAATTCAACACTTCCTCCATCTGTTTCAAATTAGAGTTGGTTCAGAACATCAGAGAGCATTATGTTTGCCGGAAGGCTTTTATTGTGAAACATCCACAGGATATGTTCAGATTGATATACTGCAGTTTTACAGCAGCTAAAAGTGCGAGAATGAATAATTGAAAGATATTAATCTGTTAGAGGGAATAGAGGGGAACTCAGAGGTACACAGTGCTGAATATGGTGTGACTATATTTTTGTGCTGATGACTAATGCAGCGGTACACAGCATTTAATCCATCATTTAAGAATGGGCTTTTATTGGGGAAATGATGGTTTAATATCTGCCTTTGATCATTGCTTCTTTATCTCTATGTTCCGTCCTCTCTTACTTTCCTTTATTGCTTAGCTTTCTCTTTACACTCACCCCGCTATTGTCTGCAGCTTGTGTGTGTGTGTGTGTGTGTGGCAGCGGTCTGGTGGAGGCTGGAAAGCAGGTGGGCGAGAGGAGTTGAAGTGACACCTGGTAACAGGCTGACAGCCCCAAGGAGAGATGCAGCACTTTCATCCCTGACATGTCTCAACCTTCTCTTCTCACCATCATGAACTTTTACTCACACACACAACTGTATACTGTAATTCTCTCTTGCATACACACACACACACCAAAAAATAGCATGCATATACAGTACACGCAGAAGCAAATGACAGAATACAGCAGAATCTCCCCGAAGGAAACAGACTTGTGCAAAAAAACTGTCTATGGCCCAAGTTTTATCATTATACCTGAGCATATGTTTCTGTGCTTTCTGGTGGTTGAGTCGGTACAATTAACGTACAGTAGTGACCTGTATCTTTAGTCCATGATAATTACATGGATAATCTGCTTTACAAGGAGTTGTAAAATACTCTACACATGCAGCTGTTATTTCATTTCACCAGCATTATTATTTCAGGATCACTGTGCCAATTAGTCCACCAGGAAGGGTGAGAAGTACCCAACGCTGTCATTCTGCACAAGAACATATGGGGATTTATGTTTGAGCAGCAAGGGAACCCACTGTGTCCTGTCCAATGGCAACCTCTGGGTCTCAAACGTGAAGCCAGTGTCAACAGGAGCCAACTCCACTGGCTGTAAAAAGAGTCCGTTTGTATAGAGTCAATAAGAAAATAACCCTGCTTTTCACTTGATTTATTAACTCAGTAAATATTTTACTATATTTTTCTAGCTAGCACTAATCTTGGGTTATACATTGAGCATAGGCTCCTGAGCCGTTCTGTGCACGCTCTGGTGTAATAAACTAATATGGTGACAGACATAAACCAAGACAGCAACGGCCAAAAAGCCAAACTTGAACTCGAACAACCTTTGTTTTAAGTCTATGGTGCTGTCACATTTTTCCAGAATTAGCTGTTGTTTATGCCGCCCGTTCCACCAGCCTTTTGTTTCAATCCAGAGGCCTGAGCCTTCTTGGGCTCCATGGACACACTAGCTATTAGCTTACTAGCCTGATGCATGCTTTCCTAATTTATTGATGAATTCTGCTACTGACATGAAAAAATGATTGTAATTAGATTAGCTGTTTATACATATTATTTGCAGCACCTTTTAGAACATAAAACTCCCACTACATCATCAAAAAAATCCATAGTGTGTGTTTTTTTTTTTTTGTATAGTTGGACCTTACAATTAAAACACAAAAGATAGGTGGTTGTTTAGAACAACAGAAGCAGCCATGCCTCAGGCTTGTTTTAAGCACTAGAGGAGCAGTTTGTGCAGAAAAAAAAATCTATATCCAAGTTCAGTAAAACAAACATTTCAAACCAACCAAGAACCACTTTCTGTATTTGTTTTTATCTAAGCTACCTGCAACAACAAAATCCCACACTTAAACTGATATTGTTCAAAATGTTCAAATATATGTCTGTAAACAATTGCTTAAGCTCTTTACATTCATTTATAAGAATTGCCTTAAAAACCCAATACAACCATATCCCAGACGCGACAGATGCCCTGTTGCTGACGAGCTCTGGAGTCGGCCATTCACAGATTTGAAACGTCTCCGCTTATCAGAACTCTAAAAAGCTCAAGCTTTTGCACTTTAATCCCCTCTTTTTTACTCTCTCTTGTGTTCTCTTTCACTTCATCCCCAGTACCTCTGAGCCAGTGAGCTACGCTAATACGGCAATGGCACCGACATAAACACTCCAAGAACCAACACGTCTCTAGATGGACTCGCAGCCCAAGGCGCTTCACTCCATCAGCCTGAGAAATAGACCCTGCTGTTTACTCAGGTATTGTTATTGTTTTTTCCTCCATATTGGATTCATTTTCTGTATGGATGCTGTACATAACTGAATGTGATGGTGCAAAACCTTCAGCTTTCACACACACACATGCACGTCTCAAAGCAGTCAGCACCAAATTACCCACAACCAGTCAGCCAGGGAAACACATGAAAGTTATGGTTCAATTAGGAAAGAGGGTAAAAATAATCTAATCCATAAATTAGCTAAAGTCAATTAGGACAGCTCACCAATTAAGGACAAATCTGTTACTTGAGGGCACAGCTATAATGAGGTTGCGGGAGGAGCCACGCTGAGACTGTGTCCTTGCTTGTTTGTGTCACGCTCAACAAACACAGAGCTTTGACCATGTTTTTGATATGGAATTAGACTGCAAATTGAATTCGGCGGGGACCAAGCCCATGTCTGGCCACACGAGGAAGCAGGAGACAGAGAGTGAGAGACAGAGAGAGAGAAAAGAGTGAGGGAGAGAATGAGAGTGTGTTTGTGTGACTATTTATAGATGCTGTGTCAGTCTGAATACAGTAGAAGTAGAAGCTTGTGTGTTCTGTGGTGCAGAATGAGTGATTTTCATCTCACTCTATGCTGGCAAAACCCCAGTGTTTTTGGAAGGGCATGAGTATTTATAGATGACTGATTTTCATTTAAAAAAGAAAAAACTTGAAAGAGATGATTACCCTAAACAGCAGTAAAAATAAACACACTGACAAATGGTTTCAATTAATCCCTGAGAGAGGAGATTAAAACACAAAACCAACTCATTTTCAACACGTTCTTCTGCCATCTCCTCTATCATGAAACTTTTCTTTCTCGCTGATTGACCTTTGACCCTACACCATGCCATGCCTTCAAGGCTCACCTCAGCTAATAGTGACCCTCACATTTGAAAGGTGCACTGTCGAGGAAAGTCCCGTGCCCGGTCTTGGCGATTCCCTCAAGAGGCTTGAATATCAAAGCCAAAGTGTAGCGTTGACAGACGGAAAACATCTCAGATAAAGAGTCACCAAAGAGAGAAGACAAAAGGAGAGAGCAATGTTTCTTTTCTTTGCCAAAAGACCAACAGTAACTTTTTTATGATGATATGAGGCAGCACTAGAGGCAGGAAACTATTGATCTTAGCAACTATTGAGTGCTGCAGCTTGCGCACATCAGAGACCAAGAGCCTTTTAGAAACAGGCGTGATGATGACAGCGTGTAACGGCGTCTCTTTTATGTGTTCTCTCTCTCTATCTCGCCTCCCTCTGCACTGCATGACTTGTCAGTGAACTGTGCTGAGATTTGTGGGAGAGAGTGGGGATTACTGGGAGGTCTGAATTAGACACCTTTGACACCTCCCCAGGCCAAGGTTATTCACACACTGAATCTGCACTTTTGTAACCTCTGTGAGCACTGCGCTACAGGACGGGGAGGTGGAGAGGGGCAAGGGCCAGCGCTGATGTTGACACTGGTTGACAGGCAGACAGGGCTGCTTCACGAGCTGCCCCGGGACGGCAGGCCCGGAGGCAGAGAGGAAGGAAGCCAGTCAGCCTGTTCCCACTCTCCTCCCCAGTCCCATTTCTGGACTGGAGGAAATTAAACCTTGTCTCCATTTCCCCCACCGATTGCCTGCCTGAGCTGTAGACCTCATCCACACGGGCCCTTGGAGATGCTGGGGAGTAAGCTGATGAGCTGCTGCCAGAGGCTACAAGGCTGTATGAGCCGCCATAGCCACTTAACCCTTTCTGTTCCCCTGCCAGCAGGGCCAAAAGCCCTTACCTGAGGTGATCGCCACATGGACCTCGGCACCTGGCAGCCATTCATCATTCCCAGCAGCACTGTGGCCTTTGATACACTGATATGGCTCTGATGGAGTATGCAAGAGGCAAAGGCCTCACATACACATATATGCAAACAAAATTCAGGGTTGTGGGATAAATACGATTTGAAAGGCTATCCATTTTGAGCTTTGACCCCTGGAACCATAACAAAAGTCTCATGTGACTGACCCAGGAGAGCGACACTGTACTGACAGATAGCGAGGTCAAATGAATAACTTAACCATGGAGAATTCAAACACTAATGCTGCTGACCTTTGGAAAGGGGTGAAAGGAGGGATGAAGACAAATGGGGGAAGAAGAAGGGTGAAAATGTGTGAGAGGAAGGGTGAGTAAATCTGTAAGCCGGGAGGAAAAGAAAAATCACAGCAGACAAACATAAAAAAAAGTAAAACAAAAGCAGCTGCACAGCCTGCATCTTCACTGGGCTGCATTACAGCGACTGTACCCCTTTTTCACGTAAAGAGACAAGAGAAAGTGTGAGACAAGAGAGTCAGTGTAGAAGAAGAATATGGACTTACTCTGTGGAGAGTTCACAGATCCTGTCAGCAAACGTGTCGCGAGGCCCAGATACGATCTTCACCAGCTGAGTTCAGTTGCTGGTTTGGTCAAAGGAGCAGCACAGTTCCATTTCCTGAAAAAGGGTGACATTGGGTTTATAAAGACAAAAATGCATACAGAAAATACCTAAAATCCACAGAGCATTCATAAAATAATTTGTAAAAATAATTGTTAACAGAAAATATAATTGGCTACATTCATTTTGCTTTTATGTCACACTAAGGCCAAACATCTGTTGGCAGAATAATCTGTAAAGATCCCCCAAATAATCCAAAGAAGGTGAAACAGTAACTGGACTCAAGTTTACATCCTAGATGAGGAAGTTTAAGACCACAGGTACCCAGTGCGTTACTCATGGATATCATTTAAAACTGGATTCCAGACCCCAAGACGGCGGCAATAAGTTTCGATGCGGATTTCTTGCTTGCCACATGCGCCAAAAACGGTTTCTCTAGCTTCCTGGTTTACTTCCACATTCACTGAATATGAGCAGTAGTGTTTCTCTCATTGGCCCTGCCCACAAAATCCTGGTCACCCCATAGACTACATTTAATTAAATCTGTATTTTACCAGGAAGTTTCACCAAGATAAAAAAAAAAGGCTTTTACAAAACAGACCTGGCCAAGGTAACAGCCCTAAAAAAAAATAACAACATATTAAAAATACAACATACACACCATGATATACAAAAAATAATCAATGAAATAGAAAAACAGCTAATTAAAAAGTGCTCTCTCAAGAAAAAAAACAACACCACATTCTTTATAATACCCTTCCAATAACATCTATTAAACATATATCACCCAGAGAATCCAGACTGAGGAGAAGGTGCTGTTCTAGGAGAGAACCACTCATTCAGGTTGAATTCACATAAAATATCATGCAGAAAAACAAAACCTCAGACATCAGGTGCTGACACACAAATAACTGACTGACTTGGCTGCCATCTTGGATTCATCCCAGCAGAAATAAATGGCCTGCTCATGATTATGTCAAACTATTCTTATATTGCTTTACTTAGCTTAATTAAATATTTACAAATAGACAGATGAAAAAACATCATACAACCCTAAATCCGAAAAAGTTGGGACACTGTCTGGAATGTAAATAAAAAGGAATATGATAATTGTTTTTGACATTTGATTTTCATGTCTCCTCTGACAAAACAGAACATTTAATATTATCAGTGCTCACCAACTCCCAGGAGACTTTAACATGTAACACACATGAATCAATAATACATACAAGCTCTGTGTACAAAGCAGTTTGATCATGCTGTATGTGAATGTCACATCACATGACATTAAATTAATATCACTGAAATACATTAACACTAATAAACTGGAAATACTCTGTGTGATGGAAGTGATGGAAGGTTTATGTGAGAACTTGCAGTTAAGGTGTGATGTTTAAGACTTCATCACTTGAACCTGCTTTGTACGTTAAACAGATTTGATCACAGATTTGATATTTATAGACCATGAACCATGCATTTTGTATCTTAGGTGTAAATGTTGCAGCAACCACCTTTGGAATTAAAATAGCAGATCTGGGTTTTGTTAGGACAGCGAGGGTCAAATGTGGGTGAATACAGGTTTGTAATCCTGTGTAGACATGGGGTCTGTGTGTGATAGTTGTCCTAATAACCAAAGCGTGCCAAAGAGCTGTCGTTGATGCATTAAAAAGTGAAATGTTTATGGATCATGAATTGCTTATCCTGCGTAAAAACCACAGTATACAAAACTAGGCCATTTGTGAACTGCTTCCATATGAATAGAGAGATATCTGGGCATGACAGATGTATCACTCTGCTCTGAGCTCTGTACGGGAGCATCATTAGCACACTGACTGACATAACTGACAGCTGGCACTGAGAGGAGAGGGATGGAGGGTGAAATATAGAGGGAGGAGACAGAGCAGAATCTGTGCCAACTATCACCCTCTGGCTGTTCTCCACCGTTTTAATCACAGTAACAGTGCTCTCACTCTGCAACCCCTCAGAGACCCAGGTACCTTAGCCACACTTGACATTAACCACAAGGCGAATACACCCATGTTTAACACAGACAAGACTCCTCGCCATCCTCCTAAATGTGTTTCTTTCTCTTTTATTACCCTCACCGACTACCATAACAACCAGAGGTCACACTGAGCAAAGGAATATGTGTTTTCTATCCCTCCTCTTTTCATTCTCTTCCCTTTTTTTCAACCTTTTCTGTTTTGTGGTGTAGCTTAAGATCTAATCCCCTGTTTATTTTGATTTATTCAGTGAGTGCAGTGAGCTCAGGAAGGCTCTTTCAAAAAGTTACATCACAGATGATAAGACCCATTGACCGCTCATATTTGTTTGCCCTTGGCTTTTAGTCAAAACAAGTCGTGCCGAGCCTGACCCAACCATATTTTTGACAATGCCGATGCCAATTCCGATAAAATGGACAGGATGAGCCAGGACAGCCATGCTGGTATTACTGCAGATATTGAAGAGACTGAGAGAAAGACCTTGGACAGGAAGCAGCAGAGCAAACTTCAGGAAGAGCAGATTTGACTAACTTTATTCCGTGGAACTTGGTCATTTGCCAGATCATCATGATGCCTTAAAAAAACATCAGCCCTAGCATCACCAGCAGTTATGGCAAAGCACTGTGCAGAAGAATCAAAACCAGCATTTAGAGTCAGCAGATTTTCACTATCGCTGAGACAATGTACACCATGCAGGAAAAATGCCACCTGCAGCCACCTGAAAGAAATCAATAAGTGTTTAAGTGTAGGCTATATTTAGAATATTTTCACAGCTTTATCTTGCTGTCAGAAAACCCTTTTCAACAGAGAAATAAAGCTGTTATATCTATCTAGGCTCTCTTCAAAGGAACCCTATACTCAATTGACAAAAACAGTAATTTCACCCTACAGAATACAGAGGAGTTTATGGCCTACCAATGCCTAAAGTGGTTAGTTTTATTGAATTTTTGAGTGTCAAAGGTAAATCCAAACTATAACCCTTTAAAAAACACAAGAGTCACAAAATAACACTGTCTGATCAAGGCAGCGATTGACCAGCAACTGCTGTGTTCTGCAAGGTTAAATGATTGTTTTTGTTAAAGGAGTCTGGTGACTAAAATGATTATCAAGACAAATGAATAGATGGTTTTTATTCTGATCATCATCATCATCATCATTATTATTCCATGTCTCACAGCTGAGAGGAATGGTTTTAAACCTATCCTACTTTCTTCTTGGACAAATCTACTATGTCCCCCTCTTCAATTACACAAAGACCTTGTCCTCACTACTGAGACATGTTTATGTTAGAACTGCTGAGGTGTTTATTTTGGGGTGAGCTGTGCATTTTGTGATATTAACACCAAATTTTGTGCACCCTGAGGGAAGGCCATAAAATGTTTTAGCTGTCACTGTAAAAATGCATTTTAGGCAGACTCTGTGGGTCCAAAGCTAAAAATACTTCTAATGATGTCCCCTAAGAGTCTGCAAACTTTATATCCATTATAAAAACAAAGTGTAATTCTCTCTTCTTCCTACTGAGACCACGATCAAAGTATAAGTTTAAGATTGTTCTGTACTAAGCAAATTAATTCTTTTGGCATTTATGTTGTATTAGCATAAAACAAAACCTAACCTGACCCATATAATATACTACATCCATAATCTGCAGCTATCTAATGAACTGACCTTTAGTTCTCTCTGGAGTTTGTGGAGGTTTTTGAACATGTCCTGTGCTCTCCATCCAACTGACCCCAACGTTTCAATTGGTATTCTAATGTGAAATCTGCACACACACACACACACACACACACACACACACAAAGCTCAATAATAGCATGCTGTTTGCAATACACTTAGGGCTGTTACAAGGCCAGCGTTCATAACACAGAACTATTCCTTCAAAACCCATGGCTAATACATTTATGCAGCTATTGTTAAGCCACAAACTCACTGCTATGCTACACTGCACAATAAATGGAAATTCAGCAGGGAACTGAGCTGATCAACAAAGAAGCATGACGGAATAAAACTTGAACATCTTCCACTTCAGTTGTATTTGGCGTAACATAATAGCACAAGGAGGTTTTCCAGGTACAAAACGCTAGTCTGGCTGAAGAACATAAAACCTTTAGAAAAAAACAAACCCTTATATCTTGTGCTATGCTTGTGCTTGTGCTATTTTTTTAAAATGGCAATTAATCAAAGGGACCTAATCTCTAATTAGCGATATTTGTGATTAGTGCAGTTTTTTAGGAACCATCTTGTCTAAACCAGCCATTCCTTTACACTTTCTAAAGGTTAGGCCTGAGTCTATTAAGTGAAAAGAAAGCCAGCAAATGTTTGATAATCATGAAGATTCTGCTGAGTGTGAAAAAAAGATGATATATATTTTCATGAAAGCAGTAAATACAAAGTGATGGGAGGAAAAAAGGCAGAAAAAACCCTGTCTGTTCACTCACACTAATTACACCCACAGTGTAAGTTTAAATGTATAAGAGTAAAGTTCAGGGAAAAAGATGCCTCACATCCTGTCAGAGCCACACTTATTGGTCACACACTTGGCACAGTTTCCTTGGGTTGATTAACTGATAAAAATAATAATAATACATTAAATTTAAATAGCGCTTTTCATGACACTCAAAGACGCTTATGAAAGGCTACTTGTTATTCTTCAAATATATTTTTGTGAAGGTCTGTTGCAGTGTGAGGGGGAATAAGGTCAAGTCATGTGGAGGTGAGACCATAGACTGTATAAAAGACGTGGACATAGCCATTGTGATGTCATCCATAGAGGAGGACCTGGGACTCAATCACAAAGCAACAGCACCCCCATCCATAACCTGCTTTATCCTCTATTTTACTATAAATAGAAGAAATGTGCAAAATGAACATCATGTTGGATTGCAGAAGACTGAGACCATAAACTCATTCAGAAAAACTTTACTGAGGCAATAAATCAAGTGGAATACATGGTTATTTTCTCATAGATTTCTATGGAATAGGACTTTTTTTACAGCCAGTGGAGTCGCCCCCTACTGGTCATTAGAAAGAATCCAAGTTTAAGGTACTTCCACATTGGCTTCACTTCAGAGACCTAGAGGTTGACACTTACAGGAAACAGTGGGTTCCCTGGCTGCTCATTTGTTTCTTTCACAAGCATCTTTGAGTTGTTTTTTTACAGTGACAGCACTGCTGTTCAGCACACTGTTAACCAGACCTCAACATGCACATGCAAGACATGGAAGAAGGTGCACACACATGCAAAAACATGCGGTTCAGAAATAGCACCGGGCCTCCTGTTTCTAAAAGAGTCAGCAAGAATACACAAATACTTCTGCATGTGTTGTGAAAACATCCAAATAGACACAAATTAGCAGAGTACAGAGAGAGAGAGATGGTGCAACAGAAACTAATATCATAACTCATCTTAATGAAGTCACACCCCTACTTCATGCACACAGACACACAAATGCACT
Source organism: Serranus cabrilla (assembly GCA_903364295.1). Lineage (NCBI taxonomy): Eukaryota > Metazoa > Chordata > Actinopteri > Perciformes > Serranidae > Serranus > Serranus cabrilla. The sequence continues at coordinate 331,170 of CAFUXE010000288.1, read as the reverse complement.
CCAACTGATCTGACACATTACATGTGCTTGCGACATTAAGCCGAGCCGCTAATTTAAGACCTCTGTGACAACTCGCTCAGCAAGAGTTGCGACATAATTAGACGGCGGAGGAGTCGGAACATTGTGAGTGGAGATGGTTATCTATGTGATGCTTAGTTTAAACGGCATCCATGTTGCTGTGTATGTGTGGTGGTGAAGGAGGATAGGGATAAAAAGTGGTGTGGAAGGAGAAAGAGAGTGAAGGGCAAAGGGGTGATCGCAAAGAAGGAGAAGGTTGGAGGGAGGAGGAGCTTCAAGGCATTTTTTTCATCCAATTAATCTGCACATCAATGGACTTTTCTGAATGTTGTTTTTAATATGAATACTTTTCTTCCACATGCACATATTATGTAGCAAAATTGTAATATCCTTTTTTTGGGAACGAGATTTCACAACGCAAATAAACCAACCAATCAGGTTGTGTTCTTAACTTATAATAAAACTTACTAGTTATAATAAAAAACAATAACAAAGACGCTCCATAGTCCAAATCAACACAGCATATTTTATTACTTCTTTCAACCTTGACAATGGCACCACAAAGTAGATCCACACCTTCATTTACCTTTCACAATAAAAGCCCTTAATGTATACACTGCAGACCTGTTTATCAGAGAGAACTCAAAACCAGCCAGAGCATTTCACTAAAAGGAAAACTAGCTTACAGTAGCTTACTGTACAACAGCTGCACTGGGTCAATAGCATCCCGGCAGTTGGTCCTCTGCCTGCACAAATCTATTCAAACCTTTTACTGAACGAATGTTGCAACTTTTGCCATTGGCATAAATAGTTTTGATGTGAAATATTTGCATGCGAGTATATTGCATTTTTATGTCGTTTATTCATCATACCCCCAAAACTTTACAGGAGAAAAGATCAGGGGTTGGAAAGAAAAAGCAGTAAAAACGCAAAAGAAGAGAGAAACGAATGACATCAAGAGCTGGCTTAGGGCCCAAGTATCCTCTTTGGCCCTCTGCTTGGGCAGGAGCCCCACAGCACCGAGGACTCCCACAGCCCCGCTCACTATTGCGACAGTTTTGATTTACGAGATATTTAATCTTCACAGCTATCCCTCCCCTTCCATCTACTCATAGTCTGGACCCACAGTCACTGCATACACACGGCTTCGTGGCAAGGCCCCAGCTCCCAGGCCCCAGTGCCACACACACACACACACATCTGCAGCACATATCTGCTTTCACTTAGGCCCTTTACTGCACTTTGCTGTTCTTACTGTTGTTGGACGCTGGCCTGTGCTGAAGTGAGTGGGGTCATAATGAGGAACCAATAGCTTGCAGTAACTATTAGAGATGTTAATGTAATTCATATATGATTAGCCACTTTATCTTAATTGAGAGAGCTGTATGTGGGGGGTAGAATAAAAAGAGAGGAAGTGTAGCAGAGAATCAAAGAGAGGAGGGGGGGCTGGGCTGAATGAGATGGATAGAGGGAAGAAAATGGAAAAAAGACAAAGAGACAGTGTAGGACATTGCTAATGATTAGAGTATGAGGAGGTGAGCATTTGATGAGAATGTCTTTCTATCAAACTGTCACAAAAATCTTTTTTTTCCTATTTGTGTGTGTGTGGGTGCCCTTCACAGAGGCACTGTGATGTGGCTGACCCAAATGACTGGGATATTATTGGGAGGGCGAGAGAGGGAGACCTCTGTTGAATACTGATGAAGCTCAGCACAAAGCTGCCTCCTGGCCTCATTAACCTGCCGAAGACTGCCTTTGTTTTTCCCTGCAATGCTCCAAACACTTCCTACATCCTGTCCGAAAAAGGGGTTTCGGAAGTCACACCGCGGACAGAGAGGAGGCTGACTTCAAGAAGCTCAGGGGTGGCAGCGCGAGCACGACCAGCACAGTGTGTGTCGCCAAAAGAGAATGCTGGGGAGGAGGTGCTCTTGATGTAAGTGGAGTTCGTCTCTCCTCTTAGCGCTCAAAGGAAAAAGGAAGGTGTAGAAAGAGGAAATCGAGCTGTGCAGTAAAGTGCATGTTCAATCTGTGAAAAACTTTTATAAGGAGGTATTAAATCTGTTGAAAAGTGCCAGATGGGGAAAGGGGAGAAGTCAGCTCTTTTGTAATGAAGGAAAAAGCAAAATACAACACAAAAACAAAACATGGATCACACTGTCTCCCATCGCACTTGCAACAACTAAAGAAGAAGCAGAGGAGGTGGAGGCGAGGACAGATAGTGAGGAAGTGGAGCGAAAAGGATGAGAACAAGGTAAAGCAAAAGTAGGACGAGAGGTTTGCACTCTTTCATATGCCTTGGCACAGCACGTCGGTGTTTTGTTAGTCGACGTGTGTGTGCGGTGTGATGCCCGTATGCGCGCTTGCATGCGTCTTTGTATGTGTGTGTTAGCGCAGGAGATTTCAATTTCAGCTTTAATGGAAACAGCAAATGGGGGAACAAATAAAACGCGAAGGAGAGGAGCAAATCCTGCCAGCAGAGGCCCAGTCAGAATGGATGATGAGGCCGACATGAAGTAAACATTCTGCTGTTCACAAAGCAAGGTGGCTATGAGGATAGGGGAGGCAGAGACAGGAGACGCAGGGGGAAACTGAGGTGAGCAGGGGGGAGGAGGAATGATGGGAGTATCCAGAAACACAGGAGGAAATAGAGAAAGGAAAAGCAGAGGAGGAGTGAGGAGTGATGACAGGACAGGGGATCAGTCATGGTGTGTCTTCTAGTCAGAGGCGTCACTTATACTGTGGAAGGGAGCAGCCTTGTAGTCAGAAATCATCAGGAGCAGGAACAGATTAGATACAGGCTATTGGTTCTGATGAGGCCTCGTATAGATCAGTAATGGCTCAGTAGGGAGAGCCGAAAAGAGAGTGAGAGAGACGTTAGAGCAGCTTCTCTCATGGTAGAAAAATGCTACCAAGAGTATAGATTCCCTGTATGCATAAGTAAGTTATATTATGTTGTAAAAAGAAGTTGTTGGTAAGTCTACAGAAGCCTTGCGAGGGAAGTGAGGAAATAAATTCTGGTGATCCATTCTCTAAGCTGATCTAAATTGTTTTCTCTCCTGTGTTTATCACTTAAGAACAGGTGGGAAAAAAAGGTTCTGCCAGGATAATCTTTCAAAATTCCTTTGTTTTTTAATCTGTGAAACAGGTGGAAAAATACGGAGCCCCTGAGGGGACACAGGGGAGAAAAAAATAGATGGGCGGAAAAAGAAGAGATAGGGGAGAAAATTAGATGAGTGAAATGGATAAAAAAAAAAGATAACGGGTGGAAAAATAAATGAGTGGAAAAAAAGATGAATACTTTTGTTTTCACAGAAAACGTGTCAATTTCCAACACAACGCTGAAGTGTTTCTACATTTTTTCTCCCATCCATTTTCTTCTCACCTGATTAGCATTTCAGAACCTGCAAGTGACCTGCACTGTATTGTTTCTCCATTGTATTACAGATGGAAAAAAAAGAACTTTCGAAGATTATCCTGGCACAACTTTTTTTTCACCTGTTCTTAAGTCATAAACACAGGAGAGAAAACTATTTAGTTAAGACTCAAAAATGGATGACTATTTTCCCCCTTTCCTTTATAAGTCCACTTCTACATAAAAAAAAATCTGTGAAAATGATTTGAGTATTATGTGGAATCCACCAGTTAAATAGGTTGAATGTGATATTATTATTCCACCATATGTGTAGTACTTAATAGTTCTGCCCTTATCTGTTAATCCACTTGACAGCAGGATGAAAACAGAGGGACAGCGAGAGGAGACACAGGAGGGGAGTGGAGGGCTGGAGGTGCAGAGAGATGCCTCAGCCGGCTGCTCTGCCATGCAGGGACGTGACCACCCACCAGGCCAGTCAAGGCTGAGACCTTGCATCATGTCAGACGTGCAGATAGACACCCAGCTGAGTCATCTGGTCTTTTGGGGATGGGACAGATGGACAGATACAAATGTGCAAATGCACGCATAAACACACTCATACAAGCACACCACATAGACATGTGCAGGACATAGAACCAAGCCTCATAAAAGATTGAAACTGTGTGATTGTGTGTGCCAGAGAGAGAGAGAGAGATGCCAACACACGCACAGACCTGGGTACTTTTAATGAAGGTTATCCCATTCTTTGTTTTATTTAATGTCACTTTGGCTATGTATAATGTAATATGTAATGCGCTGAAATGAAATTAATATGTGAGTCTCATCTCATCTCTGCAGGTAGGTCTGATTTAACATTCTGGCAGTGGACTACAGGATGGAAATTAGTCAATCCTGGCTAACTTTTTTGTTTTAATGTTGATTAATGTGCACTGTCCTTGACAAATTAATACAAATGTGAATACAAAAAGAGACATACACACAGACACACAAATAAACCCATTCATATGCCAAGCAATCAGAAATACCAACAATGTTTAAGGATAACAAAGACAGGTGACAAACTAAAGGAAGCTAGATGAGTGGATAAATTCAAACACAAGGACAGAGGGGATCCTGAATCATTTAAAGAGTATGGAAATGATGTCAATTACTTGTCAAAGCCTTCAAAGCCAGCAGATGTCAACCCAGTTAAGCACATACAGGAGACTATGAACTGATCTCTCCATTTAAATTGTCAAAATGAGCAAATATCTTTTAGAAGAATGCCGTTAATCAAAAAAGGTCTCGCCTCAAAAACAACAACATAGGCAGCAAAATACACTCGTCTTTTTGTTTTAGACTGTCCTTCTCCACCCTCTGGTGTAGCAGTAATGAATGAGGGGAATGCAGAGTTTAAATGGAGGAATTCACACTGGGCGAGAGGGAGAGATGGTGGATGGGTCAAGCAAATGTTGGACTTTCACCCAGGAGAACGTGTTTCATGGTCCCAAGTGAAAATAAAAACTAGAAAACTAGAAAAGCACTCAGAGAGCGCAGACCTCCACCAAGGCAATAGGGTCAGTTATGCAATACCAAATTGCACACTTGAAAGATTATATTGAAAGCATGTATTTTGGGAGCACACTGACATTGAAATATTTCATCCACTAGATGTCGGCACCAAAATCTAATCACACGTTCCTTGTCCCAATGCACATGTCTGAAAACTTCATCCAAATCCGTGCAGTACTTTTTGAGTTATTTGTACACAGACAGACAGACAGACAGACAGACAGACAAATGCAGGTGAAAACATGACCTCCTTGGCAGAGATAACACCGTGACTAAGACATCACAGAACTTCCGTTCCTCACGTTTTGTGCATCATGTTTTACATAACTACATCACTTACTGTAGTCATGTCTACCTTGTAACTACTTCACTTCCAGCATTTAGGTGGAAGTCTTTTATAACACCTTACCAGAAAGTTTTTTTGCCCTTAACCTAGTTCAGTGGTTTTGTTGTCTTTTTACAACTGCAAACTGTACGTGTAAGTATAATGGCACGATTGCTATTTTTAGAATGCTCCGCTCAAGCTGCAACACGCCCATATGCATAGTATTAACAAATGCTCATATTGGTCGTTATGGGTGGTTTTTACAAACGACCTATTCTGATGCATAGGTTGGAGATCTTGTTGGTTCATCCCTCCTATAGAGTTCCAGACTTAAATAATCAAGATGTCCTGGAGGCTCTTGGTAGTGCAATATCCTTCATTTACACTTTATTTAGGTTTTTATTTAACTTATAACCACACTCTAAGTTTATAAATAAATGTGTGTGTCAGAGGGAGTGAGACAGTGTCTGACCTGTGATCTTCTTTCTGAAGATGATAGGAAGAGGCTGTTCTTGAACTTCTAATATTCCCTAGCATGAGTTGGCTGTCAATCAACACCTGCTCCAGCCACACCGACTCTCGATTCAGCAGTCACACATCCCGCTCCTGTGGGGGAAACAGGATTGAAATCTTGATGAGAACCATGATGAGAATGTTTTTCTAATATATACCGTGCCAATGACTTTCCACTGATGTCAGTGTTTTGATGCCTCAAAGTGTACCCACACAGATTTCATTATTTCACTTCAGAGAGGGGTCAAAATGCCCTTCAAAAACTTGTTCCTGATTAATATGAAGGTGAGATGATGTTATGTTTATACAACAAATTCTTGGGTCACATCTTTCTGTCTATCAAAGAGCAAATTAGTAATTTCCCTCACTGCATCCCTACACAATTACTAGGATCAGCAGCACAAAGTATGACAGGCATTTTAATTTGCACTATGGAGATAATATAAAATATTAATGGAAGACATCTTCTCTCACTAACTGAGATGTTTATAGTGTTTAGAAGACATTATGGTGATGTTAACAGAACATGTAGTCAATATTCTGTAACAAACTGTAACCTATGTAAAGGACCTCAGATGCATGTGTGTATATTTCTATTAATCAGTGAGCGCCTTAAAGCCTGTTCCATAGGGAATTCATATTTGCCCAGGACAGCAATCTGTTCATGGATGAGAGGAATCTGAGCCTCTGTCTCGGCCAAATCTCCCTGGAGAGTCTCCAAGAGCTTCAGGCTCTCACCAGGCTCCACCAGTGTCTGGATGGGTGGCTTCCACTTGTACTGAACTAACATGGAGTGGCTCGCCTGTCTGCATTAGACAGCTAAGCTTTTTAAAATGTAACACAGTGACACTCTCCATTTTACTCCTCTGTGATCACTTTAAATATTTCCAGATAGGCGTATACAATGTTCTATCTGAAAATACTAGCTTATGTTGGAGTATATTCAATCCAAACAAACAAGATGCCGATCTTGGAGAAGGCTAACAACAGTGTCCCTCTGAATGTCAAGTGGGGGGGTGCTGCAGGAATATGGGGTACTTGGATTCTTGCTACGAGCCACTCAGCCAAAAATAGCGAGAGTGGTGCCCGTCTACTCAGCACAAAGTGAAGCACATTTGCAGGGTTGTCCCTTGTGATTTTTTATAGACAGAATCTTGAGGTGCAGCCAGAGGTTAGAAGAGTGCCTGGTTCAGGGGACTGGTTTAAATAAAGTGATTCTATATACTACAAGTGTTGTACTATTTATATTAAAAGTGATGCTGGAGTTTTGACCTGTTTTCTCCTTTTTCCATGCAACTTGAAGTAGGTTAAGTTGTGCCAGAACTACTCTTTCTCTTAGGTTTGGGATTTCGGGATTGCGTCTCTGATCTTTGCAGATGATGTGGTTCTGTTGGTTTCATCAGACCATGAACTCCAGCACACATTTAGGCGGTTTGCAGCCAAGTGTGAAGTGGTCAGGATCCGAGTGTGAAGCGGTCGGGATCAGAATCAGCACCTCCAATTTTGAGGTTATGGTTCTCTGCCAGAAAATGGTGGATTGCTCCCTTCGGCTTGGGAGTGAGATGCTTCCCCAAGTGCAAGAGTTCAAAAACTTTGTAAATAATTTCACGTGTAAAAGGAAAATGGAGCGGGAGATAAGCAGGTGATCTGGCGTAGGCTCAGCAGGGATGCAGAAGTTATACCAGACCATTTTGGTAAAGAGAAAGCTGAGCACAAAGGCAAGGTTCTTGATTGATCAGTCCATCTTTGTTTCCACCCTCACCAATGGTCATAAGCTTTGGGTAATAATCCAAAAATTAGACTGTGGATCCAAGCAGCCAAATTCTGTTTCCTCCAAAGGTTGGCTGGGCTCAACTTTACTAATATGGTGAGGAGCTCCAACATCTGGTGGGTGCTGGGAGTAGACCCGCTGCTCCTCTGCGTCAAAAGGAGCTAGTTGAAGTGGTTGAGGCATCTGATAAGGACGCCTGCTGCACACCTAGATTAGAGATTTTACAGGCATGTCCAACTGCCACAAGGCCCTGGGGGAGACCCTGAACACATTGGAGAGATTATATATCTTGTCTGTCCTGGGAACACCTCAGGGTTTCTGAGGTAGAGCTGGGAAACGTAACACACGTTACCTGCTGTCTGTGTTACCCGGTCACAGAAAAGAGGAGAAGAATGGGGGAATGGATGGATAATACTGAACAGCTGCTTACATTGTCACCATCACATGACAAATAAAAGTGTATCAACTGATTAGAAAATTATATTTAAAAAAAAAATGATATGGTTTTCAACATTATAAAACTGGGTGACACTTACTTGTAAATGAACAATTCTTGTGTATTAACAACCCAATACAAAATGTTTTATGATGTCTGGCCCTAACCTTCAAGTAGTGAAGATCAGAGATGATCTTACATGGTTGAATTCAACGAGATAGGATTTACTTTTGCATTAGACTACATGACTGTTTATCTAGGTGTACTGTACTTAACAAACTGGCATGTTTACAGTGTAGGACTGTGTGAATATTCTGCTCTCTCAACAGAAATAGAGGAGGATGGCACCATTTTTAAGTCCTGAACAAAAATCTAATTAAATCTTGGTTCTCAAGGCATTTTAAGTTTACATGTGGCTTTTTCAGTCGCAGAGACAGTCTGGAGCAATGTCAAACAAATTTGAACAATTACTTGTTCAAACATCAGTGTGTGCACTTGTACCTACTCTGTGAGAGAGTTTGTTGATGGAATTTTAAATAATTAAATTTAAAAGGAACCAAGTAATAAACACAACCACCTGTACTATCCTGCAATCATGTGTAATAGAATCAATACCACGAAACACAACAAGGGGCGATACAATGCAAACTCCATTTGTGCAATGGAAGAAATTAGATTAGTTTTACTGATGGGGGAGTATTATCGACATGGATGTGAAAGACAAAGTGCTGAGACAGGCTACTGTGTGTGCACAGAACGGTGTTGACACTACAGCCATTTACATACCAATGTCTTTACCAAATCCATAAGGCAATAGTGCATACTTGCATGGTGGATGTACAGTATAGTTTGTGTGTATGTGTCTGTGTGAGCATGGTGTCCAGCTTTATGTTTGCAGAGCTTGTGTGACTGGGCCTCAGTGTATAGATTCCACTAAGGTCACAAGGACACTGTTCTTTGCTTTAGTGCTCCCTGTTCCCTCAGTGCCAAACTCATCATCTCTTCCTTTGCTTTTCACCGCTAACACTCACTTTCTCTCCTCTCTGAGTCATTACAGAAGCTGCATTCTTCAAAGCCTTCAAATACTCATACACACGTTTTTGTAATGTCCTGAAACTTGAATTCTTAAGATCTGCAACAACTCGGAGCAGTCGAGAATGTCCAGGTGTGCTTAAGGGTGAATACTGGCAGAGCTCTAAGTGCTCACAAATACTCTCCTGTTCATTCTTCACACATCTACTTCCTCATTCATGTTGACTGCTCAACTGCTTTAAATGACTAGCTCTGAATACAAACGCTGAGTGCCCTTTTATATTCAAATTTGTATCACTCTCCACCTTTTTAAATCTAAACTTGCACTGCAGGTGTTCAATACACAGCAGGAAATACTGAATGGACGACAGTGGAACTGACATTTCAGAGTGTACTTGTACATTTTCATTTTCACAAACTGCATCCTGTGGAAATTACTTTTACCACCTCATATCTCTCATTTCAGCACAAAACAGCTCATATATTATCACTAATATACATAGCTTGTTTGTGATGTACTATTTATGTGCTGTGTTTGTAGTACTGTGTGTTAAAGGGATCGTTTTTGAAGTCAGGTATTGCCTACAGTTGATGAAGGTCAGGCCTAGAGGCTGCGTTAGACTTTTCCATTGGTGCAAAAACATTGTGTCATAATCTATTCTTATCCATCGTTTTCATTTTTTAATTGTGAGCATATTTAATAGCATTTATTGTTTGTTTTCAGTGTCTAAAAAAACAGAAAAGAGGTCAAACAAGCTCGTCCTTCGTCGTTCACCACATCAGTTCCTTCTTTTTCCATCTAGTTTACCATCTGTGCTTTTTACAAAACTTGGGACACTCAGCTGCCATGACATATTGCTACCGCATGCTACTTGCTAACGGTAGTTAGCTGCAGTTTGAGCCATTTATTAGCGCTGCTGCTCGGGTTGCTCAGACAGAGTCACATCACAGTGTGGAGCTCTGACTGTCACAGCTGTGTGTTCCAGCAGAGCTCCGGCACTGGGAGCGAATATTTACGACAGAGCCAACCAATGTGTTAGCTGTAGCCGCAAAACAAGGGTTTGCACATGAGATCAATACAAGACTATACAATAGATATTAATATGCACACACAACCTGCTGGACAGGGGTGTGAATTACTGAACATTAACATTTAAAAAAATGTTTTCAATGACAGAAAATATTCAGTTAACGCATCCCTTGGTCAGCATACCCCCAGTGTTACAACAATATGCTCTCAAAGCCACCAAAACAGTACTGAAACAAACTAACATACTAACATACATACCTAACACACAATAACCTTGATCACTTTGCATACTAACCTTCTCTCTCTTCTTGCTTCTGCTTTAAGGAGAGCAGAGAAGCATACAACAGCTTCAGCTCCTCGTCAGAAAGGGCTTTTTAAATACTGTACAGTGTAAACAATGATACTGACTTTGTTAGGTGGCTGAAATACACTTTTCAGCTGCCTGTATCCACAGGAGCGCATTGTTTCTGTGTCAGTACTCCTGTCTGCTTCTCTAAACTGCTCTACTGTAGGTAATACATTGATTATGGCTAAGTACCTTTTACAACCCCACTTAAAACTATCTACCTTTAATAGCAATTTCAGTCATCATTTTGCATGCAGCACAACACCACTGGGGTTTACACCACACACTAAAGTTGCGAAGCTGCTTTTTATTACTATAATTAAGTAAACACATTTTCAAAGAGACCTAAAGGTCAACCCGGAGCACAACAAAACTGAATATAAAACAAGCATCCTTTGATTTCTGTTTCCTTCATTTTTATTCTCAAGCTGTGTCCCATTTCAAGGGGTTAGGTGTTCAGGAGCGGCCCACAATGCTGTGCTCTTCACAGGACCTGAAACCCAGCTGAGCATGATTGTCCCTAAATTAGACCATCTACCCTCAGAGAGACCAAAATTAACACTGCACTCATTTTTAACTTGTAAAGACTAAAGTTTACTACATAAAGTTTTCATACCAGCTGTAAGTGAGACAAGCTTCTTGATAAGTGAGATAACAGTATGAGCTGAGATATCTTACACATAGTGTCTGGTGTTAATAATTAATACTGTAAACTCATACATCATTTACACCCTGCAGCTGTTTGTTTTGTACATGTGATATACTAATCAATGATCTTGTGGACAAATATACACAGAAATTATGTATTAGATATTATAAGTTAATAATGATTGTCTGAGTACAACTAACCAGGCTGCTACAAAACACTAAATATCCTCAAAATCCAGGCAAAAGCAGCCTGCAGTTCTTGGTTGTATTTGGAGACTTCGAAGAGGGACAGACCTTGTTGGCCCTTCATGATATATTTAGTTTAGAAATGTGAGCTCTGGAGGATGCAGTGCCAATCAGAGGTTCAGGAAGACAGTAACTCCTCTGCCTTTCTCTCTTTTATCCTCAGCAGGGACGGGAAGCAACAAAAATCAACTCCATCTTATCTTTTGGACCTCTGATGACTTTGTGTTTGTGATACCATCCATCTCAGTCACGGGTAACTTCTCACCCCACCTTCACACTGAACAACTGCTTTCATCTGAAGACTACAGAAGCATTTATACACCACTTCTGTTCAACCTACAGCCTTCAAAGTCCCCCTCTGCTCAAAAAGTGTTTTTCTAATGTTTAAGTCCTCTAAGATGACTGACCTTGACTATACTGACTTGTATCTGTGTAACGTTTGTCACTAGAGAGGTGTTTTCATATTCCTCTACTGAAGGGAGAGATGTCTGTGCACTTCACTACAATCTAACATTGAAATGTATCCTGAGCAAGATACAAATACAGAATCCAATCGCTGTTTAATATGCAAAAGCTGATAAAGAAACCCAAAACCTCGAGGGGGAGAGCTCCGAATAAACGTCAGACTCTCCAGGTCCCATGTGAAAACAAAAGTAAACAATGTAATTGAAACGTCCGTGCCTCATGTTTTGTGCATCACCTTTTTACATAATTATGTCACTTCTGGTAGTCATGTCACCCTCGTAACTACTTTATTTCCAGCATTTACGTACATTTATTTACTTTTTTAACTCTATTTTATATTGCTTTACCACAGAGTTTTTTGCCCTAAACCTTGATCAATGGTTTGGTAGTCTACATTCAACAAACTGCAGCCTTTTTACTTCATCCCACAGAGTGGGAGTGAAGTATTGTTTTGGGCGGCGGTGTCTGTCTGTCTGTCTGTGTGTCCGCTGCATGTACATCCTCTGGCCAACAGAGGGTGCTGTGGGGTGATGTCTGCCATCTCTGATTGCCTTTTTTTACTACTGTAAACTATACGTGTATGCATTTTTAGGACTCTCTGCTCTGTACAGCGAACCGCAAAACGCTCATATGGGACGTTTGGACAAACGCGCATATAGGTTGCATGGGTGGTATTGATGAATGACCTATTCTGTTTTAGAAACATACACATTGAATGTCCAAATTTCATAAAAAACTGCGGTAGCTTGCACGCCTGACCACTTTTGAAATGTCTCTTTTTTTTCATCTGGAAGGGCACAAATGCCTCTATCTAAATGTTAAATCTTCTTAATAATCCTTTTTCTGATAAAAAAAAAAAGGAAAGGAAAAAACGTGACGCGGTGTAATCTTTTCATGAATACAGGCGGTACTGTGCGCTACCTTAAGAGATGGAGGGAAGGAGTGCTTGTTGATCTCCAACATCTTCTCCTGGCCTTTAGCTATAACTGCGGGTGTCCAGCTTTGGCTGTCGTCTCTGTGGTCACTCTTTCATCTCCTCATCTTGCTCTGAAGGATTAACGAGGATCAAAGTGACAACAGGGACAAAAAGGTTACAAGGTGTAAACACAGAGGCAGACACGATCATGTAAACAGAACATAAATGCAATGAGTAATATCCATTTGCCTCACCCAAAGACCCATTACTGTAATTTAGTAATTTAGCAGGATATATACCATACATTGCAAGTAGAAAGCCGTATGGAAGCTCAACAATACAAACTAATCACAAAAAGAAGTGCATTTTCACAGCAAAATGCTGAAGAAGGGAATGGGTTGAAATATTTTACTAAGGATTGTATGATTCACTCACAAATCTGATGGCTTGGTTAAAAAGAATGGGTGGATGGGCTGATGAGAAATGTGAAGAAAAAGTGGCATGAAGGGTAATGTTTTTTTACGACGAGGGGCATAAAGAAATGTGGATCAATGGAAGGAAAAACCTCTGACCGGGGTCACTGAGTGAATATTTTAGAGGGAAAGAGGAGAGCTGACTGAAGAGACTGAAGATGAAATTGTCTGGATCTAACCTCATGATTTTTTCTGACTACATTTTCACACATATTTGCACTTCATTTTACATCTGGGTTTCTTTTGTCAGTTGCATTGCTTGCTCTCTTTTTCTGTCCAGTCACAAAAGAAAACGAAGTTTTTTGACTCAATTGTGCTTAATGCAAACACATGCTGAAGAGGACAAGAACAATATGAATATTTGATATCAACAGCAGAGGCTGAAGGAATACCAATAATCTCATAGAACAGAATCAGTGTAACCTTTCTTACCCTTTACTTCATTTTAACCAAATTACTATTACTCAATAAATGAAGAAAGTAGCGTGTACAACTGTATTTAGTGTGCATTTTACTGAGAACACTGACACTTTTAATGACGTCTGAATAGCTGAGCATTTAAATTCAGTGGCTCACTGTGAAACGGCCACAGAAAGAATGTGTTTCATGTAAAGAAAAAAAATATAGAAAGAATGATACGGAAAACGTGAAGAGGTAAGAGTGCTCTGGAGAGCAATGAAATGAGGAAAGAGAAACAGTTCGGCAATTGGAAAAAGGATTACAGAGGATGATTTGTCAAATGTGTGTTCTACATATTCCAATAATGCTGACTACAGCTGGCCATTATTCCATTTTCCCCTGTTTTGTTTTGTCTTTTTTCTTTTTATCATTCCCAACAAAACACATTGGTAACGCTTGAGTAAAGGCATTGTTATCACAAAACAAACAGCAGTTTCTCCTTTTGGATTTTATTCAAAGGTTTGAAAAAGTCCTGAAAGAATGTTAATATATCCCCAAGTGATTCTAGGAAGAGTTGCATTGACAGCTATGAGCTAGGTTTTTAAATACAGCTCATCAGATCAGCACATGAAAGCCCGTAAAGTAAGGACATACTTTCATTATTTATATTGTAGGTTTGTTTTTAACACCAGCGTAAAATGAAGTTTTAGGTCTGGAAAAAAACAGTTGATAATAATTGTGATAAATATATTTGCATACTGAATTTAAGCTCCCGCTCCTTTACTGCAATGTTAGATTTTGATTTGCATGCTGAAGGCCTTGTTGATTGAAACACTGCAAACAAAGACTGGGAGCTTGGATCCTGTGAGCAAATGTATTTTTCCATTTGTTCCTCAGGGGCCTCATTACAGTGAAATACAATCTTATGTCAGGTTAGGATGACATTTAGGGTTTTTGGTATAACAGAAATAAATTTCCTAACTGCATTTGGGAAAATAATCTTCTGATTTTAGGACATATATTAGCTATTACAGAAGCATCCTAACTGCCCAAGTTAGGATCCTAAATGAGATCCTGTCCTAAATACTAACATGGCAGCAGCACTGCTGTTAGGTCTGTATGGCCTTGACAATGAGGATAGCAAAAAATGTAAACATGAAAATATATTGACTGAAAGGTACTCAACCATATACTTGATATTTTCTGGACCATGTATCAATGGTTATATATCAATGAGTTTAGGAATTTATTTTGTAATAATAATATAGCACATGCGTATTGGTGTAATAAGTTCAGCATATCCAGGCTTTCCTTAATATCACTAAACCCAACAACCACAATCACAATCCCATAAAGCAGTCCTATGATAGTTGGATGGTTGACAACTTCATTAGTGGACCCAGGGTTTCCCAATCTAGTTCTAAGCGTGTTTACATGAAAGGAGCGGTAGTTGCAGTATATATGACCAATCACAAAAATAAACATGTCTACTGGCAGCAGTGCAGCATATTTTACTAACAAGCAGCAAAATATTATACAAATATAAAGAGTAAATCAGAGCTAAAAGCAACACAGTTGCAGCTGCCAAAAGCAAGAACGACAGCTGTCAAAAAAATGCTGACTGTGTTAATCATCAACTATATATACTAGTGTACCTATAAAATATGAAAGCCTGCTTAATGCTTTGAGTTATGTTTTTATATGTATTCTTTATTTGCTTCCAAGTTTGTTTCACAGCACCGGGGCTGCAGTTGAAAGAATAAGGCTAAAACCATTATGGATTACTAAACAGGCAGACCGGGCACAAGCCCAGGGGTCCTTAATATCAGGGAGCCCCCTCGCTTCACCAGAAAGATGTCACTCAGATAAGATACATACCAACCAGGAAGAGACTCAAAATGATCACAAAGAAACATAAAACGACTACAATGAGACACATAAATATTTCAACAGCACTAAAGCAACTCCAAGCAGCTACAAAGAGACACAAAGAGACTGTAGTCCTCTGACCTCTGTGTGAAAATCCCAGTAGATGGTGAAATACTGAGGCCTTCTGGCACCAACAACCACGCCACGTACAAAGATACTTAAATCACCTTTTTTCTCCACTCTGATTCTCACATTGAACTTCAGCAGCTCGTCTTCACCATGTCTACATGCATAAATGCATTGAGTTGCTGCCATGTGATTGGCTGAATTAACAAGTTAACGAGCAGTTACACAGGTGTACCTAATGAGGTGGCCAGTGTGTCTATACACACACAGACAGACACTATTTATGCATGGTGCGAACGTTATAAAATCACTGCCACATCGAGGGCATGAATAGATTTGATTATAATTATATGTGTGTATTCCATTAAATGAGTATGTTGCTTGGATGTATAACAGGGGGGCAATTTTAGCCATATTCTCTCTGCTGCAACGCCGGCAGTATAAATGAACTTGGCAGCAAATATAAAAAAAACAGAATTCAAACGTTAAGTAGGCGTACTTTCATATCTTACAAGTACAACAAGAACAAGGCTTTAGTGCTTCAATCCGTATATATCTCTCATATAAAACACCATCAGAGAAAGCCAAGGGCTTTGCCAGTCTCTGAACCCCCTCTCATGATCCACGCACCACGGGATCAATGGCATTTTCCAAGAGAATTGATTG
>CAFUXE010000288.1:278312-314458 GCA_903364295.1 Serranus cabrilla | reverse complement strand
GAAAGCCAAGGGCTTTGCCAGTCTCTGAACCCTCTCATGATCCACGCACCACGGGATCAATGGCATTTTCCAAGAGAATTGATTGGTCAGTAGGCGGCGGTGGCTTTACAGATGAGGATCTCTTATCTGGAACATAAGTTGCTCCGGAGCATTTTAGGTGTAAAGCATAAGTTACCACTGTGAACCACAGTTGTAGGGCTGACCCAGCACCTATCCACAAGGACCAAGCCCCACACACTGCTGCACTCGCATAGAACATTTAGTTCCCCGAAGAAAAGTTCATGAATGATGTCATCCAACTTATTTTCTAACCAGGGCTCAGATTGAGAGTCTGAGATGGTGTTAAAGAACTGAACCAGCTTATGTCCAGGAGGGAGGTCTGGACTTATGGACAGACACAAACGCACACACACACACACTTACACTGATTTTATCTATCACACACAACCACTTGCCCCATTGACATTAATATTAACCATGGGATCAATGCATTCAGCCTTGAGTCAGGACTACTCGAACAAGTCTCTGCTTCCTTTTTTCTACAGAACAAAAACAAAGTCAAATCTAAACTACGGCTCCCATCTCTGAAAGCATCATTGATTTTTGTGACATAAAGATTCATCAGGTTGGTTCTTCTTGCAGTCAATATTGTTGTATCAGGGCTAGCCTGTCCAGAGAACTGAACTCCGAGCTGACTTAATGCGTTGTGATCTGTGCTATAGCTTGTCTCTTTAATGCATGTTACAGTCAAACAACATGCATAAGGCATGACTCACGCGTCAGTCCTGATTTACATCTAACAGTGTTTCCTGTGATCTATGATGCCATCTCTCCTTGTGAAGTATTACTGTGTGGGTTTACATGTTTGCTTACTACATATTTTCCGTATGAAACTGAGCACTGTGTGTGTGTTTGTGTCTGTGTGTGTCCTGGGCTGTTTGACAGGAACAAATGGCTATGCTCCTACCCTATCATGCTGTATACAAGGTGTTGCCCTGTCTGCACGGGATTCTCAATGTGACTCAGACCTTGGAACTGCAACAAAGCTGGGGCATCACACAGAGAAGATAGATGACTTTGTTCAGCTCAAAAATATGAAATTCTTCCCTTTGTATATGTGTGCGTGTTTGTGTCTGAGAAAGAATAATATTGGTAGAACTCCCCCGTCTGAAGTAAATGTCAGAGCCAGATAAATAAATCTCTCCACATGCCTTTATTGCCTATTGTTATTTTGCATTCTTTATGCAAAACTTCCCTGCTGCGGGGACTATGTGTATGATAATGTGCCAGCACGTCTGGCATCATATCTACGCTCCAAAACACAACACACCGCACATGTTGTGTAAGCTTGCCCTCTATCATATCTGTCCATACAATCATCTTAAAAACCTGGAACCAAATAGTTTAATATTTTCCTGGACTCAATCGTTTCCTGGAGGAGAGAGAGGTGTTCACTTCCCTTTTTATTCTCTACTTATCATGATATCTCCTGGATGTTATTAAATGCCTTATTAAATCAAGCTTTTTTAGGTGGAAAATAACATCTAATTATCAGTTAAATGAAGCTCATTCAACATTTGTATAATTTCCTGTGAAATGCAAGGCCATGTGTCAAAGCAAATTATGTTGTCCAGTAATTCTAGGACACCTGGTAGGATTTGCAGCAACTCTGCTTAATTTAACTGTTCCAGAATCAATAGAAAGCTTAGCTTATTATGGGTTATTGCAAAATGACCTGCGTCTGTTGACAGATTTGTCAGATTTGGGTCAAGCTCATACAATTCTGCACATTTCCAAATGCTTTAATGCTTTCATCAACGTTGATATAGTCAAGCTGTATGGAAAGCTGCTGCTTTTGGAAAATGACTTGGTGGAATAAATTAGAAAGGTAAAAGAAGCAATGTTTCATGATGGGTAGACAAAGCACTGCTGATAACAATACAAAGGTAGCATAATTAGGAAGATCAACAGAGTGATTGTGTATCTTTTGAGTTTCTCTTTAGTCTGCTTAGTAGCAGCGACTACAGGAGAATGCTACGTAAACAATAAAGGTGCAACAGTTCAACAAGCCCACGCTTTGGTCTGGAGTGCAGTTTGCGTTTCAATTTGGTTTGTTTTGTACTTAGGGAAGAAGAAAAACATAACAATTCCCAATATTCTTTCTGTATTTTGTCTTCCATCCAGAGATCTAATTACATATGAAATCAAACAGCATTCTTTCAGAAAGTGTTACACAGCCTATAAAAAAGAAACAATAACACTTTCAGTATAGCTGCAATTGTTGCGCCCTTCCTTAATTGCAAAAATAATATTTTGCAATTAAACAAACATTCTTTTTTGTGATTAATGAAAACTGTCACTTCCTTTGCTATTGTTGGCAGCAGTGAATGCAAAATGCTTCCACACAGCTGAGTTAAAAACTTTTGTTTCCTTGTTGAACCCAAAAACTACAGCTGAGACATACAACCCGGGCTGTGGTCGTGTAGAGAATGATTCAGTTCTTTACAGCTCGGTTTTATATGACTAGTAAACAACGCATAAATGATGCTGCTTCTGCACGTTAAAGGGAAACTGGTATTTTTCATCCTGGACTTTATTTTGCCATGTTTTTGTGTCTAAGTGACTAATAGGGACAACTTTTTTTCAAACTGAATGCAATGTAATCCTTTTGCACAGTGTACGTTCTCTAGAGTGCTTGTTTTGCTACTGACAGGGCGAGGGTGTTATTATAAGAATCCGCCTTGTGGCCTGGTTAGACACAATAAAAAACAAACTGGAAAAAGTAAAAGCTATAGCAAAATGTCTTTGTAGGGTCCTTTCCATAATGTTGTCAGACACTTATAATAACAACCTGAGCCTGTCCTTGCAAAACCAAACACTCTTAGTGGATGTACATTGAGGCATTTTGTCACTGCTGTCTGCAGTCACTCGACACTGGACCACTTTCACAACTGTTGTTCTCATTAGTCACTTAGACACAATAACGAGGGAAAGTTGAGTCAAGGTTGAAAAATACCAACGTTCATTTTTCACGCGGTGTGAACATATTAGTATGTATTCCTCGTCCCAGCTGATGGTGTGAGTTACCTTTGCTGGGGGGTCGGCGGCTCTCTGGTGCAGAAGACCCTGAACACATGCAGTCCACTTTCTCTGTGAGGCTCATCCATTGCTCCTGGAGCTTAAACACACAGTGAGAGAGAGGACAGAGAGCCAACTCATTAGATACAGCTACAGACTTAGTTGGCTAAACCTCTTACAGTCCTCTTGGAGTGGCTGAGGAAAGACACACAATCCTAAGGACGCTAAGAAATGTATTATCTGCATTATCCTGATTTTTTCTGGACGGCGCTCCAAACAGCTGGTAGAACCGTTGTTGTTGGCATACATCTGTGGCAATGCTCAGCTATGTCACTCCTCAAAACAGATTGTTCAGTGGAGTGGAAGCATTATATACAGAAAATGCACAAATACACACACACACAGAAGAGTGTTTGCAGGCAGCAGGGCAAGAAGGAACTTTAGAGCAAAACCAACACTGCTGAGCACACTGTTTGGAAACGGTTCTGCTGGTGAGCCTCTTGGTGGTCCTCAAGCTCCAGCTCCTCTGGAATAACAGCAGGAAAAGAAAACCCTGATGCAAACCAATAAAACCAATGTGCATCACGTGTAAACAATGTGCACCACTTCAGACAATATCTTAATAATGCAGAGCTGTAACAAATGTAATAATCGCTCTCCTACAAAAGGTTTTTCCTCAAAAGTGTTTGCCTCTGCCTCTCACAACAAATACTGAAAGAAAGCAAGGTAAACAGAAAACAAAAGATAGCCACACAGGTGAAACTAATCTGCTCTGCTGGAATATTTAACAAACTACATGTTTAAAAGGAAAGATTTACCTCTTACTTCCCTATATTATGCTTTTGGTACCTGTTCAGTGTACTTTGATACCATATTTTTTCACAAACCATACATATCTCATACTAACATCATCTGAACCCTCTCACACACCACGGGATCAATGGCATCTTCCAAGATGATTGATTGGTCAGTAGGCGGTGGTGGCTTTACAGACGAGGATCTCTTATCTGGAACATAAGTTGCTCCGGAGCATTTTAGCTTAACTTATGCTTTAATACGTGACCACTGTCATCTACCCTGGTAAGAGGTGAACCAAAGTTCAGGGCTGACCCATCACCTAGACCCACACACTGCTGCATTCTCATGGAAAATTTAGTTCCCCGAAGAAAAGTTCATGAATGATGTCATCCAATTTATTTTCTAACCAGGGCTCAGATGCAGAGTCTGAGATGGTGTTAAAGAACTGAACCAACTTATAGCCAGGAGGGAGGTCTGGACAAACACACACACAACCACTTGCCCAGTTGACATTAATATTAACCATGGGATCAATGCATTCAGCCTTGAGCCAGGACTACTCGAAAGTAGTCGACTACTCAAAGTCAAATCTGAACCATATCTCTGAAAAAACATCACTGATATTTGTGACATAAAGATTCATCAGGTTGGTTCTTTTCTAAGCCAATATTTTTGTGCCAGGGTACATATATACTGTAGTAATAAAACTATAAAAGGATCTCATTTGAGACCTACTTCCTTGAAGTCGGATTGTATGTGCTATCTATCCATAGTCAGTGAGTAAGCTTATAAAACACGTTTTGCTGCTGCCTCCGTGCTAAGCAGTATATTGCTTTGCTTCCATGCTGGTACTCGTTCTTCCTCCTCAAACTGGGGGCCGTGAGACCCTCGCTCTACTGCAGGTTATACACTGAGTGTGGATAAGTACCTCATGCAGCTCAAAGGAAATCCAAACCACCCCTTTAACTTCTGTTGAGAATTGTGAACGCCCTGTTGATGACATATCCTTGATTATAATGATTCCACTCAAAACTTGTGGAAATGTGGACTAGTTCTCTAGATAGCACCAAGGCTCCAAGAATCCTGAAGAAGACTGGTTCAAGAACAACTTATTTGGTGGAAAAGGGCGTGAAAGATTGTGTGCACTATATGAGGATGATGAGAGGACAGATTTCTGGAAAGCACAAAGAATTCCACTAAGTTTGACAGCACTGACTGCCCTCCCCCAAAGGCCTCATTCTTATTCCAACATCCCTTCTTCTCCGTTCAGTTCTGCAGATCAGAGGGGAGCTCATTACATAGGGATATCAGGACTCTAACATCTCAAATACAACAAGAGTACCTCATATCCTCTGTCTCCTTCTCTGGTTTGAATTACTGCAGACAGGCCTTATCCAGACAGCATCAGGCCAACATACATTCAACACTTTCCTTTTCAAATTGTGGGAGCAGTGAGCACGTTCCCACCGAGATTCAACATGCTGCTGTCTTTCTACCTAACTCTTCCTGTACAAACCTGTCTCTGTAGAGCGTGCATCACCCGCCTCTCTCTCTCTCACTTGCTGTCTGCACTGTCGGACCTAATTCCTAAGGAGAGTAATTTTGCTCTCACTCAAAATTCCAGATCCGAGCGCCAATCTCCGGATTTTATGGCTTTCATGGGGATAAGGCACAGCGTGCAGAATAAGCCCCTGCGAGGAATTTTGTTGGTGAGGAAGGAGGGTGACTATTCTGAGCCAGTTTAGATCTCTTTTGCAGATTCCCTCTGTCTCTCTCACGCTCTCTGTCTGTGTACCTAGAAACGCAGAGACACACTGCCAGGCTTTTGACTTTGGGCTCCACAGATCTTGACATTGGCTTGATGTCGGCCTGATCTTAAATCCTCAGGGAGGAGTGCAGTGGCAATCCCTGCCAATGAGCATTAAGTTTTCATTAGGCATGCTCAACCTGCCGCGGCTCCAGCTGCCCCCTGGCAACTCATCCCAAGGCTTTTATTATTGTTTTTGAACTGTAGGCCAACAGCAACGCATGTATGGAAGCTCTACAGTGTGTGTGTGTGTGTGTGCGCATGCATGGACTATATCTATATGTGTTTACGTGTCTGTCATATCCAATAAAATTTCCATTCCAACAGTTAATGCAGATTCCTCCCTGATGAACCGTTAAATGAGTGTGGATGAAAAGACAAACATATTCTCTTGCTTGCACTCAAGCACACATGCTTTAACCGACACGTACATACACTGCACACACACTTTTCCCTGTGGTCATAACGGAGTGCTGAGCGGAAAGTCAGCACAGCATCTATCTTTCTATTTTATGACCTTTGTGGGGTCTGACATCAGTTTCCCCCCTAACAGCCTATGCAGAACAGTCTGGACTGCAGCCAGGCTGCCTCCACTGCTGCTCTGCTGTATTCATTTTAAACACAGGCCGCCAAAAATGCAGATGACAGAATGATGACAGCTAAGCAGCCAGAAAAACACAAGGGAGTGTGGGTGAGTGAGTGACTGGATGAAGGAGGTAATTAGTAAAGAGGAGACGGAGAAGAGACCACATTAAGAATGTAAATACAGGTGGGGAAGACAGAAATATTACGTGAAGTAGAGTAATGAAGCAAAGGGAAAGTACAACTCTATTTGAACTCTAACTGTTAGTAGACTTAGAGCTGCTCTTGTACTGTGTCCCCAGCTGTGCTCAGAGCACAGCAAGGTCGGCAAGGTTACGCTTTGCTTGATAAATCCATAACCCACATACAGCTCAATGCATCATGACTTGACCTAAATTTATCTGCTCTCCCATATCTTCAGCTGTACAATCTGCTGGGATTGAATCTGCAGTCAATATGGGCCCCTTTTACAATACCTGCACACCCCAGTTGACAACTAAGATGATAAATGCTTAATTTAATGTGCTTAATGCGCAATTCACAGTGATCTACATCAAATGATCTTTCCTTGTATAAAACACTTGGCTCCCATTTTTATAATGCCATTGTTTTTGTTTAGCACATTGAATCCAATATCCCTCATTAGGCGCACGTCTTCGCAATAAACTAGACTTAATCAAGTTGTCCAAATCGTTTATTGAACACAAGCACAAACAGGCGCCGCCTCGCACAGCTTTATTTTGATATCCTTAAGAGGACAATCAGCCCTTAGACTTTATCCAAATGTTATTTTTTATTGCGAGTATGAAAAATTCTTATTAGACTATATTTGTATCAATGGAAGGTTAACTATGACCACTTTTTTTCAGTGAAGACCTTCACATTCACATCCACACACGCTACCCTTAAAGCCCTTGAATACAATAGTGTTCCCCAGATGCTCACTAGCTGATTCCAAGGACAAACATAACTTCTGACTACTGAAACACACACACGCAACTAGGACGTAGGCACTTTGAACTTAAAGGTGATATTTGCCCTTACTCTAAATGCCAAAAGACAAAAAAAACAATAGTTAAAACTATGACAGCGCTGTATTACTTTACACACCTCTTTCTTTTAACAAACTGTTAAACCTTTGTAAATGTGCAAGAGACAGTCACAGATAGATAGAAAGATAGAAGATATAATTATATTCTTTATTATATTCAGGCCAAGACCTCTGCTAGTGTTTGCTGGTGATCAGCCGTGTTTCCATTGTAGTTAAAGGGAAATTGGAAGTGAAATCTTGAAATGTTGCGTTTAAGAAAATTAGGGATGTTTCCATTAACTGGTTTAGGGTGAATAAACAAGCTGCATAAATGTACTTTGGTCAAAACACGGTAATACTGTCAAATCTGTCAATAAACAGTAGAAGAAGTAGAATAAACAACAACAAAAAAGAAGCTAATTAGACAAATTTACCCACCCACAATAGATAGAAGTCTAGGATGGTTTAAACTGAGCAACCTAAAATAGTTCTTTCATGTCAGCTCAGAAACAGCTGATCAGTCATGTGAGTTAAATGTTCGCTACGTCAGAGCTTATTTGCAAATAATTTACATCTCCTGTTTAACTATTCTTCGAAAAACACAAAAAACACCTCAAGCAAACATACAATTTTTCATGCACATTTTTTAAAGTTTCATCAAACTTTGATGTTTCCTTCAAGCTTTTCTCATGCAAATCTTCAAACTGGGCATAGAAATTTGTTGATGGAAACACAACTATTGTTTATAGTCCGATTAGCAACTTCAGACATGAAAATGTCTCATCTGGATTGTTTCACAAGTAAAATATGTTACAAGAAAGCCAATCATCATCAGAAGACAGCTGATACTGCTCGGTTACAAGAAAACTACCAACTGAAAACTAAGACGCTTCCATACCAAACTCTTTTTCCATTGCCTACAGATTCCGTTTCATATGTAGAGATTAGACGACCACGGGGACTGCTGAATCTTATTCAGAAAATGGATCTGCTCACACACGCACACAGGTCAAGCAAATATTAGTTTCCTTTTCTTATGGTGCCTGAGTGAGTATTATTGGAAAAGGCAAGATTCTCTCATAACTAAAACTGCTGAGACAGCAAGTGTGTGTCTGCAAAAATGCTATGTAAGGTGTAGCACTGCCAGCTGAGAGAGGAGAACATGTTTAATGGGAAATGTTTGACAGGCCGGGCATTCTGACAAAATGATCCTTTTTTTCTCTCAAATGTACAAATCATTCGAAAAATGCCTCAAAGGGGATCACTGTTTCATTTATGGAGAAAAATCAGGCAAAAGTCTGCCGGCATTAGCTGTGTTTGTGCATCCACTTGACCTTAGCCTGGGGATCTTCTTGGGTTATGAACATTCACGGCATGCATGGCTAGCTAGATTTGTGCTGGCTCACTCGCAGAGACACACACATACCGAATTGCTCTTTCGCTCGCGACATGGAGGTCTAATTTTCAGACGAGTGTGTGTGGAGCTTAGAGGAGTCCCAGCTCTGTATACATATGAGGTCTCAGCTGTCACTTGCATTGTGGCTGTCTGACAACACTATTACCTTTGCATGATGAGGGTGTTAGTGAATGTGTAGGTGAAGTTTGCTTATTTTCCTGTTTACTCAGGGCTTGTCATCCGCTCTCCTGCTCTGCCGTATTGCTTGTTTTGTTCAAATCCCCTGTTTACAAAATGTTTGTGATTATACGAGGGACGGGAGGACCGTTGATGTTTCAGCATGCATGCAGTGTCCTTTTTGACAACTCCACAAGGAGTCGACAGAGTCAGAAATGTCCTCATCATGTAACATTACCAACGACTAGAGCTCTGTAGCAGAAGCTGTGCACACATTGTGAACACACTAATGCATGTATGAAGGTTGAGGTAATAACACTGATGGCAGTGTTATCCAGTAATTACCATTTATTTTTCAACAAAAAACATCCGACTCTCCATTCATAATGTCTGCTGAAAATAATTCCTCTAAGCTGCACGCTTCACTGCTGCAAAAAAGGGCAAGTAGAATTATAAGCCAGCAATAGCTTTTTGTTATTCTGTTATCAAAGTTTGTCTATTCTTTTTGTAATTTGTATTTTATTTTATTTTGATTTTATTTTTACATTTTGTCAAGAAATCAAATTATTCCTCAATATAAAGAATAAGAAAGGACACACAAATCAAAAGCATATGCTTACATTAGAATATGGGACGCACAATACTGGATATTTTTCACAAATATGCTGATATTTTCTGACTCATTTGGCTGGTTGCTGGTTTGCAGAGAACAGTTAGTAGCATAGTATCACATATTTTCGGGTCACCTGGTCTTCTTTGTAATATTGCATGTATAACCTCAACACTGTGTTCTACCATTATGTTTTTTCATGACAAATCTATTTATTACTTATTACTACACACAGCATACATCTATATGATACTGGATGGGATGAATGTCAAGCAATTCTCTTGTGCACTGCCTCTGGGATCAAATCTGTTATGCACAGTTGTGACACATACGCACAGCATTTTAGCATCCGTAGGCTACAGCTGACAACTAAAAGCAGAAACAACTCCTCTCCAACAGGCTTCTATGAATTATTATTCACAGAAGACGACCACTGCTGGATTTATTAGTTTTTAAAAAGCTACAGTGGTTCAATGCTGGATTACAACTTCAAGCTTTTGAAAGGGAAACGATTTCACTGAAGCACTCGTTGCAAAGACGAAGCGGGCACATAAATGTTTATGCATGTGAGTCTATTAATGGAGCCTATTTTATTTAGAATATAATGTGAACAAAAAAGTAGCCTACTTTTCAAACATATCACATATCTATGTGCATTGATGTCATAATTTATAGTGTCTGCCTATCAGATTTCTAAGCTCAATCACCAAAGATAATATTTGACTAGAATTTATCTCATTTTCCCGGACATTAAAATCTTCAAGGACACGTGGACCCTGACTGATTCTTATTATTCTTGTGCCTAAAACCCTACAAAACACCAGATCATTTAAGATTACAAATATCTGAAAGACTAATATTCCAACACTGATGCCACTGAAGCTCCTATTACAGAGTGTTTATATTTAGTTTAGTGTTTGTGTGTTTATGTGTAAGAGCTCACCATTAGCTTGGCTCTCTCTCTGACCCCCCTGAGGATATTCTCAGCTGGATGTCTCAGGCATGAAGTGAGTCTGGAAGAGAAGCGAAAGGACAAAGTTGTAAGTCAAAGAAAGAGAGATTCAGTTAGGACCATAGACCGTAACTGTTCCAGCTCTACAAACAGAGCATGTTCACAGGATGATACTTTTATCAACCTGTTGTCTATAACAGTAAAGTAAACATGAAGAATCCACAAAATAAAAAGCATGTGCTTCAGGAAAACGCTTCTTTTTCAGCAGATCACAATGGTTTAATATTGAGAGCAGTTGATCCTTTTAGGAGAGCACACTAGAGCTTTGATTTGTAGCAAACACCTGACTGTGTCTGACCCAGTGCCAAGGGTACAGGGCTGACTGGACTCCATCTCAGTTTAAAAGCCTGAGGCTTGATCTAGTTTGGATTCTTCTTAATTTGTTTTTCCCTAAATAGAAGCAGACGAAGTAGAGGCCTGAAATAACATCGTCAATCTGCCTGCCTGGTCTTACTAGGACTACGTGCATCATTTAGAAGCATTGCTGTGGGTTAAAGTGAGCTCAATGCAGAATAAGTGAAGGAGAAACTAGAGGAGAATTTTCTTTGTCCCAATCTGCAACCTGAGAAGTGAAGTTTCTTAAAACTACATCCTTTTAAGCTGGGGGCAACTCCACTGTAGAAAGAAGTCTAATTGTGTAGAAGTCTATGAGAAAAGTCTGGTTTCAAGTCTTCTTCAACACAGCACTTTGTTCATTGTTGTATATCATGTAGAGTAAAATAGACAGTTAAGCAGGGTCGACTACAAGACATGACAGCAAGCTGACTTATTTACTGACATTCCCTTTTTGTTATTGTATCGTCATCAAATGCCATTTGATCTTGGAGGTGTAATGAAATCAAGTTAAACGGATGCCAATTTATTTAATTTGATTACACATTCACCTGTGAAGACTATAATGTCTAAATCAATGCTTGAAACACTGCTTACTTTGTGCGGTATCATGACCTTCAGGAAAAAAAAGGCTGAACCATCTGTGAGAGGATCCCTACTTGGGGCTTTATTTCTTAATCATGAGAGGGCAGTTTCATGAGCAGGGAGCAAAAAAATTAGTATATTCAAGATTCACCATCCAACACAGCAGCATACATATATCATCTATTTCATTGTTCGCAGGAGACCGTAGCTAGTTTTGAATTGAGCTCCTGTCTCATATTTCAAACTTAATAGAAGAACCTCTTATTCCAAAGAGAAAATGAGTAAAATGGAAGGCAACAGAATCATATCTGTGTACAATTAAAGCCCCCCCACTGTTGTTCATTTTTGTTCTTTGTGTATCCGGATGGAGATAATCATTTTAACCAGAGTATGAGCTCTTACTGTTTTTGTACTTATGTACTTTTGTTAGTGTGTGTGTGTGTGTGTTACCAGAGGCAAGGCAGCAACAGCTGTGTTTAATAGTGACCAAGCCGCGAAGGCCACTGCTGGACTAAAGCCACAGATACAGAATTGTGCTGGGGAGGGATCAAGGAGAGGTTTGGTCTGGCCTGGGTAAGTCTGGTTTATTCTGGGCAGGCTCAAGATTTCAAACCCAGGACAGCTCTGCGATGGTCTGAGCACGAGTTGGCCTTACTTGGCCTCCGTTGGCTCTCTGAATAGCGGTCCATCAATGGATTTCTCTTAATGAATACTGACTTAACAGTAACCATATTCAACTACTATGTGTGAGAAAGGAATTTACTCTCCATCAGCGTTCCCAAGCATGGAGATGTAACTTTAATGCTCTTTTCAAGTTGAAAGTTCATGTTCAAAAACTTTTTGTCTGCTGGCGTGAAAAGACTTCATCTTGATTGTATTAAACGGACCTATCTCTCACTGTTTGTTCGCCATTTCACAGCTTACAAGCCACAGTCTGCATATATGTGTTTTGTCTGAAAAACAGACAAAGAGAAAAGAAGGAACAGAGGAAAGGGTGCGTAACAGAGTGCATGTGCATCCACTACTTTTCAGTTTTGGGCATGGGTCCATCATAAATTTCCAGTTTTGGTTCAAGTGCAGGTTGTAGTGCTAAAGTTTTCTTGTTTTCGGTCTGTTTTACATTTGTACTTTTTTGTGGTTCATTTGGGTATGGGATGGAAGTTTTCCGTTCAGAAAAAGATTTTGAAATGGCTCAAAAAAAATTAATAACACAATGAAACATTTTTAGGATACCCTAAATGGTGAATTTGTAACTACGGTTCATGTAAATTGTGTTGGCAGTCTAATTGCTTCCAGGCTGTTTCTTATCTTTTCTAATCTTCATTTCTTGTTTTAAGTGCTAAGTTTTGTATTGTCAAAGTCAAACATGAATGACTGGTCAGTCTTGGGCATTGCATAGGTTGTTAGAGAAGATGATGTGCTGACCTCTGGATAGTGTTGTAAGAATTAAGAAAATGTTTACTGAGGTAACAAATCAAATGAGAATAAATAGATTCTCTCATAGACTTTTATACAATTAACTTCTTTTTGCAACCAGTGAAGTTGCCCCCTGCTGGGTAGTAGAAATAATGCAGGTTATTTCTCTATTGGCTTTACTTTTGAGACCCAAAGTTCATCTGGCATTCTGCTTATGGCTGTTAACTTTACACTGAGGTCTGTGTTCATATACTGCCATTGCAATTTCAACTATGATGAGTTATTATTTTGGACTTTAAGGTACAGAGCATGGTCTTGATTTTATTTGAAGCCAGAATAACCTCTGATGATTACTATTATTACTATAAACATAATTCTGATCTATTATCATTACTTTTACCACACTAGTAACCATAACAGTACAGAAATATAGAAATGCAGTTCTGCTGTGAATATGGTTCCCTTCCTTTGAACCAGAAAAAGACAGAATTTAAAAGAGGGACTTTTGCAACTTCTCTCTATGAATGAAGAAAGAATGTGAACAGATTACTCACCCATTCCCATTTGCCTTCTGTCATACATTTACTTCCGACATGTGGCTAATACAAATGTAGCTGATGTACTTCTGCTTGCTCTTGGCAGGCTAAGAAACCATCTGTCTGTCCTCTCTGATACTTTCCGTGACAGTTTAATTTGTTTTTTACTATAGCCAATCACAGACAGATATTGTCACTGATTATGGTACCTTTAGGATTTCTGCTGTCAGAAGACGACACAAGTTCCAAAAAAGAGATTGAATTAATGGTCTCTGAATGATACAGTCTCAGTCAGTTACCTTCGGATGATTCAGAGTTTCCAGAGGACTTGACCTCTGAACCAATGAGGACACAAACAGAGGTCTTACTACAGGACTATTAAAGGAGAGAATGGCTGTGTATTCTCATGGCTCTCTCTTAGCGATGTTGGAGGGCCCTCGCCCAGTGTGCCTGCTCTGCTATCTGGGACCAGGAGTCCTCTGGTACAGCTTCTTATTAACAATACTGAACACTTCCTACACCTTCTCTACTGCTGTGTGTTTGATGGAAGGAACAATTCAAAAGGACAAGAATAAGTGGATGAGAGAGTGTTGGGGTTGAAAATACAGAGAGAAAAAGAGCAAGACAATGGAAAAAGAGTTTTTACTCAGGAGAGTGGTGTTTATATCTATGTGTGAATACATAAAGTTGGTTGAGCGTGAGAAAGAAGCTCGTAGTGAATGCAGCACACACTGGGAAGCTGAGACAGACCTCGGGGCTCTCAGAAAGCTCAGAAATCAACGGAGGGTGGATAATCTACACACCAAGACTATTGTGGGAAAAGTGCCTTTGCTCTCTGTGTATTGAAGTGATAGAATGGGCAGTTCTCTATGGTCCATTTACGGAGGGAAAATGGACTTTGTAGAGAGACAATAGGCATACTACAATTTATCCAGGTAACTGTAAATACGATACAGGGAGAGAGAGGGTGTGGTAGTAAGCATCTATAGACCATCTACTTATGCACAAAATGTACATATATGCATATGTGATAACAGACATGTAATGATCAGCTGAATAGAAGAAGTGGTTGAATAGATCAAAAGTACACATCTAAAACAGGAATGCACACACACATACACAAATATGCATAGAAGCGGAAGGGGTGTATTGATTTGACTAATTTCAATGTGCTGAGTCGCTATGAAACACCTGCCCCAGACACAAGCGCAGCTGTTTGTCTTGGCAACAACATCACAACCCTCTAACCCCCCATGACCCTAATCCATCATCCACATAACACACACACACACACATACCTACAACATGCTGCCGGTGGACCTTTAGTGATGTGTCAGATGAGAGGGGGGAGGGCCATGCAGGGTCAGGTCTTCACCTTCATGACTTTACTCTGTAAATGCACACAGATAAAGTCATATAAAGAATACATATGCATACATACACACATAATGAATATGTGCAGAGACACACATGAATATATACACATACATAAAAACATGTAGTAGATTCACACATGTATGGCACACAGGCGACTCATCCATCTTTGATCATGTTATTCTGATAAGAAGTCCTGCTGTCATGGCTGCTCTGAATGACAATGAAGGGGCGTTTCTCCGTGTCGCGCCCCCCTGGGAGAGCAAAGGCCCCGAGACAGATAAATTACACGTGCACACAAACACACACACAGACATATACACACACACACAAGTGCAGCATTGCAGGCTCATTTATCTGGAAGACACATACTAACTATGCATTTAATGTCAAATTTATAGGCACACGCATCCATGTGGACAGGCTGTCTAGACACAACACTAATTTGATGCACTTTGGTTTCAAGCAATGGACAGCAGCCATTAGTCCATAAGGAGGAGTCTTAGACTGGAACAACTTGAGGGCCGTGTGTTTGCGTGCTGCATAAATGTGTGTTCTATTCAGCGCTGGTGGTATTTATTTTTTGTAGCTTCTTAAATATGTTACTTTTGTTATTTATCAATTATTGATTACTTTTCTTGTAGAGTCTACACTTGTACTTTGTAACCTCCGCCAAGGAGATAATGTTTTTGGCTCAGTTTGTTGGTTTGCTTGCCTGTTTGTCAGCAGGATTATGGAAAATGACTGGCCTGGTTTTGAAACTTGATGGAAGGAGCCAAGGAAGAACTCTATAAATTTTGGAGCGGATCCGAATCACAGGATGGATACACAAACTATTTTTCACATGTGTTCATTGCAAAATTTGTGCTGCATTCATGTAGTGTCGGAATAATCAGATAAATGAGTTCCCAACTGGAAAAAATCATGTGATTTTCCCCTTAATTTGGAACAACAAGAAGAAGATTTCGTGGCTCAACTGATCCGTTTCCTTTGCTCTTATTGTCACGCAAACACTGGAAGCACTGTCATTAATAAAATACAAATCATGCAGAGGATGGTGCTCTCACATTGCCATTCCAGTTACTTTTGTTTTCCTTTATCAACTTTTTGAGACAATGTTGTATGCTTTCAAACCAGAAAAATATTCCGAACCAGGTTTGCTATCTTTTCAGTCTTCATAGTAAATTTTTTGCTTATTTTGACATGTTGACTAGTTAAGACACCGCTGCATTCATGCCAAATGGCTGACTATCCATGACAACAATTAGTTTAAACAAAGAAACTGTCTATGACCAATTTATCTACAAACAATGATGCTTTTATGCGAACAACATGATAATGG
This sequence comes from Serranus cabrilla, assembly GCA_903364295.1. NCBI lineage: Eukaryota > Metazoa > Chordata > Actinopteri > Perciformes > Serranidae > Serranus > Serranus cabrilla. The sequence goes on along the minus strand of CAFUXE010000288.1, from coordinate 298,382 downwards.
ACACTGATGTGGCCGGATACTGATGGGTGTGATGTTTTGCATACGTATGCATGTGTGAAAGGGAAGAAAGCTGATTCTTGTCCCGTCTGACAACTGGTACAGCAACCCATTATTATTTGAAAAATGACAAAAACATGACAAAACACTCTTGTGTGTGTGCGTGTGTGTGTTTGTGTGAACTACTAGCATAACGGAGGAGATATTTTATCCTGGCTCACAGGGCAAGGCACTGACTCAGAGGGAAGAACAAGATAGATTCTCAGCCACACAGCATTTATCTCTATTACTTCCAGCAACACCAGGCATCTAAATTCTACTGATGACAGCCCAGGGATTTTATACCAGTTATCAGCATGATCCTCTCATATCAAACGTTTAACACTCTCCTTGCTCAAAGTTGGTTATTTTTTCCAACAGAATACACTGAGAGGAGAGGATGGTCTTCCAAACTGCTCTTTAGAAATTGCAGACGAGACAGCCTTATTTACTCCTGAATTTGGCAGTGATGTGTGTTCAAGTCTCTTGACATCCCTCCCACTTGTGCTTGGCATTCACAATGACCAAACACCTGAACGCCTCAAACTGAACACCTCAGAAATCAAGCACAAAAATAACAAGACGGTGGCTTTGAACTAGGCCCAGGTAAATCCCACTGAAGCCACTCTCTCCTGTTTTATCTACAAGTGTGACCTTTTGAAGGACTGCAACTTTAGCTGTTTGGAACAGTCAGTGTTAGATCATGCAGATTACTCTTAAACTGCTTCACAAGTATGCTCACTGTCATTGAAAAGATCACAAACACGGATACAACACTATAACAGTAGCTGAGTTTAGTGTCTGACTTACACATATTCACATTCATCTACGTGCAACCCATAGCAGCAAGGTTATTGCCCATTAGGTTTTATTTTGGGTAATTACACATCGCCCTTGGCCTACTAAAAGCTCATCATCTGGTTTAACACTTTATGATGGGCCCCAGTAGGTGCTTGGTTGTGTGTTTCACATTCTTCCTGAATTATTAAAAAGTCATGCTTAATCAGGCAAACTGAGTTTACTTCCATGCACTTTCAAATGTTCTATGTGCAGCAATCTATAATTAATAATCACTTTGTATTGCCAGTGTGTCAACGGATTGTACCTCAACTTCCTTCCCTGTTTTTTTACATGTGCATATCTGTCAGAAACTTCTAGACACAAGCATTCAGTGATTGTTACAATCAGTATTGCTACTTATGTATATTGTTAGTGGTTTTCAGTCAAGTTTTGTACATGTGCATTTTTTTCTCTTTAGATTCTGAAAAGTTTTTGTCCATATGGTCAAAAGTACTTGGGTTTTATAACCAGGAGTAAGTATTCTTGAAGAGCCTCTGTTTATCCAGAAATGTCTCCAACAACTCTTGTTTTTGTATTTTAGTTCTATTTCAGTAAGCCCCTGTCAAAATAAGGAGCTTGTTAAGTATTAATGCATAAAAAATGTTTTAAACATGCTTTTAAGAAGGTCACTTATGACCTGTAAATATTTCAAAAAATGGGACTTGGCTGCCCAGTTTCTAAAGGTATTGTTAGTTAAAGTTATTCTTAACCTCCAGTGCGCTGTTTGCTCTCTCCACTAACAAAATTTTAATTTGCATTGGCTCCAGCAGAAAAGTATTCTTGTCACATGTTAGTCTAAAATGCTGGGTGTTGTAGACTGTTTTAAAGGTTAAATTTAATAATACCCAATTGCTTTGATGCAAGAAGCTTGTATATGAGCTGTGACAACTCTTATTAGTCTAATAATAGTACTGACACCCACCGGGCCACGAAGGTCACTGGTCCCCATATGTGAGGAAACAACGAAGAAACAGAAAACAGGGAAAAAATGTCATTGTCCTTTAAAGTTAAACAGCACTACCTGTTGTAATCATCGTGCCAGGTGGTGTTTCGACGTCCAGGATGCCCGTGCCAACAAAGTGCAGAATCTGGAGTCGCGGGAAGAAGTTGCTCTGCGTATCCAGCAGGCAGCGGGTAACCTCTGGCCCCCGGTGACTGCCAAAGCTCGGCAGGGCCCTCTGCTGACCCTCCTCCCAACGGGCAAGCTGCTTCTGGCAGCCATGGGGCCAAGAGAGAAACAATATCCCACATGACGAAGCTGTTATGGAGAGATAGGTTAAGATTAGGACAAGTATGAATAAGATGTTAAGCAGCAGCACTGCTCTGCATGGCATAATGTAGTATAATCTATGGAAAATAGCTGCAGGTGGACCATAGAGATGAAGTAGAAGGGAGAAAGGGCAGGGTGAAATAAATGTGAAAGGAATAAACACATACATACTGCATGGAGAGTGTGTGTGTTATGCATGTATGTGATAAGAATTCAGAAAATACTGTATGTCTGAAGACTGAATGTATTCAAGGTCACATCCCAAGGATTTGTAAAGGAGGATATCTGCATTCAAGGATATCTTCAGCCAAAGCCCACAGGGAAGCTTGGTCAACAATAGCAGTGATAGCGGGTAGATGTGGAATACATGAATGGAATGGGGAAATAAAATGGGAAAAAGCAACCAAAGGTTAAGCTAAAACATGTTAAAGGTCATAGACACGCCAATTTGTGAGGGCATTGGCGAATGGAGCTGCATTATAACCCTGCAATCAATTAAATCGAAATATGTTTTGCAGAGGGCAGACAGTATTTTACAAAGGCTTGCAACCATTGCATTTCACATCTTCTTCCAAACTATACGTATGTTTTGTCTGAGCATCTGCAGTGAAGCAATTCAAGAGAAGCATTATAGGACAAGAGACAGCACCACAGCAATGTCATCGCTAACAAAAGGAGAGGAGGAAGACGAGGCCAAACAAAACAGACAATGGATTCCCATGGGAGAGATGACAGATAGCCACAGTTTGTATGACAAAAAGGTATGGGTAAACTGTGGAGGAGATAAGAAAGAAACATTGAGCATTCAGACAGTGTTTCAGATATATTCAGGAGTGTGACACAAGTGGCAGAAGCAGCATGAAAATATGAGATGAAGATGATGGCATTGAAGACACCTGACATCTTTTTCAACAGCATGAGCCTGCAAAGATGAGCCTGTGGACTCCCATTCTGTGTGTGTCTGTATGTGTTCATGGCTATTTGTGAGAGAGAGAGAGAGCAATTCACCTCGAGCAGATCACTGAACCTTTGAAAGAAGGCATCAACCAGAACAGAAATGCTGGTCTGGCCCAAGACCGTGCCTTTGGAAAATGCCTGGATAAAAACACAGATGATAGAGAGAGGGAAAGAACAAAAGTTAAAGAGGAGGAAAGAAGTGGGAGCAGAGAGACATTGACAGAGACATACCTAACATAAAAACTAAATAGAGTGAAGGAGAAAGAGCAGCACGAAAAGTCAAGCTGTCTTTCAAACTCATGAGCACCTCAGCATTTTAGAGCTGGGCCTCCAGCTGTCACAAAACTGTAAAGTGCACAAAAACAAAAAGCCGGCTGTCACAGTGGCAAAGCGCCATCCATACAGGCTGAGGGATAAAGGTCAGAAAATGATCTGTCATTGGCATAATTGCATCCGCTGAAGTTGTGTATCGGTGGCCTCGCGTTGCTCAGATTGCTTTTCACACTTCATTCTTCCCCTGATGGAAAGGTAATCCTGAAGAAGCAAATGTTTATACTTGCTACTCACAGAGGAAATGAGAAGCTGAAAGAGGGAGAGATGGACATCAGGTGAAGCCAAGGTGACACCTGGGAAGCTCCGACGAGCATGTGACCTCGGCAAGTTAATACACTTCCTGAATACTTCTTTAAAAAAGGGGATGATTTTTTTACTGAGCTAAAAGCAACTTGTGTAACGACACATCCTGATGTAATGGGAATCTAGTTGATGACCTTTTGCTCCCATATTTCTTCTTTCCAAACCAGGATTGCCTGTGTCGAAGGATTTATTCATTTTTTTATGTTCTGTTCAACCTGAGGGTACTTAAGTACAGACTTGAACTTTTTTTTTTCTTCCAGTAGCTTTGTACTGTAGCTTGTCAGCAGCTGCTTCATACAAAGAAAGTGGGTATTTCTTCACTATAATGTCAATGTGTAAAACACAGGAACTCCTGAAATGCCTGGCAGCTCAGAGTGTCCTTTATGAACTTTTCTGCTATGGTTACAGACACGGAGAAACACCACATTTTAAAGCTTGCACCAGGTAACAATATGCTGTATCATAACTGTAACAACATGTGCAGCCTCAAGGCTCTACATACACACATATACAGCCTATACTAACAAAACTGGATCACCAAACAGCTAGAGTAAGATATCAGTCCAGGTTGGAGGACTATAGAGACAGAGAACCACAATTCAAACTTCTATAACCACATCCACCGGAGGGAAAACAAACTATTGCTCTCCACTGACTTTGTATTGAAAGAAGACACCTTCTTGGACATTTTTCCACGAGCAAAAAACATAAACATGGTCAATAGTTGCTGTGTGGTAAAATGTACTATGAAAAAGCTAAAGAACCCAGAACTAAGTTTTTAAAATCTGACAAAATGATCCTTAAAGGGGATATTAGTTAGCATTAACTTGCTAACAGCCAACATGTCCTTTCTGGTGATAGAGTGCTAAAATAATCATGTGATAAGTTTAAATCTAATCGTTTATCTAGAAAGAGACATTTTATTAGTGTCTCAGCACATAGTTGTCTAAAAGTGATCCTTTAATTAAATTGCAGGATGGTAAAGTTTTACCCATTGTAACCACTGATGTCTATAGTCTGTATACGTCTGTATCCACTTTTGTCCTAAAAGTTAATTTTTTCCACTAAGAAGGAAGAAGAGTGTAATTCAACAATATAAAACTTAGTAAAAAGGGGAGTTCATTAAACTTTGTTTCCAGTGAACATCCTGGTACCTCCCACCACACATCTTAAGCATTTAAGGATGTTCCTTCCTGCAGGAAACTCCTTGATCTGGCTGGATGATGAATGATGCAACACTATGCCGTTCTGGTCATACATCCCTATCACCGTCCCCCCTCTCTTCCCACCTCTGAGCCTGCTGTGGTCATGTGACTTATTCTCTTTCCACCTGGTCTGCCATGTGGATGTTCCCTTTTTGTTACTGTCCAATTAAACTGTAGAGACAGGAGTAGTTGTCATGGTCACCATCCTCATAATTGCTCCTGTAATCTTTTCCATTATCTACCTCCATGGTGGGGAGTCACCACAGTCCTTGATCTCTGTCTCCCAGTACTCTATGCTCTCTTTCAGCCTCCTTGTTTTATTTTGTGATTCCACAGGTAAAATAAGCAGGCTAAACAAGCAATAACTGCTGAGGAATGGGGCTATCCACTTGAGCTCAGGTATAAATAAATTGTCTTCTGTCTCTGACCTCAATGCAAAGAAAGAAGAAAAGAAAGACAGAAAAGCAATAAAAACTCAAGTACATCTAAATGAGAAAAAACAGAACACATAAGTACAGAGAAAAGTCAAAACATTACGGTGTGTGTAAATCAAATCATGGAAAAATCTAATCATTTTCCAAAATACATTTATCTTTAATGGAGTTACCATAAAATGGCATTAAGCAAGTAGGAGTTCAGATTGTGACACCGTTTTAGAGCAGTTTTTCTGTCAATGGGCAAGATTAAATAAAGATGACACATGTAATCTGCTGTGTTAGCTGTGCTTGATTTGTATTTGGACTCAGGCTGTTCTAATCCACTATTTATACTTATACCTCTGAAAGTAATGCTCTTTTTGTACATAAGCCACATAACCATGAGGCAGTTGGTGTACCTCTTTGCTGTTCAGCAGCGACTTTTATATTTCATAGTAATTATAATATGGAGCAAAGGAAGAAGTTGAAGAAGGTGATGCAGGACACATAGCAAAAGAGTCTGCACAGAGAGGAGGTCAGGGTCAGTGGATGACTTTCATTCAGGGGACTGCTCTTTATGTCCCCTGCTAACTCAAATTTCAACATTACTATTTTAAGTTAAGTAACTATGTCACATTCAGTGCCATGTAGGCTACTAAGGTTGAGCAGAATACAGTACAGATACAGAGCCCTTCACAACTACGACTATCTTTCCAGCGAATTAGGTCAATATCCATCCTTGTGATGCTGAAAAAAATTGTTTTCTAGTAAACGCAGCAACAGCTTCTGATTAACCTACATCAACTTCAAGCCTAAAATCCCAATTTTCAGTTAGGTTCCACTGCTCGATCATGAATTCCACTGCATTTCTTGGCAAGACCAACCCTGTTAGGTTAATGTTAGACACTGACTTCAAGTGGTTAGGCCAACACAGTGTAGGCTGGATCTTGCCAAGAAATGCAATGGGGTTCATAATAACACTTTGCCGTGTATTTACAGAGAAAGGTCATTTTATAATCACATTAACTGTTCCATGAGGTAACATTGTGAAGGTAGGCAGGGTACATACACAATGTACAGAGTGTGTGATGACTATAATGTTCAACACGTAGTATAGGTGTTGGACATTATATAATAATAATATAATAATGTCCAACACCTAGTTTGCCCCATGGCCCCCCTATAGAGAGCAAATGACATTTTTTTGTAGGCCAACCCAGAGGTAGCTTCGCCATGGGGTCTATTGAGAATTAGCCTATGGGTTATTAACCTAATCCACAATCTACAAGAGTTTGCAAGAACTCTAAAAAACACGGCTAAAGGCTGTGAGGAGGATCTGGTGTGATGACTTTTAATGTCTCATTTCGCCACTTGTTAGCAACCGCCTTTAAAAGAACACATAATAATTTCAAAATTCCCAAGTGGGGCTATTTACTCACATTTTTTATGCTGTACTACAGAACGGGAACATCTCTTAAGCTTGTGTTAACCACAAACCTTTTTCAGGCATGTAACCAAAAGCCCATTCAAAATCCTCATTGAGTTTGAGAGGACAGACCCCTGGGGGCTACAATGCTAACTTACTTCCTGGTTTAGGAACTCATTACTGTGGGGCCCTATAGGATGGCTCCAGTAGTTAATCTTAATTCATTTAGTAAATGTGTCAAAAAAGAAAATGCAATAAAAACTGCACCATAAACATTGTTGACTGGAAGTGGGTGCTACATTGAAACACCACATGTTAAGAAAACTATCAGGAAGCATGTGACTTAAGTGGGAGATAATGAATTTAGGTGTAATAAAACAGCCAATTTGAGTTGATATGTTTAGCAGTGTTGCATGATTCACTTTAGCTTAACATGTCTAGTGAAGCTGTTTATTAGCAAAGACATGATAAACATATCATTTGAGTAGAGAGTAGAGTATACACACACACACAAACATGGCCACATAAGCGTGCTGTGCATACGTTTAAGGTGGAACAATGACGGATGGGCTTTTACATTCATGTGAACTGTAGAGAATGGTACTGAAATGTGCAGGAGAAATGAAACAAGAAGAAGGGGAGAGGTCCACATCTGTGACTCCCTCTCTAACTGCAGATGAAAGGAAGTCGTTTGAAGTTGATGTGGTGCTATTTCTCCAATGACTCAGATTAAACACTGATGCCGGTGCCGAGCAGCACATTCATCACTTCAATGATACTTTTAGTGGCCGTTCCCTTGCTCAGGCGGAAATTAACAGCACTCCGGTGCCCAGTGTGTGCGTAAAAACCTGCTCGCTCCCTCACTCACACATACACCTACACGCGCACGCAAATAAATGCCCAAATTCTGCTCGCATACAAAGACATGTAGGTGTTTGGGGTATTTAAAGGATATGTTTTTTTATTACTTCTACTTTTTTCCTCTAAGGGGACAAAAAAAATGCTTTTTTCAAAAAGGCTGGCCTTTTTTAACTCATCCGACTCATTTACCGGAGGAGTTCGAGACTCTTAAATTATGCTATTAAAACATTATAATGAATCATTCATTTACAAGGTTGATTATAATTTAAATGACAGATGATACTTGTGAAAAATGTTAACCTTGTTATGGAGAAAGAAAATGATTACTAGCATGCAATTTTAAGGCAACCAGATGAACGAGGGGTCTAAAAAGTATGAAGTTGAGTATGAGTACAAGGCTATCATGATGAAAATAATTCACAATAACTGTATTAGCACAATATCAACAGATTTTTTATGTTGTTTTTTTAAAGCTATCAGTCAGATTAGTCTTTGACTTTTTAATGGCCTGTGTTGTCTGTTTCTGGCAAAAGAATTAAACTCAAAATATGAGTGTTGGGAGATGGAGAGAGTCTGTAATTATACCTATACAAAAGTGTAAAAACCAACAGTAATGGATAGTAAAAAGGGAACCAGACCAATTGATAAACAAATGGGAGGGAGAAAAAGCTAGAACAAAAAGAACAGGAGTTATTTGAGTTGCTGGATTATTTACATGATATTACCACATGCATAGAATAAACATATCATTATTTTTGTTTATATCTGAATATCACAGTTATCGCCAATTCCAGTATACGGCGGCACCCCGAGTGCACTCTGTGCTGCACTATTAAGATGACAAATAAATGAACAAACATGTCAAATACTTTCATTAAAATGAAGGGGGAAATATGTGAACCTGTCTACTTTCAGTTACACACAAAACATATTTTTTTAAAAGAAAAGCAGTAGAAGAAAAGCAAACTACAGTTTAAAGACTATCGATTCATCCCACTCTGACAACTACCTTTATATGCCATTAAATCATGTTTATATGACATTTTTTTTCTGTACACCATCATCTAAAAAATAAACCACTTTATCCCTAAAGGGACCTGTTGTGGTTGTGTTTATTCTGAGATGTCAGCTGTTCTGAGACTCTCTTTTAAACCCTGCTCCTCACAGTGTCAGGCTCACAGCATGGCAGCTTGGTCTGGCTGTGTGTAGAAAACAGCCTGGCCTCTAGGGGTCTCTATTGAGGTTTTGAAGCTCTTCCTCTTGTTTAAGAATCAAATAACACATTTTCATTTCTAACGAATGATAGGTTGATGTGGGGTTGGGGTTTCAGTATTTATGTGTAGTATGTGTGTGCACCATAAATCCACCCGTGCAGTGCTTAGCAGAGAAGTTAGCTATGCAGAAGTCTGAATCAGTGTAATTTGATCAGTGTGGCCCTAACCTCATGGGATAAATACCCAATAAAAGACATTTTGGCGTCTGGATAAGCGTAAATCCATCCAATTTGAGGCCTAATTAAGTGGGACTTACATAGCACGCTGGGACAGTCGGTTATAAAGGACATAAAAATGGCCAGAGGCATCAACGTCTCTGCTGTCTCAGGAGAGCACTAGATCCAATAAGGATGGAAATAACAGAGGGGTCACCGTGGCTCACTTCAGTATGGAAGCACATCATCAGAATAACGCACACGCATTATGCCATATGGCAAAAGAACGAGAATTTTTGACAGATCTTAGTGAGTCAAAGGTGCAGCAGTAAGTGGTTTTTGACCTACTGAAGAGGCTTCACAGCAGCCGGCTGACCCTTAACCCTTAGGAGAGGGTCAAGTCATAATTTCCCTTTTAAGAATTAGAAAGCTGAAAGACAAACAAACCTTTATATTGAGAGACAGATCATCCCTCTTATTTTTATATCACCCTACATTATCACATCATAAGCTACAGCAGCTTTCATATAATACTAATAATTGTTGCTTCTGCTATAAACAGCCATGGCTGCACACAAACATAAACTGCTGTGATAAGCACTATCTTATGATCATAAAAGTGTTATGTGTGTGTGTTTGGGGGGGGGCTCCTATGTGGACAAAGATATTCACGAGTCACGTCAGGCCACAAAACAAATTAGTCTCTGTCAGAATCCCTTCAGATGTCTTCCTGTGCATTTCCAGATTTCACGGGCAGAGCAAAAAAATAAAGGCCTCCTGCGATAGAGAGACAGAGAGCCGTATCAGGAGGTCATCTGTGCTTCAAAAGGGAGATATATTAAATTCATTCATCTCAGTCAGTGGGAGTGCCAGTACTGTGGCTTCCATGTGATGAGGGATAGAGAGATCTCCCCCTCTCATTCGGCCTGCCTGGCTCACCGCCTTCTGAGGCATTGTCTGGGAAAATATCCCCTGTAATAGAGCCAATGATTAAATAAAGACAGAGAGGTGTGTGTGCACGACTGTATTTGCGTGAGAGTCTTGCATGGATACACATGCAAAGAACACAGTGAATAGCCGGAGCTTGGAAGTGGTGTAAAGGAAAAGAAAAAGAGAGACGGAGAGTGATGAAAAAATGAGAGACAGTGATGGAGGGAACAACAGAGAGAGAGAGGAGGAGAAAGAAACAGAGAGGCCACCAGGAGGGCAGAGAGGAGAGAGGGCAGACTGTGGCCAACCTCACATTTATCATGTGTCACCACACCATGCTCATACAACGCTTACATTCACATACAACACAGATCCAGTATCTCACACACACACAGCGCCATACACGCACATACAGTGCACAGAAAGCGTATCAGCTATCACCCCTGAGGGTTATATAAAGTAAATAAACTGTTCAGTGTGTGCACATACTATATAGCCTAATATAAACATATATGTTCTAACTGTAAAGAGGAGGTTGCACAAGAGCAGAAAAGCTAACAGTGATTCATGGCTGTTTTCATGGTGAAGCCTCAACTTTGATCGATCTGCGAATGTGTTTTGCACTCCTGTGTCTCCTTGAGTCGTTAAATTGGCTGTTGAGTGAGAGGCAGGGAACGAGAGAGTGCGAGGAGGGAGGTGAAGGAGACAAGGAGGGAGGGAGAGGAGGTGGTGCTGGTGAAGGCAGGAAAGAAACAAAAAGAGAGGCCAAGTTAGGAAATGAGCAGAAGAAATAGTTTGAGCCAGATGGAGGGCTCAACACCTGTTTTATTACCTTAAGAAGGCGAGGTGTTGCGTGAGGCCGAAAGCTGTTGTCTCTGCGGCTCCAGCATGAACCTGGCTGGAGGAGAAATCATCAGCCTGGCTCTCGATCACCCACGTCCACCGATAGTCCTGATGGTTCAAAGAAAACACAAATACATACATTGAAACGGAAACCCAGAGAGGCAGGTGAGAAAAAAAATGTGTGAAACAGGTGGTAAAAAAGAAAAGGCCAGGATCATTTTTCTTTCACATCATCAATCAGTGTTTGTTGTTATAATGAGCATTGCAGCCACAAGAGGCTGAAGGCCTCCATCTTATGTTCTCAATAGGACTAAAAAGCATCCATGTGTGAGTTTTAATTACTCTATGCACTCGAAACACATAAACATAAATTCATAGACTTTTGGCACTAATCCACCCAGCTAGGCTAAACTGGACTAAGACGACTGCATAGCTAAAGTTAGTATCAGAGGTGGGACACGTTATAGGTAAATCTCAAGTCTATGCAATAAGTCCCAAATCACAAGTCCTAAACTTTGAGTTTTGAGCACTAAACAAGTCCAAATGCTCACTCCACCAAATGTAATGCAGTTTTATCAACAAAGCAATCATGTATTTACTTTACAAAAATCATAAATGCCTGTTAAAATTTTTTAAAACAAGTCTCTGAAAAAAAATGTCAGTGAAATAATCATAAAAAAGTGCTGACATTCAACGTATAGCATGACTTTGGGGAAGGTATCAAGTATTTTAAGTCCAAAGGCTTAAGTCCAAGTCAAGCTACAAGTCATTCTTGTCAAACTTTTTTTTATTATTTTGTTGAGTCTAAAGTCATTAAAGTTGTAACTTGAGTCTCAAGTCAAGTGTCCACGTCTGGTTTAATGCAACAGGTCATAGTCAATGTAACAGTTACAGGTTCACAAACACTGAGGAAATGATCCTTACCTTTTTTTTCGCCTTGCTAACACTTGCCTCACAAGGCTTCCGTACATTAGTACTCATGTCCTTTGTTTAATATTGTATCTATGTTTACACAGCAGAGTTTTCTTAACTGCTTTGTAGCCTAATGAAAACTGAATAAAGTGAGTTTAAATGTCAGTTCTTAAGAAATGGGCATTCATACATCACACAGATTTACTTAACTGCAATTACAGCTTGTTCTGCAGTGTTAATGTGTCACAGAATCACTTTATTGCACTTAATACTGCGTGGGAGTGACCAATTTATCACCACAGAAACATGTGAGAAATAATGTGCTTTAAGAGCAAGAAGGTGAGAAGGACGCAAATGCTACAGTCTGGCTACTGTGGTGCTGGGTACAATTTGCCAGTAGACTTTCAATTTATGACTTCATTCTGCAGCTTATTCCATTTGCCACAGAGGAGACTGCATTCCCTGGCGGATACCTAATTCTGTGACAAATTCAGAGATGGTGGGATCCTTGGGGGACTAATAAATGGGTTTCCAAGCTGTCAGTATTGTTGTGTTGACATTGCATCTCACAGCACTTCACCAATTTCCCTGGATCGTGCTTTTCACAGCAGCAAATATGTACGGGTTCGGCTGTGTCAGAGCTACTGAGGTGTATTCTGATGTAAAAGTCCTATTTTGCTTATTCATACTGCGTCCTTTTTATGCCCTCCTCTATAGCCTATCCAACAGTACGACAGTGCTCCTCTCATTTTTTCAACACAATCTTCATCTCTCTTTCTTTCCCTCTGGTCACATTCATTTCTCTTTTCATTTCATAACTTCTTTCTGTTTTATTTGTCTCTATTTATTGATTATGCATGTAAATGCTATGTTATATAATGCATAGAGACAGCTGGGCTGAGAGAAGAGGCTCTAACACATTTCATTGTGAGCACATGGCATGTATCCTATTGCTCTGAGCTACCAGGAGTCGCCACAGTCACACATTTTTACCCTTGTTGACTTCTCCCTTCTTCTTCCTCATTTTGTCCTCCCTCCCTTCAGCTCTCTCTCCCTGCCCTGTGACTGAACCCAGTGTGTGGACTGACTGTGATATTGGCTGTGTGGGTGACAGGCTCACTGGTGTGATATCTGAAGGGGAGAAAAACAGATCGGCGTCTCTTTACTTAACACCCTCCCTCCTTCACCAGCTGCTGATGAAGGAAGGACTGACTTGAGATAGCAGCGAATGTTATTCATTTATTTTTCAAAAGGTGGCCATCTCTCACCAAGAGCCTGGTTTATAGTTCAAGGTCTCTTGGAAATTCCATAAATAACGAAAACTGATGCAAAAGGAAATAATTCAGATTGTAAATATTTGGAAGCGTACGTATCTCTCCTACACTACGCATCATTATATGCCGTATCTATCAGGCTGTCTCACAAACAAAGTGTGAACCAAAGACAGTGATATATGGTGATCCTCCACTCTCTGCATTCCTCTGTGTGTGAGAACAAAATAAACTTAACCTTGGGCTCGCTCTTAGTCAGTAATGCATCTACAGTATAGTATGAGTTTAATGATTCTAACACCTTGTGATAACATAACTCTGATGTCATTATGAACTGTAGTATGTTGACTAATTGACAACAAAAAAAATCAATATAAAAGTATTACAGTGAGTTAACTGACTTGTGATGAAGTTGAAGTTGGACTAGCAGCTTTATGGAAAAAACAAACAAAAGAAAATACAGCCCTCCTCCTGCAGCGCTCTCCTGTCCCTCGTTTATCCGAAGCCCCTGCCAGGAGATGAACGATTGTGATCCAGATGCTCTTATATACCAGCAGTTCTATCAGAATTATCCTGTTTTTTGTTTGTTGTTTTTTTTTTTTTGCAAAATTGTGGGCTACCCTAGTTCTGGCATTTGAATGAATAAATAATGCAACGTAATATCAGCAAAGCATCTAAGAGATGATATTACTAATATTTAAGCCATCTGCTAACTATAGCCAGAGGCTCATGGCTGCAGCTAGTTCAAGCTGTCACCAAGTTTTTGGTTAGGCTTAGCAAAAGAAAGCTTCACCTCGTCTTTGCTCTGTTTTCAAGCTTTGGTTAGCAGATGGCTAAACTATTAGCATTATTTTCTCTCCATTTCTTTGGTAGTTTAGCCTTGTGCTAACCGTAGCCCTGAGCTCATGGCACCATCTCTGAAACACGTTTTATTTATTTATACTCTCTTCTAAGCTATTTTTAATAAGTGCATTTCTTAGCAGTGTGGGCAGGTTTAGTCACAAGTGAAATAGCACATTTTTCTGCAGGATTTTCTGCCATTGAATCAAACGTTCTACCCAACCCGTTCACACACACATGCATTTGTAGAACACCACTAGAACCATCCTCTCTCTAAAGTGACCTGAGGTTGGCCAAAGTCTCTTGTCACAAGCTAGATTTGCCAAAATTTCAAAACAGAGCAGAGAGTCCAGTTTTCATTGAATTGCAATTGAATGTTAATATAGAATGTTTGCCCAATTACACCAAAGTAAAAATGCCTCACCCAGCTTTAACAAGTGGATTAATTCCAGTGCAATAGCTTTGTCAAACCACATGGTTTCACCAACAATTAATTCAACACAGACTTATTTTCTTATTTAAAATGAATTCCACTCGGTAGAGCAATTGATGCATTTGACACATTAAGTGCAATCTTAGGGTGAGGAGCTTTAGATAGGAAGGCCATTGGGTCATGACATGGATCTTCTTGAACAGCTCCCTTCCTCTCCTGCTGTCCTCATCTTGCCCCACCCCAACCTTATAGCCATCGATCAGGAACTAAGCGCTGTCTTTAATTGGTTGGATGAGGTCGATTGCCCGTGCAGACAGCAAGGGGCCCGAAGGGGTATTGGAGAGCCTGGAATGTGTGTATGTGTGTTTGTGTTTGTGTGTCTATTCGAGTGTGCCAGCCAGTGAAAACACTGGGAGCCCTTCAGACTCTCTCTTAGGGCAATCATAGTAATGAAGTGAAAATCTGTGGTTCAGAAAACCACTGACCCACTGATTAACTGACAACTGAAGGAAACAAATAAGTTGAAGCACAGTTTCCTGCTCGTCCCCTCCCACTGACCCGATAAAGAATGCTCTAATTTTTTTCCCAGATACTCGTTTTCGTCTTTGTTGGGAATATCTGAATTCAATTTGTGTGTACAGTTTGTGTACTCATTACTAGAATAGCGGCTGTATGTAAATTCATGCAGAGGCAGTGAGAGGAAGGTAACTAGCTGACAGGAGAAGCAGATGTTTGCAGTGATCTGCTGTCACTGCAGTGCTTTCAGTTCCACTTTGAAGTAAGCAGTCACTCACATCTTTTGTTATTATACACAACTGCTCCATTATGTTATCATTTAGTAAGAAGAATGTGTCATTATTATCAATGGCATCAGTAGCAGAGGTAGCGCTGTGATATCTGCCACGTTTCTACAGAGGTGATGTGCTGAAGAATGTAACAACCAAACAAGAGTCATCACAACTGCGTTTGTATTTTGTGCTGGTGATGAAAGCGGTTCAGTCAGTAATTATTGTAGGGCTGCAGCATTTTTCATCATTTTTAAATGCAGATTAAACACCCAATTAATAAAGCAAGTGCTGTGACTGACACCACATAGGTTTCTATCCAAGTACAACATGTTGGTAAGCTTGTCCTAGCAATAACCTCTAGCTCAAAGCCTTGCTTTCCCTTTTCTTGTGTGATAAGAAATACTTTTATCTGCTGTAAATTCAGCTCCTAATCTTAACTTCCACTTAACACTTTGTCTTGCATTTTCTACAGGCAGGGAAGTATGCCGTTCTACAACAAGGGGAAAATGACTGTGTCTCATGTAGTAAATTAAATTAAAATTTGTTCTAGAGAATGAGTTGAAGCTGGCTAATCCGACTCACAAGTGTGGCACCGTGTGTACTGATGGTAAACTGATCTCATGGATGATCTGAAGTTTCTAGAGAACACAACAAACAAAACAGCAAAATCTAATTATTTAAGAATAAACACAGCTAATGAAAGTATTGAAAAAATAAATCAACAGCACAAGAAAGGTTCTGCATATGGCGTTGTACCCTGTCTGAACTGGATTTGCATGTTAAACTTAACATGATCAAGTACAAATGAATACAGTGCAGCTGGGAACACACTAAACTATTTAAAATCCCATTGTAACCCCAATTTGGCTATTATGAGTTTCTCGATTATAGAGTCTGCACTGGTCTGCACAAAACAGGGCCAAGGACAGTCAGTACACACAACTGACTGTGGACTCAAAAAGAAATCTCTTGCCTTCCAAATAAGGCCCACTGCCAAATCCCCCCAACACTGTTTGTGAAAGGTTTCTGAGGCATTGTAACATTTGAACAGAAACACTTCTAATTGTACGCTTGTCATAATTGACTCAATTTTCTTGTTTTTTCATTCATTTATAAAAGATCTGATTGAAAAGGTGCTGTCTTTTACTTTACTACGTGTTACTTTTACATAAAAGCTGTTGACACTGGATGGATAAACTGAATGATGAGTTTTCATGCTGCTTTAATTTGTATTATTTTCTGCTGTGATCTCCATTAACATTTATGTCCATATGGAGGCTGTAGTGTAATCCAAACAAATACTGTCAGTCCAATTGTGGATTGAAAAAAAATGTATCTGTCATTGTATTCTGAGAAACAACTTCCTAATCGACGTCTCAATTCCAACTCCATTCTGCGTCTCAAGTTGCTAATCAGACTGTAAACATTGACCGCTGCACAGAGGAGGAAGTCTCGGATATCTGTTATCCTGATGCTGAAACCCTGAAAATATTGGCCCTGGCCTCCAAAGGACTAAATCGTTGATAGACAATGGCTTCTCCTATTGTTTCTGCTGTAAACTCAAGGGCAGCCCAGTCCAAACTTTTACACTTATGTTCAAAAAGTTTTATATTTCTATTAGCTTTATATGAACTACAGTGTGATTTTGTAGTTTGTGCTCAAATATGAAAGCAGCGTGTTTGTCCAAGACTGTAATTTGTAAGGTTCAGTCATTAAATGTGATGTTCAGAGTTGATTAGGATTGGGATCTGGGATCTGGTGTATTTCCAGCCCAGTAAACTGGACAAGAAAATAAATCCACACTGCAGTCAGTCTCATTGATTTATCATGGCTCTAATAGGGTTTATTTTTGGCTTACTTCCCTACTTTGCCTCCGCTATCTATTTAATTTTACTGTTGTATGAAAATAAATTTAATTAAAGATAAATCCGTACAACACAGTGAAAAATTAAGACCTCTAATTACTACATTTTAATACCACAATGTGCGATATGGATTTTAATTCAAATAAGTTAATTTAAAGAACCCTCACTGTGTTGAATCTCTACATGCGTGTTAGTGTTCCTACTTGTGGTGAATCTGTGAGACCTGCAGGTACGTTTTCTCACCAACCAGGCAGCACTGGATACAGTCGTGAGGTTTTGCTTGCTGGGTAACACATGGCTCTTAAAGATCCTGTCCAGAGAGATGCTTTGGAAGCACAGGCGGATGATCTCATTACTCATCTGCAACACAGCAGAAAACAAACACTGTCTCACACACTTGTCACAAATAATGAGCTTCGGGGGACCAAGTTACACACACTGAGATTTACATTTATTACACGCTCAAGTGCTGAGCTATAATAACAAGTCACTGTTATACAAAACCCTGGATACGAAGTAGTCTTACAGTACAAAGTCATTAGCTACAAAAGGGGACAAACAGCAAGCAAAAGCAAGGTATTAGCTTATTCATTACCCGCTTCAGAGCACACGTTTTGGTTTTATAAAGCCCAGCTGAAGAGACAGAAGTGTTATACTGGGTGAAGTGGACTGGCTCAGGGGGAATTCCGGGTCTGGGTCCAGTAAGGTCCATATCGATACTCAACGGAGGGTTTTTTCACACCAGCACTTTTTAGTTTGTATCAATCGGAGTCTGGTTCGTTTTCCCTTTTTAGTGATACGTTTGGGCAGGTGTGAACACAGCAATCGCACTCAGGTTTGGAATCAAAACGACCGCACCGAAACCCTTTGAGGAGGTGATCTCAGTCTGGTGAACTGTGGAGCAGCTAATTTGTGGTGGGAACCAGGATTCAACCTCATTCTGACTCAACTGCCAGGTGCACAGTGCACATTTAAGCTAAACGGCTGCTGCAGCCAGGTGTGCTTTAACATTTAAATAGTTTAACATGTTGGCGAGTAGCATATGTAGATGCTCAATATAAGCACCTTCTGCTCAGTCATATCAGGGCAGCACCTTCTCTTTGCTAGTGTGAAGTGGTATAGAAAAGTGTCATGGGATAGCATTGCCATCTACCAATCATTTCAAATCGGAAGGAATTAAACTGCGGAAAAGCTAGGGAGAAATGCATTTTGGTTGCCCAAAGCTACTTAGTTAAAGTAATTTAAATAATTATTAAAAAATTATCAAACGTAAGAGACATGACGTGAGACATAAAGATATCAAAGTTAAAACTGACTTGACTATGTCTGCAACTCAAAGATTTACAAAATGTAAACAATAAAAACTTTTCAAAAATAAATCAAACATCACATTAAAAAAAGTGTGACAGTGTGATAAGCTACACTAAGTATCTGAACTCCTCAGCTGCAGTCATGTACCATGTTAAAGATGTCACTGCTGGAATCCAGCCTTCAGCCTCTGTGTATTCTCTGTAATTCCAGTGAAAATGGAAATTCCATAAAAACATTCATAAAAAATGAAAGGGATCATTCTTTGACAGCTTGGATCTGTTACCTCTTGACTTTGACAGCACAGGTCACATATGGCATAGACTTAAATTGACAGACCTTAAACTTACTTTACACTTGGGGCCTTTCCGTGTAACACTTTGCTTGAACTGAATATTTGATCACATTCATAAGCTTAAAGGCCCAGATTGAAGTAGTTAGTTGCTTATATCCCCTGCAGGTTCAGTCTAACTGCCAGATGTGAGTCAAGCAGCGCTAGGCACATCTGTATTGATTCAAATGTGGACGCTCCCACATGCATGCTCACATGGACACACATGCACAAATATAGACATTTATATTACATGAATAAACACAAACGTGTTTACTAACTTAACACATAACTAAGCTGCATTTTCACCAAGAACATCTTGGTCATTACAGTCCCACGTATGAAAAAGCAGCATGACATGGTGCAAGGGTCGCAGGTCCTGCCTGTTTCATAAAAAAATGAATATATAAATACAACATATACATTCACATACACAATAACAGCTCTGTAGTACTTACGGCTGCATGTTGGATGTAATGTAGGGCCTAATGAATGCAGAGGAGGAAAATGAAACTAAAAGCGTCTGCTTCCACAGTAAATCATCTGTTGAGTGTTTGATGGTTATTTATCTCTGCTTTAGAACATAACCGCCGCAAAACAATCAGAAACTAACATTTTATTCTCTAATGCGATGGCTTTCTCATCACAGCACCGCTGAGTTCTCTCTCTCTGTCTGTCAGGATGCCCATGCAATCTCCCTCTCTATTTCTCTCCTTTCTTTTTTTTTTTTTTTAAATGAGCCGAAAAGCAGACAGAAAAGCTTTAGTTTTAATGTTATCAAATAACAGAAAAACATTTTTCCCTTCATCCTAAAATGATCCTAAATTGATACTAGAGCTCTTCCTAATTTTATGAATAAAACAAGATAAAAGTTGAAGAAACTGTGATGTGTGAGTTTGATCAATCAGCGACGGTCATCCCTGAACTCCCCTGAACTCCTAAGAGTTCATGTACTTTCAGAAACTACTATCCCCTGACCAGGCCTTTTTTGTTGGGAAAATGTACCCAGAACTTGATTTAGACTCTGGACCCAGCAGTAAAAATGCAATAAGTTCCTCAAAAGCTTAGCAGTCCCTGGGGAAAGTTCCTGTGGTCAAAAAAGGGGCTTTAGATTCATTTCTTGGCGACTTATCCTAACCTTAACCACTGCCTGCCTAAACCTAACCCTGACCTAATCCTAACCTTTCCTTCTCAACCAAAATCCACTTTTTCCATGTGGGAACAAGGCTTTTGTCCCCAGTTGGAGAAGCCCTCCCCAATTGAATGGTCTTTAGTTTGACCCCCTGTCCCCGAAGATATCCTAGGTCAGGAACAGGTGTGGCTTTATACCACAGAGGAAAAAAAGGGAAGGGTTTAAAGTGAGTGTAATTCAAGCAGGCGCACATTTCATAAAAGCCCCTATTTGATGTGCTGGGTGCCAGTCAAGCATGCCGTCTGTGACACACACACACACACACACACACACACACACAC
>CAFUXE010000288.1:208159-273868 GCA_903364295.1 Serranus cabrilla | reverse complement strand
TGTGCTGGCCTAGGCTACGTGCTGTGTCACATTGCTGCAAGCCACACTTTGAAAGCTGTCTTTAAAAAAGCAGCCAAATGCAGAGATGCTACAGCTAACTTTACTGGAATAACAGTCACCAATGTTAACCCTTGTGCCTCACTTAAACAAGTTGCTTTTATGTCCTGAGGACAAAAATGTAAAAAAACTGCCATACATTAATATTACCAAATTACTATTATTTCCGCTCACAGGAAGTTAAATCTTTCACTTCAGTCATAATCATAACCAAAAATATTTATTACTTTAAAGAATTTTAACCTTTTAACCCCTACATGCCAGTTTCTTTACATAATGTCACGAACACAAAAACTATTATTTTCTTTATACAGGGGGCTGCAAAAGTAGATATAGAAGATTATTCCAGTATTACCATTATTATAATAGTGGTGCTAGGATGTATGAATGCTGGGGGCAAACAGTTTGAAGATTTGAGGGATTAGTATGTTTATTATTGATGTTTGTATAATCAATAAAATACATTTTGTGCACGTGTGTCTTTTCATGACTGTATACCTACTTTTGCAGCCCCCTGTACTAAATGCTAGGGGGAATCTGTCTTTTCTTTTTCTGTACAATGTCAGATTGAAAAGAAAACTTTTGAGGCCAAAACATCCCCTTCTTAAAACAACCATGAAAAAACTATACATTAAAATTAAACATTTTAAACCAACATTTCTTTTTGACTACAACTGTAGTTACACCTGTAGACTAATTGTGTTAACGATCATTAAACGACACGTTATTGATTTGCAGACTCTTTGTATCTGTCTCACCTAAGAACACGTAGGTCCGCTCCTGGCTGATGTGCCCAACAGACTGGTGAAGCAGCTTCTCCGGAAGACTGTCTCTTGCAGTAAGCCAGCAGTATTCCTCATCCTCATCATTTTCTGTGCATTCAGTGGATCTGTGGTCTGAAGTGATGGCAGAAAGGGAAGATAAAGAGGTGAAAGAAATGAAGATAGAAAAAAGAGTAGCTAAGATAGGGCTGAAATTACGTTTAAAACAGGACACAATGAAAGGTTGAAATAAAAGTATGGAGTGGAGGAGATTGTTTAAAAATGGAAGGAGAGAGATGATGGAGGTACAAAGACAAAAAACGATAAAGAATGTGGATAGGTGAAGGTGAGAGGTGAAGAGCCCAGTGCCTCATTAAATAAAAACTCTAAAGAGTGAGAGTCGGGAAGCAGATGCTGGAGCTTCAATGGCGTTTTGAACAGAGAATCACAGATCAAAAGATAAAGTCTGAGTGACCTTTTAGACAGCGTCCCTGGAGAGACAAATGGAGAGAAAAAGGCACCCACACAAACACACACACACAGCCCCTTAGGCTTACCCTCCATTCTGTGTACTGGCTTCTTGTCCTTGTTGACCTCCTCAGGCCGCGCTGTAGGCCTTCCTCTGGGATGTGCAGCACTATGCTGCTCACCTTAAACACATTACCTGTTCAAAAATAACATCATAGACAACGTTACACATCACACCAAGGGTTTCACTGGATTACTCTGGTGTGAGATAACACAGATGATGCAGAAAAAAGGTTTGTTTTCCCTTCAAAAAACAGAAAATGCAGTAAAGTCATATATATGATCTCAAGAGAGCAGTCCTCTCTGAGGTTTTTATGCCTACAAAGTGCAAGAATAGGAACTGCATAAAAGAGTTGAGAGTATCGAGAGAGTGGAACTCTTTTAGGTTCTCTCTGTCTACAAAGCACAAGAAAAACAGCTGTTAAGAAACATGGAATGAAATATGCAACTCGCTCTTTGCACTGAGATCAAATGGATTTCAATCTGCAACCCTCAGCGGGAGAAATCGAAAGTGTTTACAACTTCAACAGCAATGGACAAGAGAAAGCCGAGAAAAAACGTCCATCTCCTCCGAAGCGCACCACGTATGCAGTGTCTACCAATTGGGAATGCGCACAAGGTGAAAAATAACATCACATACCAACATGAATAAAACGATCAGTTATAAATGAAGAACAGGTACATGTGTGAAAGCAGAGGGAACATTGTGCAAGGTCATAAAGAATAATGAGGGACTTTAAAGGCCAGCATATTGGTGAGACCATAGCTTCCTGTTATGCTGTTAGGACCCCCCAGTGAGGGAACAGTCAGGATCAGCAGATCTCTGGGCACCATCAAAACAGACTTTCATACCCAGTAGCAGCAGCGTGCAGCCATCCATTAGCCTTTAAACAGAGGAGATAAACAACACAAGGGCAGGAAACAATGGAGGAAAAGAGAAATAATGAGCCAACTGGAAGCACAGAAGGTGAGCACGACAGCTGAAGAGCACAGCCAGTGGGTACAGTTTCTTCCCATACCTGTTAGTGAACATGTTTTATGTGCATGATTGAATATGTATATCCATGTGCATGCTTTCTATGGTCATCTAACCTTTGTGAGCCTGCAGTGAATGGATGAAGACAAAGTGATTGAGGTGCAGCCTTGCTTAGAGCCAAATAAGTGCTTTGCATGATTGCTACCACTCAGTCTGACATGGGAGTGAAATCTGTATACCCAAAAGCTATACCATTACCTGTGTTCTCCATTTACATACAGATTTATGCTGTAACCCCCACCATGTGCAGTCACAGGGGGCAATCATTGTGACCTCATTGTTACTGAATCTGAAAAGTTAAGCATAAAGTTTCTAGAAAGCAAAAAAGAATAAATGTTTACCCCACAGGCCAGATTTGAGAGTCTAGGAATTTTAAATCCTTGAAATGCCTTTGATTGTTGGTGTATTGACTGAAAATGATATAGCAAAATGAGAATTTGCAGGGGGCTGAGGGAATGAAAAGGATTTCTGTCAGGATTATCCAATCTTTGTCTGATTATCCGGGAAACATGGAGCTGTGTCAGGTAGAGGAGGCTGTAATTGTGGGTGTGCAGTTTCTGTTTACTACCAGCGTTGGTGTGTACACATGAGCTTGTGTGCCTGTGTGTGATTCGTGTTGCTTCTTTGAAAAGCGGTGGCGTTTTGTACACTGATTGAGATAATTAGCATGAGAATTGAACCATCACAACGCACCAGTATGCTGTGCGATTACCCCCGTGTGTCTCTCCGTTCGACTAGTCCGTCAGTATTTGCCTTTCTGGCTTTGCACACAACTGAGAGCGTCTCTTTGGCTGTAATATGAAAGAACTAGTCCAAATTATAGAAGAGCTTGTCGTTCCACATAAAGCAGATCAATGGTTAACTGTCAAACTGACATTTTGTCAAAGGGGGTAACCTTTACTGTGATGCACTCTTCTTTCAACAGGAAATAATCTGTGCATATGACAGGGTCATTTTTAGGAAGCTTCAGTGAAGGTTAGAAGCGCTGCTGTTCATGGAAGGATTATGAGAAAATGGACTCCTGGGCACAGACACGTAGGTGCCCCCCCCCACCCTGTTGACATAGACATCCAAACTCAGAGAGGAGAAAAAAAGGTATCGCTAATGATTCCATCTTAAGTTATTTGCATACCTTTGTAGTCATTTGTATCTATTAGTTGTTTTGCATTTGTAATTGTTTTATGGAATTTTATATTAATCTTAGGTCTTTTGTAGTTGTTCTGTTTCTCTTTGTGGTTTTCTATCATTTTACAAATTCTTGAGGTCACTTTGTAGTCATTTTGCATCTATGAATGTTTTGCATCAATTTTTTGCTCTTTGTTGTAGCTTTGTATCTCTCTGTGGTAATGATGCATTTCCTTTTAGTCGTTTTACATTTCTTGTAGTCATTGTGTATCCTCTGTAGTCACTATGTGTATGTTTTGTGGTTCTTTTTTTGTCCATTTTTTGTCATTTAGTGTCTCTTAGTAGATTTACATACATTTTTTAGTCATTTCACATGTCCTTGTGGTCATTTGCATCTGACTGTTTGCATCTATCTGTTGTCAGTTTGTTGTGTCTTAGTAGTAGCATTGGGTTTCTCTGGGGTCATTTGGTGTCTCCTTGCAGTTGCATCTATTTTAGCTGTTTTACATTTCTTGTAGCAATTATGTGTATGTTCTTTGGTCCCTTTGTCTCATGGAGGTTGTTTTGCATCTCTGTAGTGATCACACACGTGTCACTGAATATCTTGCCTAGTTAAGTTTGTTTGTGCAGTCCAATATCACATACAATTCCTAAATTATTTTATCTAAAAAATCTTTCATAAAAAAATACTCCAGCTGACTGTAAAAAACAGAAACAGGCCTGAAAAACAAACCTTGGACCACAGCTACTAGACACTAGGACAGTACCAAACCTCTGGACGAGGTGAGCAAATGTTCATAGAGGTGAATATCTGTGGAGAGTTAATGTTGTACAGAGGAGGCCCATGAATGAGCTTCTTTAAAACCGATACCAAATCTATTGAAGTGTCTCTCTTCCGCTGAGGTACCCACCTGTGAGGCTGACGGGTAGCAGTACATGTTGGCGGTATAGTTGTCCTTTCATGCTCTTTTCCCAGTAGGTGCTGAGGGCAACCAAGGGGGCAAGCAAACAGGTCATCCTGCTCAGCTCTGGGTGGAGTCGTCCTGCACCGTGCCAAACTGTGCGGCCGCATCAAACGTCTCCTCTGTGATTACTCTCTCTGACACATGGACGTAGTAGGCCAGCTGCTATGCCACCTGTCCATGTAAAATAGTGAAGCAGAGGAGAAATGAATCAGAATGGTGAAGAGAGGCTAAGATAAAAAGGGAACACAGGGATAAAAGGAAGAGGGTGAAAGAATTAAAGACAGAAAGTGCAGGTGGAAGAAACAGACGAGTGTTGAGAGAGATGAGAGAGCACAAGAGAAATGGAAGAGTGCAGTAGAAAAGGGAAAGAGGGGAAAGACAAAAAGCAGGATCATAATGGGGATGCAAAACCTCCAAAAGGCGCACATCCATGCAGAGGCACCCTGAAATACATAATTAAATTATTGCATTCAGTGATTCTCTTTTGTGATCTCTCGAAAGCAGGAAACCACTGTGGCCATGAAATGGGAGACATTTTTATTAATTCCTGTGGGTCTCTTTAGTTGCAGCTCACTTGGTATTCAGGGACATCATTACCAAAATCTACAAAAGCTCTTATCAGTTATAATACTGCATAGCCCTGCACCCGTGTGTAGGGGTGTGTGTGTGTGTCTTTGACAAGGCTTTGGCAGCAATCTCTGCTTCATCTTTTGGCTTCTGAGGAGAATGGGCAGTCCAGCTTTTCTACAGTGTTTTTGACATTTCCATTAGTCGGGATGAAAGCTAAACAGATATCAGACAAGCTGGACAAGGCTGCATAAAGAGTCTGCACAAAGGCATTCGAACACCTCTTCCTGACATGCAGGTACATGCATATCAAACTAGCTACACACGGCCAATTAAAACACAGCTAAGCAGCGTTTCGTCTTTCCCTACTTTTCAGCCACTATTTTCTCTATCAAAATGTGTTAGCTACTTGAACCTGCTCGTAGGAATTAAGCAGCCCCCCCTGGGATTTTCAATGTCAGAACATTCATTATAGGGCTCAATGGGGCACAACTCTTTCATTAAGGGCTCCATAACACATGTCTCACTGGGGTTCAGTCGTTATCTGTCGGTGCAGCACTCCACTGAAGCTACTTTTGGTTAGGGAGGGGGCGTCGGCTGTACCTGTGAGGGCACAGAGGACTCAACCTGCTGCCATGGTTGTGATAGGGGTGTCCTTGGTGGATTTATACAGCCCTCTATCCAGGAGACCTAGGTTACACCATGAATGATCCACAGAACTGATAAAACTTTCTGCTAGATGGTGGGTCCAAGGGCAAGAAAGAAAAAGGTGGTTATTCAGTGTGATAATGTCACCATGCAACTGTGAACACCCCAGAGAAATGGCAGGAAAAGTTTGTGCAATTAAACCTGATGACCTGCATCCCCCAATTATAAGCATGTATTTCATAATTGGATAGCGCCGCGCTCTAACTCCATGAGGGCCCCCCCCACCCCCACTCCCCAACACACCTGGCCTCCATCCCTCACCACAAATCTAAACACACAAGCAGGTGGTGCCAAAGCTACCTCCAATATTACCTAAATGATATCACTATGCAGATTATACATTGAGCCGTCTTGTTGAATAATGGTAACAAGCAGCAACAGCAAAATGTGCATGTGCCAGTGTGTGATTGCAGATGTGTGTGTGTGATCACTTCCTGCACTAGCAGAATCATACATACACACACCATGTAGACAATGTCAGGAGTGTGATCCCAGGTAGAGTGTGCTAATTTATTCTATTCATTTAATTGATGACAGTAGTGTTTGTGTAAAAGAAACATTGAAGGACTGACACATAAATACTGAATATTTGAAAACATATCAATACTTTTATTTATCTGATTTCTGCTTCCTATTTTCTCTGACAGATTCATTAATGTAAAATAGTGATAGCAAAATATATTACATTATTTATTTATTTTGATATTTGAAGATTAAATTACACAAATGTGATGCTTTCTTTAACTCTGTCTTGCAAATCTGCAATAGTGGAGCATCTATTCAGATATAGTCTATTCTATTGTTACTAAATCACTCTATATTGCAAAATTATTGGTGGATTCCATATTAAATAAGTATATAGGTCAACCTTATTTTTAGGATTTTTATGCTTAATAAATGAAGCTAAATCCCTTTGAAACTGAAACTAGCTGTGTTAATCTTCCATTAATAAGATGTTATTCATTTGCAGTAACTGCCTCATCTAATTACTTTATTTTGCATTTTATCACATCCACCAAAAAGGTCATGTTTATTATTCAGTTTATCCGTTTGTTCGTCTGTCAGAAGGATTATGGAAAAACGGTTTGCTGGATTTTCAGGAAACTTGGTGGAAGGGTGTTTTTTCCATTTGCACCATTGGCCTTAACAGAGGTCTGCACTCTGCGAGTGCCATTCTAGTAAATGTTATCCCTTCTTTTAACTTGCACCCTTTAATATTTGGATTCTTATTTT
The DNA here is from genome assembly GCA_903364295.1 of Serranus cabrilla. Classification (NCBI taxonomy): domain Eukaryota; kingdom Metazoa; phylum Chordata; class Actinopteri; order Perciformes; family Serranidae; genus Serranus; species Serranus cabrilla. The sequence continues at coordinate 266,888 of CAFUXE010000288.1, read as the reverse complement.
GTTTTTTGCTTTTCTTTCTTATACATATATCAATTAGCATTATCGGAGGGAGGCTGAGACTTAAAATATTAATTGCCAATGATAGCTTCCATGCAATTGTTAAGCATGCGGTAAATAAAGACCTTGAACTTCCTGCTCCGATCAAACAAATCCAAATCCAAATGAATCTGTAATGCAGGAATTTTAACTGTGTGTCAAGAGTCAACATATATGTTCCTATGCAACAGAATGGTTTAGTTTGTGTTACTGAGAAGTTAGATAACAGACTGACAACAGGAAAACATTCCTAATGTCATTTCAGAAGTCATGATATGTCCAGAACATTTGAGACTCAAATAGTAAAAAACATGGCAGATTTTGCTTAGAGAGCAGGAATGATTTTTAAGGAATAGAGGCATATTGTATGTCCTGTTTGAGCACTGGTATCATCGCTATAGAAGAAAAACTAATTTGGTTCTGTAAGCTTAAATAAACATCTGGTGGCTCACGAAATCCAACTTCCATTCTTTGCTTCTAAAGCACTTCTAAGTCTGGATAACACAGCAGGTGAAAGTCTGTCTTCTGGCTTCAGATGAGAGTTGTTCATGTTCACAAACATTGGTTGGACTGTAGTCGAACACTGGAATAACATATGTCCTAAATGGAGTGGTATTCCAATTTGATGTCCATCTGCAATGTAGATAATGTAGTTCTAACCCTGCAGAGTGCTGCTGCCTGTGCTCGGCAGACCCTGACCATCAATTCTTCATTGCTGACAGGGTTTCCAATAACCACTTTGAATGCTTTACCAGAATATTGGTACACAGTGTGGTATTTCTCTTCCACCAAAGCTTTGTCAATGCATTCATCTTCAGTTTCATGGATACACAGACATATAGTGCAAAAAAAAAAACTATTTAAAAGACCTTTGAAATGCAGTGATGTACTCAAGGACACCAATTTCCATAATTACATCTGGTTCACATTGTCAGGATAATCTAGCCTTGCTATTCTCCTTCTTTTTTGTTATTTTGAGCACCATCATTACTTTTGATAGTTGTCTGGACTGAGGGGTAGATGGAACTGTGATGAGATGTACTGTTGTATACATGAAAATCCAAACTCCAGAGGAAAAATCACACCATTTCTTCCTCCCTGAGGTAATCACATAATTACAAAATTAGGCATTTTGGAGGAGAACGATATGGGATAATTACGTGGATGCTTTGTCATTTCAAAGATTTGCTGGACACCACATCAAAAAGAAATATTCCCTGCGATGAAAAAGTGCAGGAAAGACATGGATTTCACCTTGTGAGTACAATCATACAATCTTAACTTCATTTCCAGTACATGTAGAGCATAATATGCTCTACATGTACTGGAAGTATATTATACTTGTACGTATATATTTTTAATATACACATTATCCTTCAAATCATGCCTCAAGCTCAAATTAATAATTGACTCCATTGAATAATTGACCAATATTGATTAAATAATTGAAAATTAAACATAACATGTACATGATTTATGTTGGGTTAAGTCAAAAAGCAAAAATATTCTCTGATGTTTTTACACAATAGCTCCTTCTGCAAAATGTGTATGTACCCGTGTGTAGCCATCATTACTATTTACCTTTGCCTTGGACCTCCAGTGGACAAACAGAGACTCCAGGTCATCATAAAGGAAGTAGCACATTGTCTTCTCCAACCCTCCTGAGTCAGCTTCAAATAGAGGGGAAAGCAAAGGTCAGAGAACTAAAACATTAAAGAAAGTAGGTCTCATCTAACTTCGGAGTCTTCACTGCTGCAGTTTTGTATTTTTTTAGGTAAAGCTGAAATGATTATATGGTATCATATTAGCTTTTATCAAGATCCTGGCAAGTGTGCATGCACCTGAGCTCATGACAAACTTACAACTCCCATCTCCCCTACCAACTCCTAATCCTGGGATTGACAGCTGGGGCCTGTGGGGAGCACGATGAATAATTTGTGGGCAGAAAGAGCTCCAGGCAGCCGGAAAATTCTGAGACAAAAGTAATAAAATGGTGAAGTCAACAGCTTCATGAACTATTTATCTTTCTGGGACCGATATGTCCTCCTTCAGTCTCTTTCTGTACTGTTCCACTCCAGCCACCTCACTTGTCAAAGCCCACAGCAGTCCAGGCTTTATTGAAACTTTGATTCAGTTTCCCAAGTTGTCACTTTCTAAGGACTGTGTGCAATAAAGGAGACAGGTTATTGGGGAGAAGAACAGAGAAAGGGACTAATGAAAAAAGAAACCTTTACTGGAATGAAAGTGAAGAAACCCACACCACACTACAGTGTGATCTGAGTTTGGAGGAAGCGCAAAAGTTGACAATGATCAATAACATTAATATGGGCTGCTGCAGATGGTCTGCTTCAGGCAGATTAACTATCTGCTGCTGAAAAAGACAATAGACAATAGTGACAGGCTAAAGCTATTGTGTAATATTTAGCCTTCAAAAGTTTTTTTCCTGGAGGCTTGTGGTTGATCACATAGCTCATATGTTGGCACATGGAAACCCTTAATTAAAGGTGCAAAATCCTCCTGGAAAGCTTTGAAAAGTGTGTTGACTGTAAGCCAAATAATGCTGGCAAGGTTAGCCCAGCTGGTTACTGTGAGAACAGTGCTGAAACATAGTTTTATCAAACGTTGAGTGAAAATTTGCTATTGATGCAAAAACTGAATGTGGTGCAAGGTCAAATTTAGTCAACAATTGCTCAGCTAAGTAGCCCTGTATGCCAACTCAATGAGCCAGCATGCAAAATAGCAAGCACCTAAATAGAATACACCCATCATGCTAGCAAGCTAGCATAGCTAATGTAATTAGTTACACCTGTGCTTCCCTGCTGTGACGAGTCTGCTGAGATGGGCACACATACAGTGGATTAAATGAGAATACTGACATTTTACCATTTATTTTTCAACATCATGAGGCAGTCAAATGTTTGGTGTTAAAAAAAAACAACATTTTTCGTTGTTGACGTGACACTGAACCCTATTCCCCAATAACAATAGTACATTTTGAAACAATTGCTTATTAATGTTACACACTTCAAATGTGTTGCGTTAACGTTATTTCCTGATAATCATTGATTGAAGCATTACGGTTATAACATAAAAATATGGTTGATAAAAACTGGCTTAAGAAAGTTAAGGTTAGCCAACTAATGTTAGCTAGTTACACCGTTAGTTTAGCGAATGTTAGCTATAAGCTTCCCCACAGGCTTAACGCAGTAATTAAAAATACAATGTATCCTCACCTTTTATAGCTCCACAGCAACAGCTTCATTTGTCCCGTTTTTATTTCTATAAATAACTGGTAACTACACCTGTGTTCTCCTTTTGTTAACAATGGCTGTAGTAGTGACACTGTACAATGCTAGGTGCCCACTGGTGCCCACCTGATGTTACGGTGGCCGAGAAGCGAATTTTCTCGACTTGCTGTGCTCGTGTCATCAAATAAAACGGTGGTGAAGTTTTTTCATATTTTCAGTGGCCACCAACTGCCCATTTCATGTAATCATGTTCATATAGTTTGTTAATACTAATTCAAGAATAATATTAACAATGTTCCTTTACAACATGTATATTCCCACTAAACATTACACTTAAATTAAAATCTAGCATAAACAGGCCTGCATCAAGTGCATCTACAATGTGACCTAATAAGGGGGTTCCTCTATTGTGAGGCATCCCATCACTGAAAACACTTTCAGAAAACTACAAGTAAATTTAATCTAACCTGAGTTAAGCCACCTCATTTTTTTTTACTAGGGATTTACTATTTATTTAGGTATCATTCTGCACAGTACCCTGCCATATTTTCAGTTGTGTTTATTTAATGCTCTTAATTCATTCATAAATATGTGCTAAAATTACACTTATTCATACAAAATTAACTAGGTTTGTTGAATTAACTAGGTTTCCCCTGAGTCGTCAACGGTACCAGGAAAGCATGTCCCAGCTTTAGAGAGCCTAATATGAACTCCTGCGAAAGCTATGTAAACACTTGTTCATTAATGTCTGAGGGCCATTTAGTTATTTTAATAGCAGAGAAAGTGCATCTTCATTACATCTTCTATTCCTCTTGTAGGTTTAACTCTACATCTGATGATTCTCTGAAGCAGCTGGCTGTGTGTGTGCTTACAGAACACAAGTATAAAACATCGTGGCACATGTATCACATGCCTGCCTCTTATTTTTGACCTATCTCAAGCTTTTAACAAGAGCAAGGCGAAAATGGAGCTGCCCCTGCAGCATTCCTATCAGCAAGTTGACCCCCAGTTGAGAAGAGCCACTTCTATGATTTCCTCTAAAGGGTAAGTACTGAACTGTAACTGGGATGACTCTGCTCTGAGTGCTCTTTCGCAGTCTCTTTTCTGCCACTTGGATTGTCCAAGAGTTGAACCCATCATACAAGGCACCAGGAAAGACAGGGGAGTTCATGGTCCCACTTCTATCATATTTTATTTAAAAACTAAGATTAAACATTAAATTCTCTTCAAACCTTTTTTCATGTGAGAGAGTGAGGCGAAGCTCTCCTGATGGTGATAGTGTCAAGTCATCACAGAGAGCTCGTAATGCAGTTCACCTCAGTTACCTGTCCAAAATATTGCTGCTTGCTATCACCAAAGAGTGCTCCCGGACACAGTGTGTGCAGAAGAGACACAAACACACAACAAATATATGAAGGAAAGAAAAAAAATCTAAATCTGTCTCAACTACGAATACAGCTGTATTTCATTTTGAAATAAATAAAGCATGGGGAACTTTCACTCCATTTGAAAACACATTTAATTCATTAGTTTATGAATAATATTCTGACTCGCACAAATCACATTGTTTTGGGAATAATGTTCTATTAATTACTTGGAAACCTTCCCTTAAATGTTGTAATCCAGAGAAAAATGATTTCCTATTGTGCAAAATATGGCTCAGTGACATAATTTAAATGGCAAAAAGCACAAGAGGAGTACGTCAACTGGCCAATTAAGAATCGATAGGCCTGTGTGCATTTTAAGGCCCATCCCGCTGCTTTAAATCACTTCAGTATTGACTACAGGCACTGAAAAACAGCCCTCATGCAGTGGCCCTTATACAGCTGTACATTGAAAAGTCCTTAAAAAGAAAACAACTACAATGATTACAAATTAAACCCTAAATAAAAAACAAATTGCAAAACAAACATTAGTACTGAAAGACAGGATAAAAAGTCTAGGTGGAATCTTCCTTTGCAACATATTAAAGTAAACCTATGCTCATAGTTGGATATACTATGTATAAACAGCAGTTGAGCAGCTGAGCAGGGCAAAGAGGTTTCTTACCTTTTCCTTGTGAGTGGATGAGGACATGTATGTGTTTGTCAGTGTTCTGAACTGAATAGAATGTGAAGGTGAGCCAGCGGGGAGCTGGTGCTGGAATGAGCAGGATTGATGTGCTCACAGCAGACGGTCTCAGATCCATCATCGGCTTGTCTAAACTGGGCTCCCGGGTTTATTCAGTGTGGAGTATACCTGCAGTATGGTGCCCTTTACAAGTCTCTGCTGCACAGGAGGCCACTGCAGAGGTCATTGTAGTGGCTTTATTCACACATGAATGCACACAGGAACAGTACAAGAGCACACACACACACATACACAGGCACGACACCTACTGTTGCTGAGCAGACCTGCGCAGAGGGCTAAATTAGGAACAAAGCTGTATTACCAGGGTGCTACTGGAACAGCTTCGTTGAATGCTGTGCATCAGACGGACCAGCTGTGTGTCTAGACGCTGTAACAGAACAGATGTAGCACACATTTTCACTTTCAAGAAAATAAACCACTACTTTTTCCTAGTACCAGAATTTGACAGCAACTAGAAAAAACCCATCACACTGCATACAGCAAGTGTTTTAGGTGCACACTAGGGCTGCTAGTATATCATTTAAGTATTGACATTGTGATATCAAGTAAGAAAAATAAACTCATGCAGCAACTTTTTTGCTGCTTGATACAGTAGGAAAACTTGTACAGTACTCATTTTTTATGCATCGTTTTCCCATTAAATACCTAAAGTCTAGGTAGGCCTGTCGACTCAGTGGGTCAGGGACGGGCGTTCAGTGTGGGAGGATTCCCTCATGGGACCTCTCTCAGGCGCTGGCTGGCTTTCACTGGGCACATTTCTTCTCTCCGTGGTGGTGCAATGCACCTGACTCAAAGTCGACTTGGAGAGACCTGTGGAGAAGGTGGCTTGTATTTGATACTCTGAGATTTACAGCACCCTACAGCTGGACCTCGCCACTGGTCATCACCATTCATATATATATACAACCAATAAGCATCAATATCACTTTAAAAAGTACAAAAGTTTCTTCCAAAGGAGCAAAGCCCCTGGATCCACCTGGAGGGTGATCATTCCTGTAGGCTTGGTTTTCATATCGCAATATTAATCTCAGAGAAAAAAAAATACAATGTCACTTTTTTTCCAATATTGTGCAGCCAATGTCTGTAAATGCATGGATAGGCAGTACAACACAAAGACACCCAATGTTGGTGGACAGAAATTATGTTTGCATTGATACTTGATCTAAGAAATATTTTACTTTTTGGGAGGCATTGATGAGTGTGTTGACAAAGTTCAATAACAGCTGGTTCAGGGCTTTAAATCTGCCTCTATGCACCCCTGAGGCTCAATGTCAGCCAATTCAGTTCAGGGTGAAAGTTAAAAAAGAAAAGAAAAAGCCTCCTGCCTTTGTCAGTGCTGTCAGGAAAGATGGAGCTATGTCAGTTCACAAAAATTATATATTAACAGAACTTGTTTTGATAGTTATCAAACAGAAATATTTATTTAAAAAATGCACTCTAGCAGTAGTCAGTGTAGTTAATTCATATATCATTCAATTCCCTGGTGTTTCAAAAAACACATATACAAATAAAAATCAATACCTCTTTTAATTGCTGTAATCACTGAATAGCTGAATTGCTACATTTAAGTCAAGCGATGTCAGTCATGTTTGTTTCCAGCAGCATAACCGTGTCATTGATCCCTGATGGTATTAAAAGATTAAAAGGTTCCCCGTCCTCTCCGTGTTGTTGACAAGCGTTGTGACTCATTGCAACCATTAGCATTAAGCTGGCTCATCAATAAGCACTTGGCTGATCCATCAGTCTTCCTCTGATGTAGCCCAGGGGACCCCGCAATAGGCCCCTGCCAGCTCCGAGAGCGGCCGCATGGGCACCCTTGATCTGTCGGTCACCCAACACACACATGCATACTCATCCACCTGCCCTGATGTTTGCCTGACAGGGAGGATTCAAGTGTCACAGTGAGCCTGTGTTGGTTAGCGTTCTTTGTAGATGCTGCTATCAGTTTGGAGTGTAACCGTTTCTGCTTGTCAGCATGTTAGTGTTTGTCAGGGCATGACTTGATCATACAGGCCTTGAATATGTGTGTGTGTGTTGGAGAGTGAAAATGCAGGGAGTCTCTACAAGTTTCTGCTGTATCCGTCAACTTTGGTACCGCCTTGTACTGTATTTTTATATATGCCATGTAGGTGTCGATATGCGTGTGTGACTGTCGGGTATGGCAGTGTCAGTGTCAGTCAGAGCGAGAGACTATGCAGTGTCAATGTATGACAGCCAGCTGTAGTCTGATGTGATAGGTTGCCACAGTGAATGACAATGTCTCGACTTAGAAACCAGTGTGTAGTGTTTGAGAGGGAGTGTGTAAGAAACAGAGAGATGTTGGGGTGTGTTACAGCTCATCATGAAGAGGCTCTCCCTCTACATGGTCCACAGCTCCCATCAGCAGCAGGGCTCCGCTAGTGTTGTCTCGGACAAGCACGATGAAGGAGTGATCGGCATAGAACAGCTTGGGCGTTTCTATGTTCTCCTCCTCTAGATCTGTGTCTTTTTTCCCAGCTTGAGCAGCCAGCTCGAGGGAAGCCCAGTGGAGGACTCCACCCAGGTGCAGCTTCCCCTTCCCCTTGTCCGACACCCCGGAAAAATCGGCCGCCTTCTGGTCCCAAGCATCAGTCAAGCCCAGAGCAGATAACTGTTTCTGGAATGAGAAAACACAGAGTGATGGCATTTATGGACTGCCTCGAATCAATTGCCCCAAACCTTAGAGGCCATCCTACATAGAGACGTCCAGCAAGTGAATGTGAACAAGCAGCTGCCAGGACAGCGATCAATTATGCACGCAACGAGACCAAACACAAGTGGGAGGGTACGCACATTTTAAAATTTCATGATGCTCAGAAGTGAGAGGTAAACACTGCCCCTTCCTGAACCTCGCCACGCGATTATCGTAAACATCCCTTGGAAAAACAGTCAATCAGTAACTTTTTCAAAGGAGTTTTGACCATAATGTTTATTTACTTTCCCAAAAATTCAAGATGGGTAAGGAGGCTGACAGTTGCCCTTGTTGTGAGCTGGCAGAACAAAGTGGGCGACAGGCAGAGAGGAGACGGAAGGAGGAAGCAGAGGATGAATAATTTAAGAGTGATGCCCCGTGACCTCAGCACCTCCTTTGTTTTGGCTCTGATATGAATTCCACAGAAAGTCGTCGTCATGACAGGTAGTTTATCCTCCCATGGCAGAGGGCCACTCACAGTGACAGGCTTCTCCAGGGGCCAGATGAGAGCATGTGTGGGTGTGAGTGTGTGACTGTGTGGACTTATGTGTGGTTGTGTGAGGAAGCCCGCGGCTGGAAGGAAAAGTTGCAGAGGGAGACGAGTGGGTGAAGATCTTGTTTTGTAGCATTGTTTAAACTTTTGCTGATTAAACTCCGGCGTGAAGAGCAAATCATTTGGATGACTTGTCGGAGTAAATGTGAATGCTCTGTGGGTGCTGCCGTGCTGACCTTGGCTCTGCTTTCAAAACCACATTGTTATGACTCAGTACAATACTGCAAAACCACATGCTGATGAACAATTGTAATAATCCACACAGAATGTCTGCTTTTCCACTTTAAAACTCTTCTGCATGCAAGAGGAAGTTCGCCTGGATCGTGTCGGCTTGTACCTAAACATGAAACAACTCGATGTATATACAGATGTCTGTCAATCCCATTCTAGAGTTTTCATGCAACGCTCCCACTCCACCAAGACACACACCTCCTGCTCTAATGCACTTCTATTGTCCTCATCCATTATTCCTCCACTCTTCCTCTCTTCTTCCACTCGCTACCACTACATCACTGTCTTCCTCTGCTGCTCTGCCACTTGCCTGGCATCCCCATCCCTCATCTGCCCCGCCTGCCTCTTTTTTATCCCACTCCGTCTCTCTCTCTCTGCTCCTAACTCAGTCTTTTTTCTCCCCGCTTCATCCTTCTCTTTCTCTGACAGGCCCGGCTCGGCCTGGTATATGTCATCTTCTCAACTTCTTGTTCTCCATCTGCAATAATTTTCGAGATTTTTCGCTCCGTATCTAACAATGAAACAGACGCTGACTTAACGAAAAACTATGCCCAGACTCTAAACTGGATCATCAACATTTTTGGCAGGAAAGTAATATAACTGGTAGACTTAACACATTTCAAGTTCAAGCAGCATTGCTGTGTCCCACCAACAGGAAAATTTCAAGTAAACGTTTGACCTGTTGTATTTTTTTATATAAGGAAACGTTATGATGTTCAAGCACAGTTCAATATGTACAAGTACCAGTCAAAAGTGTGGACACACTTTTGCATTCAATGGTTTTTATTTGTTTTTGTTTTTATATTTTCTACATTGTAGATTAATATTAAAGACCTCAAATCTATGATGGAACACATATGGAATTATTTAGCAAACAAATCTTTTTGATATTCTGGTTTTTATTACTGGATAATTCCATATGTGTTCTTTCATAGTTTTCAGCATTAATCTACAAGGAAAAAACATTAAATCAGAAGCTATATCCAAACTTTTGACTGGTACTGAAAATATGAATCAATTATGGAGGAGTGATGTAATAAAATAACACATTTTCTTTAACTAAGATTTAGTTCAATAAAATTCAATTCAATGAAGACATACATATATACTAGATATTTTGGATGTATTGAATCATTAACGGACTTTGTGTAAACAGCCTGCGGCTCAGTCAAAGTTTTTACATTTAATGTTATTTATATGGATTCCATTGAATCTAAAAAGACATTTTCATACAGCTTCCTTTTAAAAAAAAAGATTCATGGCATTATAAATGTGTTACACTTCACAAAAGACACTTCTTACTTCTGGCGATAACTGTGCTCTTTCCATATAATTGCAGGACTTATATATATTGCAGAACAAAACAAGGCCACAGTGAGTAAAATGTGACAGGAACATAAAACTGTTCAGAGGGTTAAAAGGAGGGAAGAATTCTACATACTAAAACCAGTGGGTTAAGCTTGTGGATTCCTTAAATTATTGAAGACAAATGTGTGCGGAAAAAGCAGCTGGTTTCTGTGTGTCTCTTTGTCACCCATGTGTACCCTTCCTCATCTGCTCACCAGTACTCCATGAGGACTCAGCTCATTTGGCTGACAGTAGTGCAGTTGCCACTATGAAGCATATAAATAGTACGGATCTAGCCTGCCTCTCTCACTCGCTTCCTCGCTTGTCAAGGCAAAAGCACTTGGGTTAATTTTTTTGAAGCTATAAGGTGTTTAAAAATTAAGGGACCCCGTGGCAGCACACTGGGAAACAGACCAGGGGTGTCAGCGGAGCCTATGGAGGCCCCGTGCACCACAGAGGTGTAGCAGTGCATTATATGGGAGGAAAAACCTCTGGGAGGTGCTCTATGGCTGCCCTTTCTCTCTGAAGCACCACATGAATCTTAGATGGAACAGCACTGGGCGGACTGCTGATGCCTCGCACACAGCATCAATGAGCGATTTGTCTGCGAGTGAGAGCCACAGGCATTGTCAGCTGGTGGGTTCCTCTATGTGTGTGTGTGTTTGTGTGTGTTAGGTTTACTTGGCCTACAGAGGTGCAGTCTAACCGGGGCCTGAGGTAGCATGGCATCAACCCTCAGGCGTGCAGCACTCGGCATCACATTATTTCAGCTCAATGGTTGAGCCCACTAAGTAGCTTGTTGCGTGTACCTGTGGGGGTTATAAGGGGATAGGTTGTGGCAGCCAGGACATGTTACAGCTCTGACTGTGAGGAGTCACTGCAGCTAATGTTAGCAGGCAGAACGGCCTTAATAATGCCATGATGACAAGGGGAAAAAAAGAAAGATGAGAGCAGGAATCAAACAGGGAGATCGGTGCTAAACTATAAAAGTTGAGCTGGGAAAGATGACAAAACATACGAAGGACTTCACACCACACATAACAACTATCTCCACCAACAGCAGATGTTTTTGTTTCTCAGTTAGGAACACAAGCAAACAACTGAGTGAAGAGGACAACAAATACACTGAATCAAGTCATGAAACCAGGTAACTGAAATCCTTGGAAAACCTTGTTTGCTAGTGTGTAGAACTCAATGTTGTCATTATTTCGTAAGTTATTATATTCTGGAATAATGATCTCATCTCTGAAATATCAAAAGTCAAATATACCCATTACGATATTCATTTGCACAAGATGACATCCTCAAATGCTCATTCTGCCAAATAACATAAAGAATCTCTGATATATTTAGCCTATATAATATAAATACAATATGAAACAGAACAGCAGTAAAACATCACAAATGAAAAGCTACATCAGGAGGCTATTTGGCATTTTGCTTGAAAACTGACTGATCAAATGAATCCATTTTTAAAATACTTTCAGATTAAGCCTTTGAACTCCACAACTGTGGGAGTTTTAAAGAATAATAGCAACAGCAACGATAAAAACCAAACATATCTTTCCGACGGTCCTTGAACGACTCGCATGACAAATGCTTCCATCAGGAAAAAATAACCAAAGAATAGTGATATTTCATCAAAATGAGTTTATTCTACATGCCTCATTTAAAACTTCACCCAAAATGAACTCTTTGCTTTATCCAGATGCTCTTAAAGAACAACAATTCTGCACTTCTCTTTGTAACTATGAAGCCATGAGTGACTCAGCTGAGACTAACAGTTAGGTACCAAAATTCTGTGAAAAGTTGAGTGGACTGCAGGCTGTTTGCACAGAGAAAACAGAGAAAGGTTGTGAGAAGAGATTTAAAAAAAAATACTTGAGCAATAAAACAAATGTAGCATGACTCAAAATTGTACCAGAGTGGAGAAAGTCTGAGTCATGTTTGCTGAGGATACATCCAGCAGCAGTGAAACCCCTTTTTTACCCAAATATTGTATCCACTTGAGGGCACTTGGAAAAATGTTTTATATATAGATTTGATTTTATTATTATTATTTTAGATTTTTGTAGAATAGATTATCACATAAATTCAAATTCAACAGCGTTTTTTCTTTTTTCTTCATGGAATTTTGCAGCTCAACTGTGTTTTATGGCAGAAAAGACATTTTTGACATTCAAAATGTTTATGTATTGCAGTGAAAAAGAGGCCAAAGTGTAAAATGCAAGCAAAACACGCCCAGAAACGGCTTGGTCTTCAGCTGCTTAATTCTCTGTTGTTCTGTTGTTTCTCATTTGTCCAATTAAAGCTAAAATGCCAAATAAATAAATACATTTTGATAAGAACATCTGCATCTTCTGGATCAGAAAGCAAATTATTTCAACTCTCAAACACCACACACTGCATGATTGTATCCACCCGCTATCAACATAAACGGACCCAGACTGAGACAAACTAGGGCCCAGTTGACACTTGGTTCACACCTGTGTCCTGGGTGATCCGGTCTCAAGTGAGCACCTCTCAGTACACATGTAAACATCACATTCAGGGGTGTTCTGGGCTACATTTGGCCATGTTCTTTTAGCAGTATGTACGCAAATGCCTCCTGGGCCACATGAAGGACGCCTACTCTGCTGCTATTTTGATCTGCAGGGTCACACTGAGCTCCTCTCGTCAACAGACAGGCAGACAAGTGCTCCGCGAGCACGAGAGGCTCATCGCCGCCTGCTGCTGTTGTATTAATCGTGTCACAGAAACCACGAAGAATAAATCTTATGTTTTTGATGGTATTATCATACTGTGATGTTGGTGTTTTTGTTCCTTTGCTCCACACAGACCTGACACTGTGACCCGCCCGCTTGTACTCCCCCCAGGCTCCCTGAAGCTCTGTGTACCATGATGTTATGGCAAAAGCAGCTGTGTCAGCGGCTCAGAGCTCTGCAGGGGACACCAGCAGACAGTAACCTCATAGTTTAAGGTTAATAAAATGTAGGCTACCCACACTCATGTTTTTGTAGGTTTTAACTGGAGTGACCGCTCAGTTAGTACTCTATTTGCACATAGACGGGGGAAGTAAGTATTCAGATCCTATACTTAAGTAAAAGTACTAATACCACACTGTGTAATTACTCCACTACAAGTAAAAGTCCTGCATTCAAAACTTACTGAAGTAAAAGTACAGCATCCAAATGTAGTTAGAGTAAGTGCTTGTTATGCAGCACCACTATAGACGGGGTCACTTTATATTTGTCATGTTTTTATGTTAAATCTTGACCTGAAAAGTCACTAAAGCTGGCAGCTAAATGTAGTGTAGTCTGAAATTTAGTTAAGTAGTTAAGTATAGTAGTTAAGTTACATAAAATGGAAACACTCAAGTAAAGTACAAGTAACGCAGATTTGCACTAAAGTACAGTACTTGAATAAATAAACTTATTTACATTCAAACACAGTTTGAAACACCTGTGCAGAAGCATTCTACTGCCAGGTGTGAACTGATGTACATAGAGCTGTCCACCTGTGAGTGGATCACCCAGGACATGTTTTAATGCCAGGTATGAACAGCCTCTGGGTCCAGCCAGCTGTGATGCCTTTAATTGTGCCTCTGTTATGTCCAACAATGATTTTAAAAAGGAAGACCAGGGGTAAAACGTCCACTGCTCCTGCACAGTTACCACCTCCTGTTCCCTCCGGCTTACCAATCACACTAAGCTGTTTCCACCTTAAACAACGACAGACATGTTCAGCTTAATTTAATACAGCCCTTAACATTCTGTGTGGGTGGTTTCAAGCATGCAGTATGTGGCACTGGCATCATCACAGCTCCATTTCACGGACACATTTAATGCAGGCTTTTAAAAAAAAAACCTCTCTCTTTCTATCAGCTCTCTTGAGGCTTCAAAGCCTCTCCATCTCTTTATTGAGTCTCATCAGCAACAGCGCTGTTGGTATCTTATTTACATGGGCTTTTACCTCTTTTGCACGGTCAATACGCTCTCTGTCTCATTCATTCACTCACATATACACATCAACCGCTTTGTATTCCACAAGGCTATTCTAACACAAATGAAAAAGGAACAAAAAAAAGGAAACCTTAGCTTTTAGTGAGATATTGAACTAATGGCCATGAAACACATCTGATTAATTCATATGATGCAGGGCTGTGGTAGCTGTGTTAAAACAGCTGTCCCTCGACACTGTATACTGCGGAGTGTGCTCTTGTAAATATTTGATGGCCTTTTGACCTCATTAGTCGTGATTGAGTGAGCTCTCCGGTGCACACTCATACGTCTTAGTCACCCACTGGAGATACAGCCAGATCGGAGCTCGACCATTAGTGTGTACGTGTGTGTGGCCTGGTCAGCACTGGATCAGAGACAGAGGGGGAGAGCGATGAGGGTGGTTTATCCAGTGACCTCTGGGCCAGGCTTGTTAAGAGGGTTCTCCGTCTCAGAGTACTGACTCCGACACAGTCTGCCCTTCACCAGAGGAGAACACCACAAATAGACGAAGGGAAAGAAAGGAAAAGGCAGAATTCTGCTGCTATTTATAGTTCTCTGTGATGCTTTCCACCTTGTCCCCGAGCAATCATTGACCCCCCTAGTCCTCCTCCACCTCTTCTGCTCACTTGCCTGCCGAATGTCACTCCTATTTAGGTCAGCGGAGACGATGTGCGGCCGCTGACTGATGGCATATTACAGTCACATGTGAGACCTACAAAAAGGAATTAGATCCCTGGCACTGATATGACAGAGAGGACAGAGGTGAGCGAGGGAATGGGTGCGTTTAAATGTGGCAAATGTAGGTAACATGAGAAGTGTGTGCCTTTGTTTGTTCTTATTTGGCTCGCGCAAAGGACGTTAGTGTTAAGGTTTCGTTAGGTTGCACTATGATCTTCTGTTTGTCCAGATGTTGCCCTCTAATCTGAGGAGTCCATGGCCGTCCCAAGCACTGACAGACAGAGTGGTAAACAGAATTAACTCACAGTGATGAGCAATTATTTACCCGACCCAATTGTAAAAATGATCGTCAGAGAAGACATGGCAACTGTCACTGGCCAGAGGGGTTGGACAGACAGATGAAATGAGATTGGAGTGGGTTGAGGGTTTGTTTCATAATGATTCCTCAAATGTAGCCCTTTTACTGGAGAGAGCAAATGGAGGCAGACGACTCTTGACAAATCAGAGAAACAGAGCCCAAGTGCTTGTCCTTAATTAGGTTACATAATGAGAGCAAAGCTACTTTTAGTTATTTCCAAGAGTAAAAGTTGTTTTCTTCTGTCTTACTTTTGCAGAGAGCAAAGTTGTTTTGTGAAACAGTACGTTTTCTGCTCTATCCCTGGCAGAGTCATGGCCGTGTCAAAAGGAGCTGTTTCAAGCTTTAGCAGTAGATTACAGCCTCCTGACAATGTTAATGTCTAAAGCTTGTTCTTCAGGGCATGGCTCGCAGAATAACATGGCAGCACAACTCTTCAGAAATGTTTGTTCAACTAGAGGCCAAAGTGAATTTCATCAGTCCATGAGGAGGTTACAATGTACATCTACAGAGGACATGGTAATAGGTTCCAGTTGGTGTAATCCTGCTTTAAGGAAATGGGTTTTACTCACATGCCTTCTGCATCTGTCAGGTGCAACTAACCTCACTCTCTCTATGTCTTTCTCACTCATCAACAACTGTTATATCACCAGCTTCTGTCTCCCTCTGACTAAACGAGTGTTTAGACTGAACTGGATGCAAATTCTTGACGCGGAGCGACTGCATGCAGAGTTATTGGATAGATGCAAGAGGATGCAAACAGAAGTGAACTCCCTCTGAGCCGTGGGAGTTAAGGTGGAGATGCATCCATGCAATTTGGAAATGTTTCAACCTCATAAAAAAAGGATCCAGAGGTTGATTGACTAAGCTTCATAACCGTACTTGGAGAAAAGGAAAAAGAAGGGAAACTGGAGGAATACATAGAGAAAATCACCAGTTTCTGGTGATTTCTGAAGTCGCTTTTCTTTGCATTCAGGCTAAATGCATCTAAATGTCTGTGTCTTTCTAGTGGAACATTGAGCACTAGAGGTCTCTGGAGAGTATTTTAGTGGTTCGGAATTGTCTAATAAACTTTCTCACTGTGTTTTGCTCATCTCAGCATGCTTTACTTTACGACAGCCAGTTTTTATAGCCTGAGCCTTTTGATGTGCACCGCTGTGCCTGGAACAGACTTACAGTACAGAGCAGCTAGTGTGGCTGTTCACACTTATGGTCCATTCTAATACCCATACTACTACACTACGTAGTATGTCCTATTACGTACAGTTAAAAGTAGTATGCCAAAAAACAAAACCAGCAAAACAGGATTTCTTACTGCATCAAGTTGCATTTTGCATGTAAGCCGGCATGTTTTTCTGATCCCAAATCGTCTGCTCAACATAAATGAGCAAAAGTTTAAAATTCAAAACATAATGTTATGACGGATCAGTATGTCCCAATTGTATCCGTACTGCATGCAACAGTGCACACTTTATAACATTTTCCACGGGGTCGCATCATCTGCAGTCCCCACTGTCACAGTATAACTGCACTACCCACATCCAAATGAATGGCAAGACTGGCGTTTTCACCTGTTTTGGTGGGAATACAGCCGGAAAGCATCTTTCAACAACAGAGTACAAAACATTAATGTGGCAGCTTCACAATCTAAGCCAAATGGCAAACAGGGCCCACATCTACTAATCTACTTGACAGTTTTGATCCAGGACCTTCAGCATTTGGATCATGTAGCTTATGAAAAAAATCTGATGTGTCACTTACAAAAAAACTGACTGGTGAATAATGTTTTCTTGGTAACTGCAAGTGAAAAAAGTTTACCTGTAGAACTATGACAGTACAATAAGCAGCAAAGGAAACTTTCTTTCTGCCATGACTCACATCAGCAGGATATTCTCAAAGGTGTGAAGGCCTGTGTGATTCCAGCAACTTGTCTGTGCTCTTGCCCCGTGCTACGGACCCTGTGGCCTGGTCAAATACGTGCTCTTACACTAGCTCGACAAGTCTCTGACCTTTCAGTCAGCAGCCCGACACAGCCTCCAGTTTGGCCTGTGTGAACCTTAACAAGCCCCATGCACTCACATTAGCATCAGCAGCCACTAAGCTGCTGCCTGTCTGCCCAGTGCTCCTCCTGGCTGCCTCTCTTCTGACTCAGACCAGCTACCTGCTGGCTCTGGGGCCAAGAAGAGCAGAGATACAGGCAGACTACCAGCTGGGCTGTGGCATGACCTTTGTTCTCCTGCAAAAGGAAGTCTGTGGGAGGCTTCGAAAGCCCACTGAGGAGCTACAGGTCACGGTCATCCTCAGGCCCCTCTCAGCCTCCTAGCAGCCAGGGTCTGATCCCCTGCTGAAGGCTGTTACTGTCCAGTGCTGTGTGTACAGCTGGATGCCCATCACCTCCAGGGACACAGGGGAAGTGTGGTAGGGTGTGGCATTTGAACCCACCTGAATCAGTCAGCATTTAAGTGAAAGGGGCAAACCAGGTCACAGCTTTAGTTACTAAGAGTGCTACGGAGGAAGAGGACTACAGAAAAGTATGAAGGAAACAGAGTCACAGGGAAAGAATGCATAGAGACAGACAAGAAAGAGGAAGACAGTGAGGAACACTGCACAAGAAGAGGTGACGGAGCCAAGTGAGGAGGAAGAGGAAAGACATATGAATGGAGAAAAAAATACTTTTGAATGGGAAGAGGAAGGGAACCAAGATAAGCAAGTCAGGAAGAGGAGGTGGCCAACTAGGAAGCACAGAACAAAGAGGAGGAGACATGGAATAAGAAAAGGAGAGGATGAAAAAGCCGAACAAACAATGAGAACGATGACTGGATTTTCTTGGAGATATGAGAAATCGTATCAGGTGAAGTGAAAAATGATGCAGTGTGTGGACACAGGAAATGAACCAAAGATAGAAACAAAAAGAATGAAAATACAGCCGAGGCTGCATGCAGGAATCCACTCTGTCAAGTTCCACTACTGTATTAAAAAGCTGGGGAAATGCTTTTCCATTGTACGTTAAATGTATTGTATTATTATTGTGTATGTCTCATATACAAATGCAAGAATCCAAAGACTCTCACAGGAATACCTGTAGATCCTCCTGCTAAGAAAGCACCACAATCTCTGTTGCTAGGGCAGCTAAGGTGAGTCTGGGAATGCGGCTGTGTGTGGTGGTGGTGGTGGTGGTGGGGGGAGCATCTGGTTGTTCACACTCACTCCAAAGATTTGCCAGAGGCAGCCAAGGCCTTTGGGGAGAAATTCCTGAGCTGCTGTGCTGCAGCCGTAAAAACACCACAGGGAGGCGTGACAGGGACGCAACCATAAACCCTGTGTGTGTACCTCGCTCAAAGACATGACCCTAAAATGGAACAGGGTGTCACAGATGGGCTACGTTGTAAAGTCAGTGACATGAAGAAGCATCTCTGATAACAATCAGAGTTTCTCAGCCTATCAGGTAAGGATGAAGGCATCAGCCAAGAGTTTCATCCAGACATTTCAGAGCATCGGAGATACCACTCTGCCTGCCACAGAAGGCAGGAATGATCTATTAGCCTGAACCAGGGTTGGCAGATTGTTTCTATTTTCATATCGTCCAATCATGGTGATTCCAGATCCGATCGCCAGAGGGCAGAGAGTAGGAGGGGGTGGGAGTAGTTAATGTCACAGCATGCCAGAGTGGATGACTTAGCGTTCAAGAAAAAACATGTTTCATTTGATTGTGCACAACCTTAGGAGCGGTAGCATATTTATTCCTTTTTGAAAAATATTAATTCTCTTTTTAGTTTTAGTTTGAATAATAAAAAAAACAAACAAATTTTGAGTGTGGGAATATGCTATAATTGAACTGTTTACGCTTTCTGCAAGCCATACGGTTAATGTTATGTGAATAAACATTTATAAGATAGTGAAATTTCAAATGTAAATATTTAGACATGAATACATTTCTATTTAAAAGAAATGTCTTTTATATTCAAACAACTGCGTTTTAAAAGTCTGCGTGTGTGTTGCGAAAAATGTACAACATCTTGTTCTGTTTAACAAATCATATCCATAACGTTAACTACGCAAATTCTCTCTGAGCATTCATATGTAGAGTGGAGATACACAGTGTCAGATCTATGAAAAAGGATGGCAAAGTTGTTTGAAATGAAGGATTTAGAAATACTCGTCACTTGTGTAGCATAACAGGGCCCAGTGGGCAGACATGCCACTCCACCAGAAAGACCTCTAAATGCACAGCAGTGCACAGATTCCTTAAAACAGCTGCAATCACTATAACATACCTTAAGTTGGAACTATCCTAACTTTAAAGTCCTCATTTAAGTTTTGAATGTTCACTATTGAGAACACATATTTTTTTAAATATTGCCCCAAATATGAAAAAGTCTGTTGTGCTTACCTGCAGACTCAGAGTGTTGGTGATGTTGGCCATGGGCAGTGAGATGGACACACTGGTGATATTGGTCTTCTCCAGCCACTTAGACAGCAGCTCAGGGGTCAGAAGCTTCTCCAGCCTCGCCAGGTTCTCAACATGAAAGGGCATCAGGAGCACCACGCTGGCTTTGCCCCCACACAGAGGTGCCTCCAAAACCTGCACCATGTTTTCCATGTCCTCATGAAAACGGTACAAACCTGGAGGAAATGACAGGCGGAGGCGTGCGCAGAGGTGAGGAGAGATCAGAGAGTCGGGGAGAGAATTTGCCATAATGTAACACTCTTGCTTTTCAGCAGTAGTTCAGAGCAGCAGCTCTCTGCTGCAGTTCTTTTGGAAGTTGGCTCAGACTTGCATTTTCAACTGTGTCACTGCAGTTACTTGGTGCCACCAGAGTTCTCACACTGAACTACAGGAGGAAACAGTACAGAGCTGGGATAAATCCATTCAAACATAATGTGAATGCAACCTCAGACAGCATGACAAAGCATCACTGAAATAATCTCCTTCGTGAATTGAGAATGCCATTATAATATAACATTAAATAGAAGAAAATTCATCCCTGCAACATCTTTTACTGCTGTCATAGCAGAAATTCACTCTGCTTTGCTGTTGTTTTAAGACAAAACATAAAATATGAAAAGCGTGTTAAATAAATCATAAGGTACACACTGATAAATAGGAGAGAAGCAGATTGGACCTTACAGATGTTCAAGCCATTTTAGAGCTCAAATTGCTTTTCGCTGCATTTATTTGCTGGCAGGAGTACAGCGGCAACAGACTGTGTTTTTTACCTGCTCGGTGCATCATCATCACTTTGGTGTATTCCTTCCCCAAGAAGGTGCGGTGATCTGTGCTCCCCACGCTGAACTCTCTCTCCCACAGCCCTGAGCAAACGGCCAAACAAACACAGAGGACAGAGCCATTTTGAATGCATATTGCCTGACATGGACAGGCAGTGAGGAAATACTGAATGATTGAAAGAGGGGAAAGGGTGGACGCTGGGTTAAACAATGCCATGTTCATAAAGTACATACAGAGCTCATACACAGTGACACCGGCTGACACCGCTCATGAATCATCAATATATACTGCCAATTATAAAGAGTCTGCTCTTCTCAAAGCTGCTGAGTTGAGTGCTATACTGAGGCAGTTATGAGGTCCTTAAGGCCACATCGTCCCATTCACTGTTCACCACATCCCACTTGGCCCTGCTAACCCCCTGACAGCTGTCAATTTAGGACGGGCTGAGAGTAGTGGAATTACTGCTGTAATAACCTCACAACACATTCCCAAAGCCGCTGGCCCATTCGATTGTGCAGCAGACACTGGATGGAGTGAGGAGGTCGACACATTATCACTTGTACTGTCAATCTTTGTGAATGAAGCCCGAGGCAGCTAGGGCTGCAGCTTACGATGGTTTTCATGATCGATTATCAATCACCACATTCAAGACACAATGCTCGGGTGCAAGAAGGCAAAAAAAAGTCAAATGGTTCATTTGTCCCAAAGAAAGACGGGAGATGATTTCATGGCTTTATCATTAAATACCTGGAGCTTGACCTGTCAGTCCTGGGGTTCAAACCGGTGACTCTCTGGGTACAAGCCAGAGTCCTAACATCTAGGCCACGGACTGCCATATATGAGAGAAAACACGACACACGTTTGGTAAGAAGTAAGTAAGAAGAAGACTACAGCTCCGGCTAAGTCGCCGCGGGAACTGAATACTTCCTATGGGCACTGCACTAGTTTTATTTAAATATATTTTGTGTTTATAAAGTTCAAGACTTTAAAAGCAAACAAATAAAAAAAAGTATTACTTTTACTCCCGTGATGATCAGTGATCAGTGTCACTTTCTCCAGACTTTGGAGAGCTCCAAAACTAGAGAAGACCTTATAAAACATGTAAACTTCACTTAAAATGTTTTGCGACTATCAAAAAAGGGTGCCGGTTAATTTTCAGTTGTTAAATTAATTGACTAACTGTTTCAACACAAACGGTGGCTTTCCCAAAACCCACCCAGCCTCCATTGGACTGCAGCCAATAACTGTCATAGCAGGATGACATGTGATTCTCCCTTCCAGGCATGTCAGCGCAAGTCACACACATTCTCTCTGCTTCCTTTAACATCTGAGAGTGAAATAGGATCGCGCTGGAATTCAAAAACAACTGGCTGAAGATTACCTGAAGTGGCAGCCGTGTTGTTGAAATGAAGTCATAATGAGGAATAACTTCTCCACTGTGTTTAAGTTGTATGGAGCAGGGACTTAATGACCTCACCAGCCTGTGCAACAGACTCTGTGCATCTCTGCGTGTGTCTAGACAAGCAGACCTGCTTTAGGGTGGCTCTGCGTTATCTTCTTGTATAGCACAGCACTGTAGCCGAGAGATCACTTGGAACCTGAATCCATTAATATCCATCAACAATAAGCAGTGAGACAATTACACAGCTAAGAAATCCAATCGCTCTCAGACTTACCAATTCATAGTGTAAAACTTGAGGCAAAAACCAGAGGAGAATCAATGAGAGCGACCGACTCCCTCTCCTCCCTCATCAACTTTTGATTACAAGTAGTTGTGGTATTTCAGAAGCTATTATTAGAGGTAAAATATGTGGGGACTTGTTGTTCTTTCTCGCCTTTTCTTTCCTCTTTTAGTTCCCCATGTTGGGGTGTTATCTTGTGTATAAGTTTCTCTCCACTGTTTTTTTTTCTTTTCTTTTCGCAATCTTATTTTTCTTCTTCCGTCTCCAGTGTTTGTTTGTCTAAAACAGGAACAAAGCCTGAATTAATTAACTAGTGTGGACTGGAACTCCCAAGGTAGGCCTTTTACATCCCTCCACTATGTCTGTCAATCTCCTTCGCTCTCTCAGCAGGCCACCCTCTTTTTCTTTACTTTTCTCAGTTTTCACTCTTTACTTTTCTCCCTGCATCTCTTTGTCCCCTTCCCACCCAGAAATCTCTCCTTGCGCTGCTCTTTCTCTGCAGTCCTCTCGCCATTCTCTTTGCTTTTAACATCTCTCCACTGCAAACATGTTCCACTGCTAATTGCCCCTGACCTTCCCTTTCTTTCAATGCTGTGTACAGCCCAGGGAAGGAGGGACAGCAAAGAGCTTTTTTAATTCTCCCCCTTCAATAATTAACTAAAGGGAACGACAGTGAAACAAACAAAAACGGGCAAGGAAGCAGATGCCTGTTCAGCGCCAAAAGAAATTCCGGCTCCATCTCTGAAACCATTACATTATCACACGCTATGAATTGCCTAAGGACCGTGAAATCAAAGACAAATAAAAAGTTACAACAAACCAGAGGGAGCCAGCGCGCGCAAGAAGCAAACTATCGACCACTTGTGAATTATGAATCAAAACTAAAGGAATCCAATTTTATGTAATCTAATTTGCGTGCTGCAATCTGCTGTATAATCTAATTTGTGTATTTCCTCCACAAAATTAATGAACCGACCAACGAGGGTCGGCTCACAGAAAAAAAAACTAATTTCATAATGAAGTCAAAACATCAAACAAAGAAAATTAATTAAATTGCTTATCAATGTATAGTCTGTCAGGGAATGTTATTTTCAAAAGGCTGTCTATCTGTTGGCAACCTGTTTTCACTTCAGCCGCCTTGCCTTCTTTTCACCTAATAAAAAGAATACCTGCAGGAGGAAACAGAAGGAATAGAGGCAGATAGATGCAGATAAGGATGTGAACAGGGAGACATGTGGGAAGAAGAGGAAGAGGAGACAGGCAGGGTAGATTAGACACGTGATAAACAATGACAAAAGCACGAAAAAACAGAGACAAACGCCACAAAAAGAACAAGCGAAACAGAAGGATATATTTAACACATCATCATCTTTTGTGAAGACTGCAAACAAAAATGAGATCAGCAGGCATGTGAATGTTGGCTGTGCACTGAGAAAGAAAGAGATGGTAGATTACATTCCTGAAAAGTTGTCATAAAAATGGAAAATAAGCTATTTGCCATGTCTATGACTCATAAGGAACTAAAAACTAGTTGTACAAATACTGACACCCTTTAAAGGGCCAGTTTGGATTTTATAAAACAGGCTGTATGAGATACTTATCCATGCTCAGTGTATTACCCACAGTAGATGCCCACACTTTGGAGAAGCAGGCAGCGAGCAATGCACCGCTATAGATGGGGGCAGCACCTGAATGTATTTTGCCACCTTTACAAATCAACATCACCAGTATCATGAAAATCTCAGAAAGCATATCAGAGAAATGTTGAATACAGGAATGTTCAGGCACACAGTATAAGTAAAAATATGTGTTGTTTGGACATTAAAACATGTAAACATGTTTTGTGGAAACCCAAAATAGTATGAACCTGAAAATGAGCATAATATGCCTTTAACACCACCAGACTCCATTGACAAAAACAGTCATTTTTCCCATGCCACGCCACTGCTTCGACCGGTTAATGTTTCTGTTATCACATAACTTTGTTGGGTTTGAACACCACACAGAACACCAAAGTTGCACAACAGCAGCGAACAAAAATGACTGTCTCTGTTAATGGAGTCTGGTGGCTTTGAAAAGCCTACAGGCAACAGCTTCAGTTACCCCCATGTGAGCTTAATAGGGCTGTCTGATGGAAAGTTAAAGCTGTGAAAAATGTCTAAATATAGCATAAAATTACGCTGATCTTTAAAATAGTACTTTTTAAGAATGGCTAAAATACAAATAGCTACTGCTCCTGTCCACAGCCTTACATTGCTTTGCTTCCATGCTGGTGCTGCTGCCTGCTTCTCCAAATCGGGGTCGTGCTAACCACCATCTACTGTAGGTAATACACTGATTATGGATAAGTACATCATACAATCACAACTATTCCTTTAACAGCCAAATAAAAGTTACAATATTCTAATTTTAACCTTTAATGGTGCATTCTAAAAAGACACCATGATGAACTTCAGATAAGGATTATATGGACATGTTTTCGGGACACAACTGTTAAATCACAGATGGGGCTTCTAACTGACTGCATTCGTAACGAAACATTGACTAGTTTCCTCCACTGCGGCCCGTCACAAAGAACAGATCTGAGCCAAGCTGTGCCGCTGCAGACTTGGAGCGCTCCAAGCACAGATGTTAGGCATGACACCGAGGGAGAGAGTCTGGACACTTGTTACTCAATTATTTAAGATGACACATCACCCCCCAATGGAAGATGAATAAGCTCTCAGTGATAGACCCCAGAATCATCCTTTATCTGCTGTGTCCACCAGCTGGAGTCCACCGCATGCACGGCACACAGAAACACACACAGACATACACACTGTACACAGGTGGGCATGCTGGCACACACAATGTAGTGGGCAAATTGGCATGAAGGCTCTTAGTGCTGTCTGGATACTGAAAATGGTACGTGTGTATGCCATATTAATATTCTAAGGCTTCTCATCCAATGCAGCAAACAGCATCTATACAGAGGCATTGCATAATTACAAATGACTCCATAATTACAAAGCACACCGGTCTATTTCAGCATTACTCAGCCAAGCCCCGCTGCTATGTTACGTGTCTACATCCAACCAGTGGATGCTCACCATAATGAAAATATTCAGTTGGATATAAAGTTGCATCATTCAGGGTCACAGTCAGGACAGTTTTGGACAAACTTAGAAATGATGAAATGTTTGCATACTATTTTAGGGCCATCTTTTCCCAACCAATGTCATATTTCCCAATATTTTGTGACTGCAGACCAAACTTAACAAGGTCAACTGGGTATAGGCAAGCCCACTTATAAATGTCTCTTTACTGTGCACTGCTTCTACATACCTTTAAAGCGCAGGGCATTGGCCAGTATCAGAGCTCCAGCTTTAGCCTGGATTTCAGCTGCTAAAGGAGCTCCCTCCAGACCACCAAGCCCAGCCTTGGCCCAGCCATGGAGCTGCTTCTGGTCAGCTTTGGAGTCTCCTTTTCCCAGTGGCTGATGCTGCAGCCCGAACCTTGCCTGGCTGTCCTTCACAAACACCTGGCTGACTGTAGGAGCCTGCTTGGAAAAAAGAGCTGAGGATGCGTGCAGGTGAAAGCTGGTGCCATTGGCTGCAGTGAAGCTCTTCAGCGCCTCGGACAGATGCTCCCTGGCTTGGGCTCCAGCCTTGGTGGGGGATGGTGTCTTGAGAAGATCCTGGAGCTGGTTGGATGTTGTGCCCCCTGAACCTCCACTCAGCGCTCCAAGTGA
Organism: Serranus cabrilla; assembly: GCA_903364295.1. Taxonomy (NCBI): domain Eukaryota; kingdom Metazoa; phylum Chordata; class Actinopteri; order Perciformes; family Serranidae; genus Serranus; species Serranus cabrilla. The sequence goes on along the minus strand of CAFUXE010000288.1, from coordinate 240,960 downwards.
AGAGGCCACAAGCAGAGGGGAGAAGAGAGTATTTACAGAGCTGGAGTCAGACCTGAGGGCCTTGTACAGGTGCAGACCCAGAGCCCAGCTGGGGTCACCCAGAGGAGGAGGTGGGCAGGGTGGAGGGCTGGCTGGAGCAGCAGGGCTCTTCTTGGATGAATCAGCAGTGCTGCCCTGCACCAGAAGAACTGGCAAAGAAATGAGGATATACACAGGAAGCCTGGGCAGCATGGCAGATCTAGAGGAAAGCACAAGGAGGGGAGTCAGTAAATATAAGCCAAATTAGTGTGTGTGTTAGAGGAATGAAGAGAATGCATCCCCCTCATTTATTATACACAAAACATAGCTTTATTCATTATACATATTTTGACGGATTTTTAACAATTTAATAGCTACTCGTGATGGTATTGCACTGTTCATATTTGAGATAAAGCAATAAAAACACAGCCTAGGGGTTCCCTCTTTGCTGTAAAACTACAACTAGCTACTTGTGTAAACAACAGTCCCTGCTCCTACAGTGCCACAGCAGTAAACTTCATTTTGTAAATTCCTCCCCACTTGGCAGCATATTATCTCACTCACTGCGGGAAAACCACAGTTTGACAATTAACTTTGATGAAGTTTCAAAAGAAGCTTTTCAGTAAACGCGTTTCTCTATGTGCATTACAAAAGCCCAGACTCATCGACTGATTTTGCCGAGCCGGGTGACAGGAAGCATCTGCTGTCGAGTTCAGCCTGCTCTGTTATGATTTCCGTAGACCTCGAGGCGAAATGAACAGAAAGAGAGAGACGTATTTGTTTAAATTTACCGTTAATTATTCAAGTTTATCCCTCTCCTCCGCTGCTGTCCTTTTAGCCGTGTCCTCCACAGGAAGTGGGGCGAGTGGGTTCAGACCAGACGTGGCAGCTGACGGAGGAAGTTTACCGTCTCCCCTCAACTTCACCCCGGGGAAGATTTCTGCGTTTCCAGAAACTTCCAGGCGTCCCACCAAAGCCGCTACTGAGATAGACGGTGGGAATTAAAGTTAACGGAATGATGGGATATTAAAAAATACTACTCCAAATACTCCATACACTTTAATCCGTAAAACTACATCTCACTGTGGTTACAAACTGTGAAAAAGCACCATAAATGTCCCGTTCCGTTTTCAAAGTAAAATATCGCCCCGTGGTTAAAGCATTACATGTAACCCCGTTTTACTACAGTTATACTACATATCTCTGCTTAATTCAGCTTCGTGTATTAAAAAAAATATTTATGAAAGTAGAATCCATTACAGAAGCAAACCACTGAAGAAAATGCACGGGTGTGTCGCTTTAAAGCCATTTGTGGTGTCTGTATCCTACTGGTTTATGCACGCATAATACATTTATGCTTTACAAAACCATAATTAAATATGACAAAGTCCCTGTAGGGATATATTGTAGCGGTTCCATGGGAGCTTGGCAGGGATTATGTGCATGTAATGTTCGGCCTGGTATAGTTTTTAAAACGAACAGAAATCCACCAGTGGCAGCAATAAATGAGGCGTTTCTCTATACATTCAAAAGCAAGCTTTGTGGGTTTGCCTGGATAATAAACCCTCTTGTTCTTGGCTCTGTGGGGGTTGTAGTTCCCAGAGCCATTCAAGCGGGGTCGCTAATGGTCTTCTCATCGCCTCGGCTCAGTGACCCTGTGAGAGGCTGCAGCATGTGGGCCAGGGCCTCGCGAACTTGACACCCAGCCCTCCCAGTGGATGGGATATAGACCACAGAGCCAGCGGGCAGAGGTTTGGTCCAGGAAAAGCCACCTGAGGAGCTTTCACTTTCTGTGCTAAATCTGTCATTTTGGGATGTTAATCAGGGAATTGGCAGTAACAATATAATGTTTAAAATAGCCCACCTTTTAGATTTTTTATTTTAATGAAATAAAACTTTCAAGAGACCCCAACACACTCCCAGTCCACCCTAACACCCACCTCACTTTGCAGTAGCCATAAAAATGTAAGTCTACTGTCAAGTAAAAGTAGGGCAGACCATGCAAGCCTGTAATACGTCTGACCCTTCCAAATGTCCTCATTCTGTATTCTCCTCATTTCCCTGTTTTTTGCCTTCCAAAATTGTACCTGCCCTCCCCCTACAGCAGAACAAGGAGTGGAGAGCAGATAAGTTGTAACACACGGCTCCGGGACAAGGATTATTGCCCAAATTGAAGGATGGAGAATGGTCATATAGGGTCCTAATCAATAAATGTAGAGATAGACTAAGGAGGCTAGAGAAGGATCAGAGAGGGATATGGAGGAAGATAACTGCTCGAGACCACCAATGCTCAGCAATCAGGCCGAACATGACAGCTTGTAGACCCAACCAATTATTTACCCCAGCCAAATCAATAGAGCTCTCTCCGAAAGATAACCATCAGCAGCACTATCTGGAACACATTCACAGCAGAACTCACAAACACACTGAGCACTCTGCTCGCTGCCACTCTAGCTCTCTGTCTCTTTTGCAAACGCACACACATCCCTCGCAGTCACTTAGTTATCAGCCTTCCTTAGAAATAAGACACAAATCATTTAATTATTGGACATCTACGCAGAAAAGAGAAACATTTAAAACAGCATATGTCAAACTGTGCCTACAGCGAGCATGAAATCACATCAGAGGGACACTTTCAAGAAACAAACACGCTTGCACACACACTTCGGTTAATGACGTGAGGCTGCACTGACAGGCTCTGTATACATGTTAGTGGTGATGAGTCGATGTGTGCAACGTCAGATGTCTTAACCCTCACCACAGGAGTCACCGGCCCCCTCCTGGGACCCCCTAGCACCACATCACAGTCAGTTTCGTCAGTAATGAGCAGTGACACATATTACACTGCAGGTGATTCATATAAAACAGGGTCTGCTCCGCAGTTAAACGAGTCCCCGGGGAAGTGGCTGGGAACCTGAGAGGCACCTCAGTCAGCCGATTGTGCATTTAGGGATTTATAAAGGGATTCACTTAAACCACAATGCACCACCACATCTTACCTTTTACCCCTCCCCCTCAACTGCCCTGCTCTTCCCTCACCTCTCTGCACCGTGTCCGAGCCTACAGCCCTGATTCAGTTTTCCATTCCAAGATGTCATTGTTTTAGCAGTAAATGTTGTATTTCTCCCCACATGTTATCCGTTTATGCGGCTCATAGCCATTGTTCTTGGCTGTTGTTGAGGTTAAACGCTTGTGGCTCAAGGGCTCGGCAACAGAATCAACACCTCGCAATGAAAGCCGTTATGGTCACTGCCAACTGGCCTACAGCTATATCCACTCGCCCCATGCCCTATTCTTGATCTAATTTTCTCTGTGTCTCTTCAGCACACATACTGTAGTTTTATTCTCACCCTTCACTCTTCCCAGAAGGAGATATTTCACTTCACCCAACATTAGCTCAGATTTCTTAGACTCCTTTTCACTCCATAACTTCCTCTTTTCCTAACTTTCCTTTCTCATCCATCCTTCCATGAAACTGCCTGAGGTTTAAGTAGTTCCCTCTATACACCTCCTACCTCTGGGGGCTCCACACATACACACACACAGCACACAAAAACTGTAATGTCATGGGAACTGTAAACTGATTTCACATTGATATAACTCAGCAAAAATAATTTTTTATATCAGTGCATGTTAGACCACATATGCAAGGATATGAATACAAGCATGTGTCTGTGATAGGCCAATATCGCCTGATAAAATCTTTTTCCTTCTCTCTCCTTTACTGGAAGAGAAGTGACAGAAAGCAGACAGAAACCACTACCTAAAACAAAAACTCACACTTTTCTTAGGAATATGTTAAAGTATCCTCCCACAGCGCTCTTTCCTCTCCCACCCTTTCCTCCACCTTCTCAAACCTCCCCTTATTCACAGAAGACCCACTTCCTCTCTGCTTCTCACCTCCTCTGATTCCTTTCACCCCTACTCCTACTCTTTTCCCATCTCTCCTCTGCTCCTTCTCCCTTTCCAACGCCGTCTAAATCTCCCCCCGTCCCTCAGTGTCTCACACGTTTTTGGAGTCAGTACAGAACAAACAGCATGTAACATGTGAGCCCCTGTTCTCTTCAGTTCTGGTCTGCCTGTCTGTCAGCAGCTCTGGCCCGTTTCAACTAGCCCAGAGCTGGTTTAGGCCCCGTCTGGACAGACCCACAGTACCCTGCTGGTTTACATCAAGTTCATTGTGGTCCTTTCAAATTAGAGCTCTTACTTAACGTCTGGCCGAGCTGCTAAGCTGCAAGCATGACTTTTATTGAAGCATCACCTCAACCCCAGCTTCACCCTGGCTGGAGATCTTGTGCCAACCTAAATAAAGGAAAGAAAGGAGACACATTTAGCTTTTTTAAAGGTCACCAGAATTGACCTTTGTAGTTTTATTGTAAGCAAATCCTAAATTAAGAAATGTTGTCACTGGGATGTGTAAAAATCAAGTAAGACAAAGAAAGATAAACTGAGACGGACACACTATGACAAACGTAAACTAGAACTGATCTAAATTGATTTTTCAGAATATTCTGATATGACAGTGAAATTGATCTTTTGAATATGAAACATTATCACTTTATCATTTTATCATAATAAAAATTTGTGTGAAAATGTTTCCTAACAAGCATATAAATTCAGAGTTGGGGCCAAAAACCTATAAGCTGAGGACACAGTGATCTTGACCTTTGACCTCCAACATCAAATCAGTTCTCAAGGCGTTCGTGAGATATGATGCTCACAAGAGTGGTACAGACTTGAAGAAACAGTGCAATGACATTGACCTTTTACCCATTACTTCCTAAATCAGTTCACTTGAGTCCAAGTAGAAGCTTGTGCCAAATTTGAATAAATTCCTCCAAAGCATTTCTGAGATATTGCACTCACAAGAAAGAACGGATGGACAGACAGACAAGCTGACAACATAATGCCTGGTCACGATTGTTGCTGGTGTGGAGGCATGAAGACAGTGCAAGGCTAAAAAGTTGAAATCTTTAAGTCTGATTTACTACGTCTAAAAATACACATTTTAGATTGGATCTGGGGGAGTGGGGGATGAGTGTGTCCCCCAACTGGGATGTTTTTTCCCCGCTTTGAATCTAGGGCAAAACTTTCTAAGGCAACAGGAGGTATGGGTGGACAGATGGAAGGAAGGGAATATGTGTTTTTAAATCAATGGGTAAAAGAGAGAGGCGGCAGCGGCAGAAAGGTGAGGAGGGGCAGTGGCGGTTGGGGTCGGGGTGAACATGTTGAACAGTGCCAAAATCACACACACATCTGCTGTTCATCTCGAGTGTTTCCAATAAGCTTTAAATGTTTCCTGAAGCCCTGTGAAAGTGTACCGAGCTGCCAAGACAGAAGGGGGTTGGTGTTTGATTTTCTTTGTGTGTGTGTGGTGAAGAAATAGGTGGTCTCCCACACTTTTTTTTTTCATTAAACGTGTCTATAAATTACCCAAACTTGAGGGAAAAGCACAGAAGTACAAAAGCAAGGGTACACATCTCTACAGGCACACATCCACACAGCAAGGAAGGCAAATAAGTGGCTTTTAATGTGCTCAGTGAGTCAGGCAGCAAAGCAAATGCCAAGCACCCACGGGAGTACACAGCTGCTTCAAGCAAGTGTTGACAACTATCTTTATAGGAATTAAATATTGCTCTTAACCCCACCCCAAGCAACCGCCACACACCTGTGACTCACATCACTCAGGCTCAGATTCCATGACATTAAATCAACATGTTCGCTTTTTTGACGCATGCAAACTCATATATAATGTGCCTCACACGCAACACACACTTAAGAGTGTCAGAAATTTGGACACACACCTTCAAAGACCGATATGTTGACACCCTCACCCACCCACACACACACATACTCACACAGACACACACACGCACACAGCTTATATCCTCTGGCTGTGAGTTTGCCAGCAGCCAGCTGGTACTGTCATGTCTGATAGGCTGGAACAGAGAGGGAGACGGAGACGAGGCCGGGAGAGGATAGAAGGAAGGAGGGAGGCAAGCTGGGAAAATGTCTACAGCAGAATGCATTAGTAAGATTGGGAAAACTGTATCAAACCCTGGCAACTCATTACACTGTCTCATTTGTGTCCACAGGGAGTTTCCCCCACGTCCTTCATCCCAGCCTGCTTAACTACAGGACATTTTTCTTTGTCTGACGCCTCCTTTTCTCGAGTGACCACCCGTTTGTTTTTTTAATCTTGAGTTCCTGATCTTTAACAAAAATAAATAAGATCCTGACAGGGATGAATTGTGCATTGACACTTAACATAAGTGAGAGATAATGTGTTTGTGCGCAAGCAATGTTGGTTTTTGATAAAAGGGAAATAACTAAGATATTTCCTGTCCTGCAAGACAAAACAACCGTAATTAAAATGTTGATCAAGACAAATCACTCAGCAATTATTCCGCGATGTGAACAGCCAAAACAGCATAAGACAAAGTGCTATTATTATTCCAGTATTTTGCAATGTCTGAATTTGCCTGCAGACCAGACATTACTTTATCATGGTAAAATGTTGGTTGGGAGAATTAATGGGCGCATAGATAGAAGCCGATAAAGGTCATAGATTTCTTCACATAAAACCAACTGTCCATTGAAGACAAACGGTCCTTGAAATTCAGTGTCTGTAGTAATTCTTCCATTTCAAACTATGTTGCTACATTTTTCTGTAAGGAGACCAGGACATGTTGACTGTCCCTGGGACATTAATGGCTTTAAATCTGTTCTGTAAATTCATATTGTTTGTTGGCCCCCCTTGGCCTTTTACCTTTAAAATGTCATTCACATGACATGTACCAAACAGGAAGAGACAAAATGACCACAAAGAACTACAAAGAGACACACAATGACTACACAGAGACACAAAATAACACCACAGTTACACAAAGCTAATACAAAAATAACCAGAACTACTGATGACCAAAGGTTGAAACAACCACTGACAAAGGACAACAATGAGACACAAAACAACAACACAAAGCAACCACACATCTACAAAGTCTGAGTCTCCTGCTCCTACATCTGAGAGGTTGTGGGAACATTAAATAATAATCCGCCTATGTTGTTATGACAAAAGTGCCTAACTTCCTCTTTAATTTGGCTTTGTGTTGAAAAAGAAATGCCTCATTAAGTCACAGAGACAGGTGTCAGGTGAAATGATGCTGCATCTGATAAAGAAAGTGAAAAACTCCTACACACTGCAGTGTTCCAGGAAAAAGACAAGCAAAATGTTTGTTTTCATTTTTTTCCAGAAAGAAAAGCAGTGGGGGTTTGCTGGAAGAGAAATAAAGCTGAACAAAACAAAGTCAGCTAAGTTAGCAGCTCTGTGAGGCTGGATCATAATGCTAACATCCACATGCAAACATATGCAGCTATAATGTTAGTTTAGTGTGTTAGCACGCTGCCATAGGAATTTAATAAGTAAGTGTTTGTGCCCAATCTGAAAAATTTCCTCAAGGCATTCCTGAGGTATTGTGTTAATGAGAATGGAGTGATCGAATGGATGGATGCACAGACCTAAAAACTGACCTTTTTTTCATGTCAGTTTTTCCTAAAATGACTAGCATGTAAGTAAGAAAGCAATACATTTCCATTAAGACAATCAATTAACTTTAACCTCTTCTGACCCACCTGCCTCGTTAGGGTTAGGGTTAGCATGAGGCTTTATTTGAAAAATAACCTCTAGTTTCTGTAAATGTGCTTGGCTAAAATACAACCCAAATTCCAAACAAATTGTAAAAATGTTAATAACAGTGTAAGATACTTCACTAATCCTTTGTGACATATATTCAACTGGAAACTGTACAAAGACTTGAATTCAGAATTTTATACATTCTTTGTATTATTTATATTTTACACATTATCCTAATTTAATTGCGGGGTAAACTACGAACAAAACATTTTTTCTGGTCTAACCCTATGAACTGACAGGGAGGAGGGTTTTATGAGGTTAGCGTTCAATTTTATGTCCTGAGTTGATCTGTAAATCAACTCAAAATTCCAAATATTACCACAAAAAAACATGGAGAAGTATACACATATTCACCTCACTGTTCAAGGTAATACTGACGCATCCCAGATATGTTAATTAGGATTTTCATAACAGGGAATAAAGCTTATCTAGGTCATTATAAGCAGGTTATGATGTTTATATGCATCAGCCACAAAGAACAAGTCCATCAAAATGAGTGATGTATCCAGAATTAAAATAAGTTTGCTTGTATATGAATGTCCTCAGCAAAGTTTGAGAGTTTTATTATAATAAGAAAACTTACAGCTGCCCTTTAATTATACTATATTGCAAACCTTTTTTTTATCGTTGATGGTTAAATTATATTGTGGAACTTTTACGGCTCTCCCTTATACAGAAAGAATATTCCGATATTCAAAAGTCATTGTTATTGTAATGCAATTCCAAACATAAAGAATAGTAATACAGCACACATTCACTTTAGCATAACCACAGAATGCGGTGACATTTGAACAGGATATTGTGAAGTCCTCACAATCACAGCCTCAGAGATTAACATCCATAAAGAGTATAGTAGAGCTACCATCACCTGTCCCCATGTTTTATTCACAACCTCTCCTCGTGCATTACCATACATATTTATAAGAGATAACTACATTTACATGTACATGTGCACACACACACACACACACACACATGTATGCATGCAGAAGTTCAGCCTATCCCTGAGGGCTAAAGCTGTCATTTTAGTCCTTCACAGCAGTTACTGTACGCGTGTATCCCATGGAGCACACACAGAGATCTATTGTGTGTGTGTGTGTGTGTGTGATTCAGATTGACTGATAGATGATGGCTGCAGGGCAGGTGGGCACTGAGTCATCTGCGGGTGTTGGGAGGTGGATGGATGGAGGGGAAATGGGTGGAAAATTCGGGGCCAGGGAGGGGTGGAAGAGATGAAGTTAGGTAGCCTGTCGGTCAGGCTGCCACTGAGCCTCATGGGAAACTGGTTACACCGGCGCTTAAGGGCACACAGACAGAGGGAGGAAACTGAAATAATGTGGGAAAGGGAAGCAAGGCAGAAGGGGAAAGGGTAAAAGGTCAAAATATGGGGCACTTTGGGGGATTTGAATCACTGAAAGATGCAAATGAACATTGTCACTGCCTTATTAATCACTCGGTCTTGGAAAGGTGGAGGGTGCAACACACGCAGGGGAATTACAGGAACATAAAGATAAAAAAAAGGGAAATTCTGGTAAGCAACAGGAAAAAGCAAGAGAGAGTACATGAGTAATGGCACAGGAATGAAAGACGAGGCTGAGTGGCGTGCACAGGCAGAATACAAAAAAAAACAAAAAAATGTGTAATAAAGAGCAAGAGAGAGTGAGAGGTGTAATATATCACTGCTACCGAATCAACAGGTGATGTCATCTGGCTGAATGCAACCGCCGTCACGCTGGGTTTGGGGCGACAGGGTTGAGATGGAAGAAGGGGTGGAACTGCAACCTCGTAAAAGAGTGAAAGAAACCTGCTCTCTACATTCTCATTATCCCATCATCTCTCTCTCTCTCTCTTCTCTCTCTCTCCAGTTTGTATCAAAGCTTCTCTGTCTCTATCTTTCTTTCTCTCCCCCACACCCCCGCCTCCCCTAAGCCGCTCTGCTATTCGCTCCGGCGAGGCTTAAGATGGAGGGATTTTGCCCTCTTCTCCCTCCATGCTGGTTCATTTTCAGTACAGAGTGCGATACGCAGAGCCTGCATCTATCAGCGAGGAGATATAAGCTGCTATGAATGTCAAGGGTCAACTTGTGATATTATTCTGCTGTTAATAGCCCACCGTGTTATAGGGCCTCTAATATCCCTGGAAATGACTGCTGCAGAGTGAGTGTGTGTGTGTGCATGCATGTGGCACATCAAGTGACCATCAGACCACCTTGTAGTGAGTCACATGACTCTTTCAAATTGTAAGTGGGATTCAAAGTCAAAGAAATATTTTTGTGGACTCATCCATATCCAGCAGCACACACACACACAGAGACGAAAAAAAACAAAACATTTTGGCCATTCATTTGCACTTCAGCCAGCCTCTGTAAAGTTCTGACCTTTAGTTTATAGTTCCTCTTTGGCTCGTTACTTTCTCTAAAGCACTATAAACACAGCAACTTTTAAAAAATAAATGACATTTAATGGCATTAAGTCAAAGCGTGCCAGTGTGTTTGGGGGGGGAAGGCAGGCATGCGTTAATTCCGTTTGTATTCATCAAAATTATATTCGTTTCAGCCGTACCCAGTGTGAAGTCAAAAGATGCACACTGAGAGGCTTGTAAATATTACTTCACTGTAATTCCAAAGTGGCCACAGGTGCAGCCCTCATGCATTTATTAAAAGCACATTTGAATTTTTTAAACTGTTGAACAGCATTGTGCTGGGAAGCCACTGTTCACACAGTTCATGTCGCTCCCTCCTGCTGCAATTAGCAATAAAAGACTCACACAGGATGCTCTGTCCACCACACCCACATTTCTGAAGATTTCCACAGAGGCGAGTTTAAGAGCAAACCCTACAGAAGTATACTGCAGGTCTAAACTATATGTTCTTTTCTTTTTAGGACCGATGAGACCAATGTTGCAAGATTATTGGCACCATGTGGAACACATAAACATCTATAATTTAGTGGCATATTCATTTTGAGACATAAAAACAATTACTATAAAGCAGAATATCCACAACTGAGCAGGATGACGGCCTTTACAGGCCTCTGTGCTGCAAGATACTTTGTCTTTGCAACAAACAATAACAACAATCATGGGAAATGTGGACACGCGCTAAAAATACGCATAGAATGAAACCAAAAGTAGCAATTATCTCCTCCATTGTTTCAGGTTTTATAATAAGGTACATTACAGATAATTTGCGAACTAAATAGTAATGATCAAGATAAAATAGTGAGGATTAAGAACAGTATTTGCAGTCGGGTCATTCCTTCATAAAATAAGTTAGTAAGTACTCCCACTTATGAAGTTTGTTCATGCCCTCAAAAAGACAGCTGCTAACAAGTGGCTAAATGAGACTACAGTGGTTGTCAGGGACATTATACGTAATCATACTGGACACAGACAGGAACTCTCCTTACAGCCTCTAGTCTTGTTTTTCAGTGCTCAGTTGCAAACTCTTGTAGATTGTAGATTAGATTAATAAACACTTTATAAGGATACCATTCCGCTAGCTTGTCAAAACGGCTAGTTAGCTTGTCGGAGACCATCTGAAACATAATAGTAGTGACATTCAAGTCTTACGTGGTGTAGTTCGCTATTAGCATAACATTAGCTTTTGATGGCTGCATTAACCATCCAAACAACATAAAGTGATGTTCATTTGTGAAGATTATCCTTCTGAACAAAATGCAAAAGCATCATAAACGTGTTTGCCACAGAGCTTATTTTCTGCAAGGATCCAAAATCCAATGCAAAAAATCCTATAGAGTAACACTAAGCTTTATCCACTGCTTGTTAGCAACTACAACGTTCACAGTTCTTTGCACCAGTACATGTAAAAATGGCCATAGCTCTGATGCTATGCTATGTTGATTTGAATATTCTACATTTCTTTACATCTTCTGCAGTTTTCATGTAGCGTCCGCTCAGCCGAACCACAGCAGACTTCAGAGTATATAGTGGGTAGGTACACAGGGGTTTTGAAAGTTTTGATGGCTGAGTGCCAATTACAGAGTCAGCATATATAATTGAGGGTCACACTTTAGCTAACAGCACAAGGAGTGACGACAGAGTTGCCATGCAACCAGTACTTTCTACAAGTTGTCATTTGTAGCCTGACAGATCTCGGGGTGGGCACAGTTTGATTCAGTAGTCGAGTAGTGTATTAAATGTGAGCTGTTGAAAGTGAATGTGCTGTAATGTACCATGAATGATTAAAATAAAATGCATGCATTTGATGTTCAGTTCGGGGGCCACACAAAATGTTTCTGGGGCCACCATTGGCCAACTCTGTCCTTATACATGAATCCTTGATGTGTCTGTTTCACGTCAAACATTTCTGAAGTTTTCCCATTTGTTTACTGTTACATGATGGGAAAACATAAAATTAAAAGGAAATTACATTAAGAAGCCCAGGTCAGCAAAAAGGTGTGGTGTAAATTCAAGTGAGGGTGTGAAAATCTTTATTTTTAATTTTGATGTCACTGGTAAAGTGGTTGATAATGATGCTTTGTTCATCTCATTTGTACTCAACAGTACAGAGTATATTTTAAATGGTTAAATCTTTACTAAATAGTTATCAAAGTATTTTCAGTGGCTTAGCATATGCTGTACATGTTGTAGGACGATGAATTGAGGCAACAGAAGCTCTTAGTTTTTCATGAATGCAGTCATTTAGCAGAGAAAACTTTTTGTTTTTGGATGACATTGTTCTACCAAGCTATAACAGATGTCACAAGGACTATCTGGTTGGGTCTGATTCATTTATTTTCCCTGAGGTGGCCTTGCATTGTGCTCCATCCAGTTCTCATTTCAGTAGTTCTGTTTTTCATTTCATTGAATTAAACGGAGTGGAAAGTGGTATAAATATACTGAGATCAGAGAAGTAAAAGTAGTAATATGATGCACAAGTATTCTATCATAAGTCCTTTATTTTAAAACATTTACTTCAAGGACAGATATAAAGGCAAGATCATTTAATTTAGTTTTATGAGAATAATGGGCCTTTTCAGTTTGTTAAATTATTTTGATATACTGTTTTGAGATTCGTATTTGTTTTGCATGTAAAATGTTTATCCAAGTAACTTCAGCTCACAGAAAAATGAGGTAAAAAATGTATGTTATTTCCCAGTGACATTTGATGGGTTTAGTGGGTTGTCAAGCTGTACTGTAGAAACCGGAATCACTTAAGATAAGTACTTACATTTCACCTCTGCATTAGACATGCTACCAAAAAGGAAATGGTAACTATATCATTAATCGATGAATAGATTTAATACTTGTCAACCGATATCGCAGTTTACATTCAGCAAATGTAGCTGTTTCAAGATTCATCACATAACCTTATAATCCCTCTATCAATCAATTTTATGCCATACAAAAAAGGTACAATTCCTGTGAAATACAATCCCGTCAGCTCCTTTTTCTTGGGCATTATCCACCATAAAGCAGAATGCAGCCTCCAGACTGGCACACAGAAAAAGCACCCGTTTTGAATGTTATCAGACATATTAATGGGTGTTATCAGCGGTAATCAGCCTATAAGAATGGGTGAAAACAGGCCTGCTCCACCCACTGGCAGGTTAAGTAGGTTGTTATTAGCCCATCTAATGGCAACTTGCTGAAAAAAAAGCATTACATTTAGTTGAAACTTCTCTGAGGTTAGGGCAAGAAACTTCTTGGTTAGGCGCTAAAAGATGGTTTCAAAAGTAAAATAAATGTTCGTCAATTTCAGAAAATGTTACGAAGACGAGGTGCACATGGAAAGCTACATAGTTATGCAGGCCCCAAAAACGTGATGGACCGCAAAGTAAACATACGTTACTCTCCCTAATAACAACTCTTTGTGCTTTAAACTACTTTTCCTTTACTTACCCCTTTGCTTTCACACTCCTAGAAATCACTTTCGTCATTTTAATTATTACGGCCAGTAAAGGGCACTGCTAAACAATAATATATGATGATTGACTGGCCTACCACGGGCAGAGCAGGCACTAAACCGACACCAGCACAGAGGCTGTCCAGCTCTTAATCCAATGTCCGCACACCAGCAAGCAGGCTGTCCTGCAGAGAGGATCCATGAATTGGAGCTGGTGTGTAATTTCCAATGCTTGCCTTGTTGCTCCCTCTGATGTAGCGATGCACAAAGATGGTTCTGCTTGTTTATGTGGTCAGGATTGTAACCAGTGCCAATCTTGTGTTTACTTGGATGTTTACATTTGAAAATCTCGACTGGCCAGGCTGTCAGAGTTGGCAGAAGACTTAATTTCCCTGTCCTGATCAGAGACTCGTGGTCATGAGATGGTCTTGGCTGTTCACATATTCTGGATCTTAGCTGGTGCTCATTTTGTTCACCCTTTTCCTCTTTGTTTGATCTGGAAAGTTGACCGATGAGTTGTTTTCCATACTCTTATGAGCAACTTGTAGTCATATGTCATCACTGGGACAAACTTGTAAAATTGACATAAGAGCCTAAAATACATCAAGTTAGCAGAGCTGATGGAGAGTCAACTGGAGTTGTCAGTAACTTTGAGAATTTAATGAACCAAATCAGACTGCTTAAGTCTTGTATTATGTTCAGCTAACATTCAGAATGTGTATGGACAGAGAACTGATAGAAGCAGGACCGACCATCATGTGATCAAATGATGAGGTCACGTGACAGAGGGGGATGATGGTAACACCTATCTGGGTTCAGGGATGGTCACAGCCTCCTTCACCTTTTTACGGTCATTCACAGTCTTATGGTCGATGACCTTAACTCCCTTCCAGTCAATTACATGACCAGTTTTCTCGACTGGTCCTCCTGCAGACAGCTGATGTTATCTGCTACTGGGTTTATTTTGTCCAGAGTATTGGCTGTTTCCCACAGATATTATAGACGTTGCTATACAGAACCCCTGTTAATCTTCCTTGGGGGTAGCATTGCAGTGTATTTTAGCCACCTAAAAGAAAATAATCAGCTTAAGTGTACACTATGTTTATAGTATATATTTTCACCATAGCTTGCTGTCAGACAGCCCTTTCCGATGGGTAACTATAGTTGTTATATCCGTTTATGCTCTCTTTTTAGCTACTAGACATCTTTAAAGTAAACAGGTGGTGGATTTATTTTAGTTGGGTCTTTTTTTAGGAGGCAGAAATTTCTTCTGCCCTCGTCCACAGCAGCTTAGCTTCCATATGTGTTGAGACAGTTGATGGCGTGTACACTGACTATATGGCTAAGTCATGTGCACAACAGCACTCCAAAAAATCCAAACTTACTCTTTAAAGACTCTTGTAAGGCGGCTTCTTCCTATTATTCAAATAGCTTGGACTACATCAGTGTTTTTTTTTAAAAATCAATTGGAAAATTAATTAAAAAATTTTTTTTGTTCATGTTAACGTAAACTGGATTGCAATCCAATGTATGTTTGACTAGCTACGCTTCTCTTTCTGTACAGCACACAAGCAGATCCAGAGACCACCTCGCAGGACATCCCTGATAATAAAGCAACCTTTTTAGAAAATAACACCAATTCTAGCTTTCTATGCCCTCACTAACCCTCAGCCTGTTGCACTACCCGGCTTGATTTTTGGTCGTCAAGGTAACCGCTCCATTATAAGCCTAATAGCTCGCCCAGAACAATGCATGTCATAATTTTGACAAATTTCTGTATGGCTGGCTGGAAAATCATTGTCATCATAATTGCGATTACATGTGTGTACCACAGCATGAGCGCGTACCTGGGCACCTGGAATATATTTTTTAAATGGTCTGGTTCTGACAGCACAGACAAAGAGGGCATAATAAGCACCATACTGAAATGTGTTCTATGAAGCTTTTTCACAGACTCCTACTGTTTGCTGTTTTTCTTTTTGAAGGCGATTTAATTTTTTTCTCTTAACAATTTCTTATTCAGACAGCAGGAGGCTGACACAGAGGCAAAAGAGAAATGTTCTGCGCGGCCAGGACTCTATGAGCTTCAATGATACACACCAGTGAAATTCAAAAGGAGCAGCTCCTTTGCAGTGGGATCATATTTCGACTTTGTAGAAGTGATGAGAGCAGCGCAGAGACACGGTAATAAACCAGGAGGCTGTAGTCTTAGCTATGCGGAGGCCTTTTGCATAATGAACAGTATAATTATTTTCTGTTCCTGTACTGTATTGTGTTAGGTGTTAATCCGAACAGATGAGAGCTCAGGTGGACAGACGGCGGTAAAGAGCACGGGGGCTGTTGCAGGGTTTAGTATGCTGTGGCCTCAGCTGTAATGAAGCAGGTGGATGCAGCGGAGTTAGAGGAGGGAGCTGTAATCTGGGAGGCTGTCGCCTATATTACCCCACTGTCTTGTCACGAGGCCACCACACTCACACACACACAGACACACACACGAGAAAAAGAGCAGAAAGATCGAAAGGGAAAGAAAGAGGGAGAACAAATCTGAATGTGTGAAGTAGAGAACCAGAGGGGGAGGGAGGGAGGAAGGGGAAGCAATCAGCCGCCTGGTCCTAATCATGTTCCTCTCTCTTTCCTTTTCACTGAAGCCCTGCTCCCAGCTCCGCATTTGGAAGCATTAAGTTGCCTAAATTATTTCATAAGCATCTCGGCCTTCACCACCAGCGAAGGAAGAATGCAAGGGAATGATGTACAAGGCACTGATTAGACCTAATTATGAATCCTGATTAAGGCTTTTAATTAGTCGAGCCAGCACTTCAGCTGGAGAGGGCGGCAGAGATGGAGAAGACAGTGGGAGAGAAAGGGGGAGGAGGGGAGGAAAGGAGGGCGGGGGTTTGAAGGAAATTGGAAAAGTCTGGAGAGGACTGAGGTGAGGTGTAAAGTGAGAGAACGCAAAAGAGCAAAGGAGAGAGATGGAGTATTGATTAATTATTGGCAATATTGAATGTTGTTTTGAATAATGGAATATTGAAAAGCAAAAAATAATGTTAAATAGGGAGAAATAGCAAAAATATATAGGACTTGATCTTATCTGAGGACTAAATATTCCAGTCAAAACTCATTCGGTAGGTCACAGCACTTTGTGAGCTTCTGCTCTGTTTTAAAACAGTTGACACTGACTTATGAAATATACAGATAGAAATCTTTTCAATAATACTCAGCCAGCAATTAATTCATGCAAAATATCATATCACGGTACAGCTATTTTTATCAAACAGCTTTGGATGTGGAAATGTGTCAGGGCAGTGGAGGCTAAAGAAGCTACACTACAGTGGAAAGAGTTCAGTTTCAGCAAAGCTGCCCCTGAATGAAATGCAGTTGTGAAATTAATTTTTAATTAATTTGAAGTTAATGAAACAAGTCAGATTGTATAGAAGTCAATGAGAAAATGACCCTAATTCTCAGTTGATTTATCCTAAAAAAGTATCCTTCAAAACAGCATGATGCTTGTTTTGTAAATGGTGGTCACATTTAGAGTAAAATAGACGATAAATCATTTAGGACATGGCTTCCGTGTGATTGATAACACATAACCATGGTGACCTGCCAATCAGGGTCTGCCTGAGCTCGACCCATGGTGAGCCTTGGACACGGGCAGCAGAGGAAAGAAGGACAGGATAGCGTGACCAGAATCGACAGTAAAATGTGTCTCAGCATGTTTTTTTTCTTCTTTCTTTTGGCTTAGGCACACACACACAAAAATGCTTAGGCGCTGCACCAAAGTCTGATAACGGCAGAGAAAACCCTGCTGTTAATAACTTCATGTTGATGACATGAATATATACACAAAAAGGCCTGTAAACACCAGCTCCATGAGCTGATATTGATGTAACAGGCCCAGTTGCTGCTACAGGTGAGCAGATGTCATGTTGGCGATGTTCACTCCTATTATACAGTCTATGATGCAAACACAACCAACATAACCCATCCTAAATGAAGCTAAATGAGCGTTACTAAAAGGTCTACCCGGCTTTATTGGAACTTATGTTAAGGCTGTATTATTAACTACACCAAAGCTTCATTATGAATAAAAGAATTACTGAAAGAACATGTTATTCCAGGAGAACATTTCAATTAATCTGAATAAGATGTATTAAAATGAAAAAGACAATGGACATGTATTTGTATGTTTTAAGCTGTTTCTTATACAATCCTATATTGATGACATATTTAATGTTAATATTCATTTTTTCCCAGATAATAAATGCACATTTATTGTGTTAGAGACAGTAAGTTAAACAGTTAATTAAAGTAAAAGCCTATTTCTGCTGCTGGGGCTGCGTGAATTAATGAGTAGCTTCAATAGTTTAACCACCACATGCTATAAGCTACTAGCAACACTGCTAATCCCCCACAGAGGGAACAGAGATGTTTCCATAAAAGACTATCTTATCACATTCTTCATTTTGAAATATAGGTTTTTAATCAGTATCACCCCTTTTTAACCCGACCCTCCCAGGGTCTCTGTAGAGTACATGGACATATATTTCACTTATCTGAGCCTTTGACTCAAGAAAAGCAGGGAATGCAGATATTTCCCTTTGACTTTTCCACCAGTGTTTGCCTCCATCCTTCTGATCTTCCTCTGCTGGAGAGCCCTGATTTGCCTCCGCGCTGTTGATCTTCACGTTTTGACAGATCCTCGTTACAAACATAACCTCTCAGTTGTTACGTTCTTCGCCTCTCATCTTCCTCCTTTCCTCATTTTCTTGTGCTTTTCCTTTGTTCTGCTTCCCATCTGGCTTTTTTTCCTCAAAGTACTTCACTCTCCCTCTCTCTCTCTCCTCTCTCTCTCTACTGTAGACCATTTGGCACAAACCTCATCTCTCCTCCTCTCATCCCTCGCTCTCACCTCAATTTTCGGCTGTTGCATAATTAATTAGCAGCACTGTTCACTATCAATGCAATTACTCCAGAGAATGGAGAAAGAGAGAAACGGAGAGAGAGGAGATAGAGGGGGGGAAATAAAATGGGAGAACAGGGCCAAAATGGAGATGCCACGAAAAACATGTAATAAAAAAGGAGGGGAGAGAGAAAGAGAGAGTGATTTTAGCCCTTAAAGGGATGGAGTCAATATGGGCTAAAATCAAAGTGGTAATTTTAACAATGCAAAATCCATTTGGAGGCCCAGGGATCCAGATGGAGACAACACAGGTTTGGTTGAAAGTACACATCCTCATATTAAAAAGAGACTCGAGCACAAGCAGCATTTAGACAACCCTGATTCAAACGCTCAGCAAAGAGAAGGTGATCACTTGTCAATCTTTTTTTAAATATATTCAACTGAACACTGTTCAAAGACAATATTTCTAATGCGTTATCTCATCCACTGCATAATTCAAGTTTGATGACAGCAACACGTCTCAGAACAGTTGGGACCGGGACATCAAAAGACGGAAAAATGTGGAACATTTCAAAACCACCTGTTCGGAACATTCAACAAGTAAACAGGTTCACGGGTAACAGGATATCGTTATCACTGGGTATGAAAGGGGTCTTCCCGAATGGCTCATTTGTTTACTAGCAAGGATGGTGTGAGGTTCACCACTTTGTGAAAAACGGCGTGGCTAAACAATCCAAAAGATTTAAAATGTTTCTCAATGCACAGCTGCAAGGAATATTCAGAATTCACCATCGACAATCCATAAATTAATTCAAAGATTCAGAAATCTCTAAAGGCAAACACAGTTCACTGCTGCTTCAACAACAACACCGCTGACTTCTGAGGGCCCAAACTCATCTGTTGAGGACATTAGCTGTAGTCCACATTATGAATTGTTTTTGGATAAGGATACACCCTCGTGTTCTTTTCATCTACCAGTGCAAAGTTAAACGCCATCATCTGTGTTCGGCCTGGGGTTAGCGTGTGTTAGTGCCCATGGCATCATGGGTAACTTTCACATCTGTGAAGGCCTCATTAATGCTGAGAGGTACATATAGGTTTTGGATCAACATATGCTGCCATTCAGACAACGTCTTTTCCAGATGTGTCCCTTTTTCTTTCAGCAAGACATTCTGCATGTGTTTCAACAGCAAGGCTTCAAAGGAAAAGAGCGCAGGTAGTAGACTGACCTGCCTGCAGTCCAGAACCCGTCTCCCATTGAAAGAGTCTGCAGCATTATGAAGCACTAAATACAGCAACGAACATCACACAACTTGAGCAACTGGAGTCATAAATCAAGCCAGAATAGGAACAAATTTCACTTTCAACACTTCAACAATCAGTGTCCTCAATTCCTAAACACTTTCTGAGTGTTGTTACAAGACAAGCTGATAACACAGCATTTTTGAGGACATGTACAACTTTGTACAGTTTCAATTGAAGAGATGTAAAAAAAAAATGAAGCAAATGATCACACTCAGTTTTATTACATCTAAGAAAGCATCCTTACTTCTTTGGAATTAGGGTTGTAAAATGACACACCTCACCACTGTTGTTCTTGGGGGCAGGGGTTTAACACACTTTGTGATTAAACATCTGCATATGTACAAATATCTCACAGCAGATTTATACATCTGACTCACTGTGAAAGTGTTTGCATGTGCGCAGAGCAAACGCCCATTCCCAAAATTATTTATGAATTTATGTCAACACTCCTCTGTTTAATCTTGTTTGGACATAACCCAGACTCATTTCATTCTTGATCTGGCGCTGGCGGTGTAGATTGTGTTACACACAGCCATATGCATCAGTATACCGTGCATTGTGATCCAGAACAGCCTGCTAATAAGAATAATGATACATAAGTGGGTCAAATTTATGACTATTCTTATTCCCACAATACTGTATAATTTGGGTGACTACAACTATCTGCACATGCTGGAATAAAATTAAGCTTGTATAAGGGGATATTTATTCACACAGCTATAAATGTTATCCGAACTGGCTGTTGTTGAAAGCTATGATGTCATGAAAAAGACCGCTGTGTCACACATGGTGTAAAGCATGCGTGAAGGTATGCACATTTCTAACAATAAATACCAGATTCAGTGAGGAAAAAGTATTTTTCTTTTGTCTAGATACATCATTTATACATCTGGCCCCTGTTATTTTTTATATCACAGTGACAGGCCCAAAGGGAGGCTCTACAATTACAGGTCGAAACAAGGTGACATATTTGTTAGCGATTGACCCAGATAAGTACAGCAGCGTTTACTGAAAATGGCATTTCTGCTGTTGTCTGGTTCCTAACAGGTCTATCAGCTGGTATATTGCCACAACAGAGAAGGCATTTCAATTTACTAAACCTACAGTATCACCTCCTTATTTATTGTGTCAACAGCACCATTTTCACTTCATGCCATTTACTAAAAGGCCCTTGGAAAAAGGGAGGCCGAAAGTGAAAAACACCAGTATAACGCCTTGTTTCATTCCATGTGGGAACTTTTATCATTTACGTGCAAATAGCCTTTAGCAGAGATTTAGCCAAGACCAATTACTCACTCAGTGGCAATTAACACAAAGCCAGTGCATTCAAGGATCGATGCCATTTGTCTGTCTTTAATTTGTAAGCCAGACATCATATTATACTGTTGGGATGCTGGAGTCCGGTGTTTGATGTGTGACTGAGGGATCTGGGGAGTGTGATGCATATGGAGAGGCTCACCATACCAAATCACCAACAGAGAGAAGATGTTCCCTTGCGTCTGACAACCCATAACTGACAGATGGACTAATACGACTTAATTCCTTCGGCCTGTAATTCTTTGTCTAGTTCTTAACAATTTAATTGCGATTCAAGGCTGAACGTATTTCCACATACAATGCAACTGGTGTCATTGTATGTGGTTCTTGGCAGTCTGCCACATTTCATTTCCACGCTCTCCATCATGAACTGTCAAGTCTATTCATTTAATACAGATACCAATCTTCTTTACGTTGAAAATAATAAACAGGACGTGTAAAAAAAAAACATGTCAAGAAAAGAGACAGACATGAAGAGAAAGCTATTTCACCGTATCCTGTTTCCCTGTTCATCTGCAGCCCATTCAGCATCAATTGATCGTCGTTTCTATGGCTTTCCATTACTGAAATAGCAATTCTATGAGCATTAATGAGTGAGTCACATAAAAGGCCAGCAAAGTGGAAAGGAAAACAGTTTTAAAAGAATTTATGAAGACAACACGCATACACACACAATCATTTGCGCGCACATACACACAGAAGTAACCTGGAAGGTATTCCTAATTACAGGCAAATATATTCATTGATATTGCAGCAGCACTTTATCATCGGAGGATGTGATTTGCATTGAATTTTTTTTCCCGCTGTTGTGTTAATTGTTTACTGTGGGCTAATTAAAGCCCGCCTGTCATTAACGATGATCACTGCTCTCTGCAGATGGAGGCAATGGTGACAGACCCCGACAGAGGGAGGACGGGGAACAAAAGAGACTGACAGAGGGGGAGAGACAGAGAGAGAGAGAGAGAGAGAGAGAGAGAGAAAGAAAGAGAGTTTTTTTTGCCATGCCAGCAGCATGTAGCGAAGGCAATGTCTGTTCACCACTTTGTTTTATACTGACATATTTCAACAACAGTTGGATAGATTTACTTAAAACCTCGAGCAGTCAAGGTCTCCAGGATAAATATTATTGATACTTGAAACTTTTAACTCAGCCACAAAGATATCTACATCTTCCGGATGCTTGGCACAACATTTAGTGCGGACATTCATGGTTCCCTGATGATGTATCCGACTGACATTTTGTCTGGTACCAAAATGAGGATGACATTTGTTGAATGTCTCAACAGCTAATAGAAGGTTTGCGGTAAAATTGTGCGCAGACATTCATGTCCCCTCAGGATGACTTGCTATCTGTTTGACTTGAGTATGGTGTTCAAAGGAACATTTAAGTAATACACAAACTTTTGTTTTGTCAAATATAGCCTAGAGGCTTTTTTGTGTGCAATTAAGAAAAAGAGTGACTTATTTGTCTTTTAACAAGGTCAATTTCTCTGAGCTTTCACTAAAAATACCAACCAATCAATCAATGTATCACATTGTAGAGAATAATCATTATAACTATACATCTGGATTATTATAAAACAACAACACAAAGTCTCCACAGTCCAAACAAAGACAACTAACTGTATTACCCCTATCAATCTTGACATAAGGAGCGAATAGCAGATCCACTCTTTCCATTCTGACCGTTCACAATAAAACTATTTCACTTAGATGTAAATAAAAAAGTTGACTGTAGCTTAGGCTATACACCAACCTATCTCAGACAGACTGCTAGATGCTGCTCTGGGCCAAATCTATCTAAATCTTTAACTGAATAAATGTTGTCATGCTAGTGTTGCGATTTAGCTTAAAGCTCCACTGTACCCAGCCTCAAAGAGCTGCTAGCATGGCCGTCCTTGGACTTGATTATTTAAAAAAAAAAGAAAAAAGGAAATTCAGTAAAAATGGAAACATTACTTGTAAAAATGTAGAAGAAAATAAAAATAAACAAAAGAAAGATATAAGTGATTTGATTCACTCTATAAGGGGATTTATAGTAGCATCTTCAAGTTAAAGTACAATGCATTGTTTAGCTGATCGGCTTCCATTGGGGCCCTCCGTACATTAAGACCATAGACAACAGCTCCACAAAAGTTAGAATACATTTTCCCAAAAGATGTTATCTGTCATTTTAGGTAGTTTTTATGAGTAGTTTGCTCAAGTGTTCATTTTGTGATTAGGTTCTACATTGTGATGGACAGCTGTGGTTAACTTGCGATTGGTTGGGGCTGATGAATGGGCGGGTTCTTGATGCCATGGCTCCACCAGCCAATCACTACTGGGCACTACAGTTCCTATCACCAGCACAAGATGGCAGCTCCCATATCTGGGATATTATGGCTTCATTTTTGTACATAGTAAAGACATACATTCATAATACTATTCAATCATTCACCATATGGCATCACAGTGTACCTTTGATAATACATGTGTTGTTTCTATATTGCAGCTTCCAGCCTTCAATATTGGAGCTGTCATTGTATTCATTACGGAAATGCTATGATATCTTCAAAATGAAGATAATAGTACAAATACATAGAAAACACAGTGTGTAACAATGCAAAATGGCAAATGTAACACAGTAATAAACATCAAAGATTTGTCAGCAGTGGAAAAAGAAAATGATGCATCTATTTAAGTACAGAACGTGTGATTACAGCTGTTGTACAGGATGTGTGGGCCGTGTGTGTTTCCATGCTTGTATGTTTCTGCATGTTTGTGTGTGTGACTGTGTTAAAAAGACAGAGCGAGCCTTGTGCGAGCTTGTGTCAATCACTGTTAGCTGGAGTGGATGTGTTTGTTAGTGCATGTCTTTCTCCATCACTGAGTGTCCATCCACATTAGATCCCATGGCAGGATTAAGTGGCACTGCTGAAGGTACATGGCGGCCAGGAGTGGTTATATCTTCATTTACCGCTGGCAGCTGGTGATTTGTTCCTGTGCACATCTCACAGGTCTGTGTGTGTGTGTGTGTGTGTGTGTGTTTGTATGCATGCATACACACGGAGTCAGGAGTAAATTGGGAGTGAAGAGATTTCAACTCAAGCTGATCGACTGTGTGTATATCACATGTAGCTGTGTGTGTGTGAGAGAGATGGAGAATAGATGAAGTGATAGAGGCTAAATGTGAGGAGAAGGCTAATCTGTATTGATGAGAGAGGAAAGATCACAGGTGAAGGTTGCTGATGATCCGACCTGGTTGCTTCTCTAAAAACAATCACGGCAGGAGGCACTTGGGAATGCATCTAACAAATGAAACCTGATAAAATACACACACACACACAGGGAGGGAGAGCTTTGTACTTTGGTTGTGTACACTGGTTTCTCGTTTAAAAGCATTAATACTCGACTGTATCCGATATGGGTCAAGCTCCAAAAAACACTGGAGCCTACAAACCACACGCATGTCTTTCAGATCAAATGTCTTTCAAACTTTAAAACAGACTGTCTCTTTCAGGGCAAACTAATATAACTTCTGGTGACATCAGGGCTTAAAAGTTTGTTGCAAGGTGAGAGAAAAAAAGCCTCTGATTAGTCAACAGAGTCAACTAAATGCCCCATGGCAGCTAATGGAGAGATAACTACATTTTTTTTTAACATATTAAATGAATTATTATAATGATTTAATAGCTTTATTTCACTACTTTAAAACTTTTGGGACACAGTGATTTAGATAAAGGGTTATTTCAATGGCCATATTGGAAAGTTGATGTAAAAAAAAAACAAAATTCTAAAAAAATGATTTGCTGATATACAGGCATCTCTTTCACAATGTAAGTTTATCTGACAAAGTCTTTCTGGAGCCCACTGCATTAGGTGACAAACCTGGGAATTGTAATTACATGGTTTGGCCTCGGGGTGTATAACAAGTTTCATCACCATATAACACTATATTGATTCTCAGGACAAAGATTTAATATTTGCATGGTCTGCCACGATACAATTTTGATTTGATTCAATTAAGGGGCCCACAAACAAATCACAAAAATTAACTTTAATATGACTTGACAGTTTAACTGAGCTCTTCCAGACTTTTAAAACAAGAATATAAAAGTGGAATTGTAAAGTGCCTTTACTTTACAATTGTTATGTATGTATATGTGGTTGATTATTAATTGATAGAGATGGATGTGTCATGAGTTTGGACAGTATGTCAGATTGGCTACTAGAAAAATGGCAGCGCAACAACTTATAAAAACACAACTATTCTTAGTTTCAGGTGATTAATATTATCTTCACTTTCTACCACTAGATCCCCCTAAATCTTACAAACTCTTTCTTTTAGGTTTTATTGCCCTTTGTTTTAAATACTGTAAATCGGCCCTCTTCTGTCCATGCAAGATAATCACAGGTCTGTTTCAGTCTGGGTCCATCCTGTTTGGACCTACAGAGATCAGGACTGCTTTAACAACTATGCTGTTCCTTGAAGGTTTAAAGCTGACACATCCAACAACACAAAACAGGCTTTCAAACGGCTCCAAGTACTCCTGCACTGTTGTATGAGCGTATGCATATGCATTTTTAAGTGGGAAGACAAACAGGCACAGATTGTTTTGTCAGCCATCTGCCAATTTTATCGCCCCACGGCAACAACAAAATGACTATATATAAAAATAAGTATAAAGGAATTAGACCCACTGATGTGGGGTATAAATTACACAGTTTGCAGCAGGTGAGCCAACCCGTGTTAATTTGGACCCAGCCATGCCTACCCATGTATGTCCTTCCTCGTCCAAGCTGACAATGCCAACTACCACCAGCACCTGCTTCCTGAACAAACAAAAACACTTTCCTATCAGCGGCGGGTTATGCTTGACTTTTTCTTTTAAAGAGAACAATAATAGCATGTTGCAGACAGGCTGATAGCAATTGCAAAGAACCTATCTTAAAAGAAAAAACAATTTGCTGGAAAAAAGGTGTGCAAACTTCATTTCCCGACTTAAAAGCTGGGTAAACTCAGTGTGTTTATCCTCCGACGGTGCCAATCAGCTCTTTGTCTATCTCGCTGCCCCCAGGGTCCTGGCCCATATGCCTGCCTGGTCTGCAAGCCTGGTCACACAGGTCAGGACCCTGCCAGCCTCACTGGGACACAAGACTGCGTGTGTGAAAGTGTGTGCGTGTGTGTGAGCTTCCATCTGTTACAATTGAGGTGTGTCGTGTGACAGATCACCCCTGACCCCACCCCTCTGGGAGGGAGATGTGTGTGTGTGTTGCTCTGGTTAGACGCCACAGATGTAGAGTGTGTTCACATGCGTCTGTCTCTGAACATGGACACATTTGTGTGCTTGCATCAGCCCCTATATCTCTGTATCTGTCTTTAGAAGCAGTAGACATGCCTGACCCCAACCATCAACACCCCCCCTCCTCTTCCCTATCCCTGTATTCTGAACCAGATGGGGTGCCAGGGTCACCTCTGACCCCCCGCCGCACTGTGACTGATGGGACAGCCCAGCCCTGTCACCCCCCTCTATTGTACCCTGATGGGCATCTGACACCACTCGCACTCATTTATTAAGAACACTACCACCACGCACCTGAGCTTTTTAATAAGTCTGCCAATCAGGGTTATCCTATAGGCAGCACGTCTCAATAAGTCTTTGTTGTTGCAAATGTATCAGATGAATATAATCAGTCATTTGTCATGTGGCACCTGCGCTTTATAATAATGCTGACAATCAATGCATTAGGCATCAGAAAGCAACTGACCTGTAGTTA
Source organism: Serranus cabrilla (assembly GCA_903364295.1). NCBI lineage: Eukaryota > Metazoa > Chordata > Actinopteri > Perciformes > Serranidae > Serranus > Serranus cabrilla. The sequence continues at coordinate 214,101 of CAFUXE010000288.1, read as the reverse complement.
AAGGGTCGGCTAACCCAGATGACAAAAAACATTGTCTCAGTCTACCTTTGTGGTACTGAGTCAGTTTTGGTTTTATTTGCTTATTTACTTGATCATTTGCTTCCACCCCATAAAATATTGTTTGTGGTGCCTCCAGCATTTAAAAGAAGAATATGTTTTCAATTTAGTAATGTATCTTTAAAAAAAAGTGTCACTTTAGAACAATCTACAGACCAAACTATACAGTTTTATAGAGACTATTTCTTTACTCTGTTTTGTTCTCAGGTGAACTCTGACATGAAACAAGCTCTGGTATGTTTTGTCAGATAGTCCATGTGGTTTGGCTCCAAATGCACCACAGTTTGTTCACTGCAAGGAAGCTAACCAAAGTGCAGTGCATTCTGGGTTTATTTTTGGGCAAAGATTTGAGAAAGAACACCAGGCAAGACAGTAGGTTTGAAAAATGTCTTGTGGTCAAACGCTGTCTAACGATGAAGTAAAGGCCCTTATCGAAAAATGGTCAGATGATCACATAGTACAGTTGCTTGTGGTTACACAAAAACTCACTCATAAATCTTTGCAAGTAGCAACCAATGGATAGAGTTCAGCTACAAAGCACTGCCAGATGGAGACAGAAGTTATTTGCAGTTATTATCAGAATTAATTCAGTTACCATCGGAGTACATCTAGTCTGAAATTCCATATAAATATTTTTACAGATTTAAATCAATTAAAAATTGTTGCGTACCAGCAGATATGAGAGGAAAAAATGTTTTATTGCATCATTTCTGTGAACTGACCCTTTAAACTCCACTCTCCATTCTCCATGGCTGAGAGGTTACCGCATAGTTACTTCCAGCTATGTATAAAGACAGCATTATGACAGCTTCTACCAAACAAAAATACATCCTAATCAAAGGAATGCACTTCAGTCTGACAATTTATCTCTGCAGTTTTTTTTTATCCGTGTGTCTTCATGTGTCCTCCTTGTGTCCGTCTCATGAACTCTTGCTGGGATGTGAAACGCTGCTATTTTTGTAGTGTAAAGTGAACATCAAGGCCATCAGGAGGAGGTGGATGTTTGTCTCACGGAATCTGAGGGAATGCCTCATGCTAACGCTCCGAGACAAATTAGCATACAGATTCAGCCGTGACTGTTGTAAATCCATTTTTCTCCTTGCAGATCTGTAATAAACACCGTCTTTGGTTATGAGAACTAGCTTTTTCCCTTGTGATGATTGCTTTTTCTGCCCCAGTGTGGGAGAAATACATCTTACTGTATTATGCGATTGTTGCAGTATGCTGCAATATTAAGTGTAATGTGTGTGTTTTTTTTTGATGATTCCTATCAGAGTATCGGGTGAGATTGAAATCGTATGGGTGCATGGGCCCAGTGGCGTGCAAATCTCTTTAGGGCAGAGGTGATAAGCCAAAAAAGTCATTTCCTCCAAAATGCCAGGGAAGGTTGAAGAGGTCAATCTCCTTCCCTAACAGAAAAAATGGTTATCTCTGACTTTTCAGAAAAAGATTACGGTTTCTTTCCATTACAGGAGTGCAGTTTTTTAAAAGTGTACTGGCCTCCATGTGGACATATCTAGCACAGTGTGTCCTTGGTGCACTAGTTTTTGTTTTATCATAATCTTGAACAGTTGCAGTGACATTACAGGGAACAAATGCGATGAGCAGACGAGATAAGACAAAAAATGCATGCTGCACATACAGTGTGGGAAGCAGCAAAAGAATGTGGAAGCTGATAAAAACAACACGTGGAGCCATTTCTCCTCAGATTGACCGACACACCTCTGACTAGAAAGACTGCCTGTACAGAAAACTGTTTTTGGAAGTTATTACGTTTGCTTTCGGTTTGTTTTATTTTGAAAACAGCAGGTTACAAATCAAGTTTTTTACCGGACTGAAAGCACTGGGGAAAATCTAAATGAAAACAATCCAAAAAGCTATTTGCCATCTGCAATCCACATCCTTTGGGAAAATGTGCATATGCAACAGTGAAATAACGGAGGAAAAACCATTTGGGGCTTTAAAGGTCAAATGTTGACTGTGAAGTGCTGTCCATACTCAAATGAGGCCCCTGGGGCCATGTTTTGAAGTGAGCGTTTAAAATGAGTACAGTGAATAGCACAACCAGTCACCTCTCCCATTCTGAAGGTTACATTTTTTAAAAAGGGCACCCTGTCCCAGAATGAAGGGCTTTCAGGACTGCATGCCGCATACAGTAGTTCTGCATTTAGCCAAAGTGCAAAACCACAAGCAACTGCTCTGACTCGACCTGGAGGTGTCATTTCAGCTTGCTTCTTCAATTTGACCTTCCTCAGGTACACTCTGCTGTTAACCTTCACATTTTCATATTGTTATGTATTCTAGCACAGGTTTTACTCATTACAAGTCAACAAGATCCCCAAAATATGAATCTAGTCTGACTATAACATGTCACCTGTATTTAATCTGAACTACAGTGATCCTTTCACAATAAAATATGTCACTGATTTCATAACAACCATCGTTAATAAATGGTAGTAACATTACGTTTTACGTATTATATTACTTTGCAGAGAAATTCAAATTCACATCTGCAGTATAATCACATTTCTTTCCATATGTTTGATTTTGCCTTATACGCAGTGAACCTGGGGACCTGGTATGATTCAGGAATCTAATCCACGTCCGTGTTTCGTGTGTTACCTTTCCACTAAATAAACAAAGTCAGTGTTTCACTCTAATTTAATCCCAAGGATCATCTCTGGAGACGACAGGAACATAATGGGTCTTCATGCTGAGCAGCTAGATGAGCCTCCTGAATTTGCACCCAAATTACTATCAAGGCTTTCATTAGAAATTTCCACAGCAAAGAAAAAAAAAATGTGCAGGCGGGTGAAATGCTTATAAAAAATAAAAAAGACCAAATTAATGAGATGCAGAATCACACTGGATAATTTATCAAATGATCACTTTCTAAAATTCCATCATAAATTACCATATTGAGCCAGATTACAGACACGGCAGATTTGAGTGGGATTAAGAACACAGACAACTGGTGCAATTATTACAAATCCCAGGTCTGCCTGAGGTGATGCAACTTCTGTGCAAAAAGCAAATTATTATGATGCTAAAAAGACAACTAATTCCAAAAAGATTACTTTGAATGCCATGATAATTTTTTATCTACAGCCATAATTAACCTTTATTCAGGTTGTGTTAAATGACTGCAACTCACAATCAAACGCCTTCGGTGAGGCAGGAAAATTGTTGCCTCGGTGACAATCAACATCATTGTTTCATGTGGCCTGATTTGGATCTTAAGACTTTGGAAAACTTCTGAATGACGACTAGGTTGGAGGGTAGTTGTTCAGTAAAGTAGTGAAACACGGTGAATGAAAGGTGATACTTGAGAGTGATACAACAATATGTGAGCCCAGTTTCCCTTATAGTAAACCTGAAGCACTAAAGGCTCTTCCACATCTGTTTAATTACTCTTCCCCCAAGTTGTTTTTGCTTCACATAATTCTAACTACCTTTGCAAATGTTTGCTCAGTGCGAGTGGGACACACAATTATAGCAGGCATTAGCCGCTCCCACTGTACAGCTCTGGATGACCTTAACAATATGTGTCTCATTCAATATTCCAATGGCTGTAAGCACTGTTAGATAGCGCTGCATTGATTTCAAAGCACAGAAAGCTTTTGCAAATGGTGCCGGATAGGAAGGCCTGACTGCCTCTGGCCAATTAATTACATGGTGTCACACATGTCATCAGTGCTGACATACAAACTGACTTACGAACTCTGTTCGACAAGCTCTGCTGCCGCATGTTGCGTATTAACATAATGAAATATTGAATGCGACATACTGAGGTAGTCAATTTGTTGCACGCAGAGGGGAATTACCCACTTTTAGCCTTTGCTACATGCGTCCTTTGTAGTTAATTGACTGGTAGACATGATGAGTTGAAATTCAACAAGCATAAAGCGGTGAAGTTTATTGCTTCTTTGGCAGAACTAAATAACTTTTGCTTACTTAGTTCACCAGCCTGGTCTCAACTGATACATCTCAACAACCACTGGACTGACAGCCATGACATCTGGAACAAATTCACATTTCCCACAGGAAGAAGAATCCTTCTGACTTGATGATCCCTGAAGTTTTTTTTTATTTTCTAGAGGAATATCTACATCTAAAACATGGATTGGCAGGAAATGTTGTACAGACATTCCTGCTTCCCAGACCTTGGTGTTGCCCCTGACTTTTCCACGAGCGCCACCATGACCTCGATGTTTGTGTCTCAACAACTATTCCCAGCATTGCACAGTTGATGGGTGTGCCGTTAGTCAGTTTCAATAGATGATTGACAGGTGCCTTCCCTTACTGAAACACGACAATAATACACAACGGAATGGCTCAATTTCAGTCTCTTCCATGACGACTGACCAACCAAGAAAACATACAGCACAACTTCTACAGCAGCACAAACTCTTCCTAGATAAACATTTTTACTTGTGGGCCGTCTGTCCAAATTTCAAATGGGTAAAAAATGGCTCATTTGAAAACTTTTTCTGTGTGTTTGAATCTGTCCAGATCGACAGTCAACAGGTAATTAAAACTTTTTTTCTGCAGTTTCCAGGGAAACAAGTCTGGACGCCTCTAATCTGCATAAAGTAGCCAAGACCTCAACTTTATACAAATGAGGAACGACTAACCTGAAGTCTTATCTCTCAAAACGTACTGCAGCACTACCAGAATGCATTGCACAGCTGCTTACATTGACAAAGAAAAGAAAGCTTGGAAATGGCAGATCCCGTGCACACTCACCATTAGTCTTGCTTGGACATAAAGGAGACAAGCTGGAATCTACAGTTGGACTGTTACTTGTGTCAAGCTGTTTTCTTCTTGTTTTCATAACTAGTGTCACTGCCAATAAGAACAGGCTCAGACAGGTCCATCAACACAAGCCAAAATCTCTCATTTATTGTGATGATGGATCACTTAATCTGTCCAATAAAACTTTCTTGTTTTCCGCAGGAGAGCAGGATTCGCACCGTGGTTTCCAAGGGATGACAGACTGTGGGTTTGCTTGGATGCACTGGTTTAAGGCAAGGAATATTGGTTTAAAAACAACACAATGTCTGTTTTCAAGCCACAGCTAACTGGTAATAAGCTACAGTCGACCCTAACTAAACAAACACAGCAAAACAAACTTTCCTACTGTGGTCTGGAGCGAAAACAGACTACAGGTGTGATATTGCTCGTACTGTTTATTCCAAAGAGCACAAAATCCAGCAAACATTTCTGTTCCCGGTACTCTCCTCGCTGAATACGGTGAAATAAACATTTATTCTTATAGCCAATGCAATTTCCAAGTAAGGGACAGCCCGTGGCTCAAGAGCAATAACTGCTCATGCTGACGATACAGCCTGTAGTCAGTGAGATGCAGAAGTATCCGGCCGGGACAGTGATTTGACTCATTGTGTGTATTCCAAAGACTTGCTATGGGAAATGTCTACTTTGGCTTCTTCTCAGTCTGTGGCCTTAAAGTCATTGTTTGTCAGTGTTAGTCATCCCTTCTACGCCCTCCTTCCCTTACACTCTTTCCTTGGTCGCCTCGTTCACTATCCTGCCATGTCTGCTTTCTCCCAGGCGACCCCTGAAGTCCTCTTGATCCCAAACAAAGGTAGAGCTCTTGAATTGGCTTTAGGGGGAAAAAGACTAAGGGAATGTAATGTATCTGTTTCTATCCAGGCAGCCAGTGGGAACAAATATTGACATGTAATTCTTTTTTCTCTCCCCTCTCTGTCTTTGGCCAAACCTTCACTTCCATTACAGCTGTGAGGGAGAGTGGGAGGGAGAGTCGGTGTCACCGGGGAGACCAACATGAATGATATATTTTTCGTTCTTTTCTCCCGTCTCTTCCCTGCTCCTTTTCTCCTCTCTGTGCTCTGTTTTTTTTTTTT
>CAFUXE010000288.1:183006-208146 GCA_903364295.1 Serranus cabrilla | reverse complement strand
TTTTTTATTCGAGACTGCTCCTCGGCTTTTGCTCACGTCCTGTTGTCGATCTCTCCGGTGAGAAAGTGAAGCCCTTTCCAACAAGGTAAATAACCATTAGTGGGTGAGTGAGTGGGAAAGAGGGAGATGGCGAGGCGAGAGAATGAAACACACAGAGCGAGGAAGACAGGGGGAAGAGATGAAACTTGGAGAAGGTCATTTGTTGCTTTTTCAATATCCTCAAGCCCCCTGCCTGTCCCACCTTTTATGTTATCCAAGTGCCTATTTGTCTTTGCCCGAACTGTGCCTTGACGAGAGCGACAGCTAGGGCCTTTTACTATTCACGACTGGTAATATAAGAACACAATGGCTGCTCCTCACAAGGTTGTAAGATATCTCATTACATCTCTTTATTTATCTTGCCAGCACAGAGACATGGACAGCGGGATGAGGAGACAAAACGACAGACAAGTGAACATTTATTTTATTATTTAAGCACAATATCCTGTTGCACGCGGCGGACTATTTTGCTGTGGGTGGCAGTGATGCAACATATCCAAGGCCTGCGCCCGGCTGGCGCTCTGCTCTGCCTATCACACATTGGACACATATTATTGATCACAGATGCTGCTGGTTGCCTTGGTTGCTTTAACTCAGTTTGCCCTCTGTCTTGCCGTCTGCCTTTCTTCCTCTTTGTGTCTTCCTTCCTCTGCGTTTCGTCTCCCCTCCATCCTTCTGCCTTTCCCAAGCGCCCCACTTCTCATCTTCCTCCATCTGCCACCCCTTTCTGCATCCCCTTCTGCTTCTGCTACCATCCCTCTCACTCCGTCTCTTTGTCTATGGCAGCCCTCTCTCCTGTCAGACGTGCCTCTCTTCTCCTGCCTCCGCCTCCTCCGTCTCCCTGAGTGTCCTTAGGAGACACTTGTGGACGAGGCAGGGGCTCATATACTTGGAGGTTATGAAGGAGAAACAGTGAATCAAGTTCAGGGCTGTCCAAGTGTTTGCTCGGCATCCGAGCACCCTTGCTCGTTTGTGGATTTCATGAATAATTGATTAAATAATGGAAAATGTAATGAGGGAGATGTTTTAAAATTCAAATTCAAATCAAACAACTAGCCGTGGCATCCGCCCGCTCTTCAATAAGCAGATCTCTGCGGTGATTGGCTGGAGGACGGGGCTGTGTGACTGCGGTGTTCATTGAGGCGTAGAGGGAGGAGATTAATTCGAGGATATTTTGGGGAGTTGCAAACACACAGGTGAGTTTGTGTGTGCACAAAACTTGCCCAAGTTCAAGCAAGTCAGGCTTGACATTTGTGTCTGCGCCGCTTCATCTTCAAGAGTAATTTGCAACTGCTTCTTCCTATAGGTCTCCCACGACCACGATGCATGTAATACACAGCGTGTGAGGGAGAAACTCCATCTAAAAAATGGATTTACATGTCTGTTCGTATAGAGCCCAGTGGTTCTGACTGAATGTGTACATGTCTGTGCATGTGCTCCCAAGTGCCTGCTTGTAACATGCATGTCCATTAATGTCACGCTCCACTGGCGATGAGCGTGTGACATGACGGATCAGACGCTGTTCTGAGGAAAAGAAGCCACATTGGGAAGCCATATGGAAAATGCATGTCACATTCATGTTCACTCGGTCTCTCCGTGGCTCCATCCTTCACTCTACTGCACCGCTTCTTTCATTTATCGTCCCCTCACTCTTTTCCCACTTACTTTTTCTACTACTCTACCTCTCCGTCCCCTTCCTCTGTCTCTCCCCGTTTCTTTCCCTCTCCATCACTCACTCCATAATTTCACCTCTGCTCTGCATCACTCCCCGGCTCTCTCCCGCTCAGACATTTCGGTCCCTCTCTCCAACACTGCCGTAGCACAATGCAGGGATCATTAGTGGCTTAATGGAGGTAGCCATTTTCTGCAGGGGGGAATAACAATGGCAATGAGCAGTATCCACCACTCCTCTGCCCTCCCCTTCCTCTCTGCTTCTATTCTTCCCCTTTTTCTATCTTGTTGACTCTCCGCTTCCTCGCCCTCTCTCCTCCTGCGGTGACAGTGACACTGAGTGCTGTGTGCACCCGGTGTAAGAGTGGTCCTCCTGTCTCATTTACACTGATATTGGACCGGGTATCAGGTATGTATGTGTGTGTGCGTGTGTTTTGACATGGGAACGACCGTTACTGCCAAATACCTGCATAAGCGCACAGTGGTGTGACACATCGGCGAGAACAAACGCAGGTGGGATGCTTACACACGCATGGACCGAAAATATTGTGCATGAGTGTGTATGTGTGTGTATATTTCTTCATCTGAGCAACTCTCTGCCAGTTTATTTTGGGTAATATTGTTGCATGGGGAGGGGTAGGTGGTGATTCAGTGACACATAGCTGAGGCCTTATAGGAAAGAGCAGGAAAATAGAATAAAATCCCACACACTGTCTATATACACACATGCACAACTTGCTAGACGTCAGCATTTTCAAATTGCATCACTTTACCAAAAATCGTGACCTACACTTTTACTGTGACCATCTTATGAAACTTAGAAAGTTATGAATACTTACACGTAATAAAAAAAAGAATGTCAACAATATATATGGAATTTCAGGTTCAAGAAAATATATAATGATACGGCAAAAATATGGCTTAATAGTTTCCTGACCAGAGCATAAATTCACACTCCCTTCTCTGCTCTTTGTTTTGATAGCTGGGCCAGCCATGTGCATCCCTCATCCATCTGTACAAAAGGTTAGCCAAAATATCCTGGGTACGGCAGCTACCATCGTGCACTGGTGATGTCATTTGGTGCCAGGGTCAACCATTAAGTGGTGGAAAAAGTATTTAGATCTCTTTCTTTAGTAAAAGTACTAATACCACACTGCAGAGTTACTCCACTACAAGTTAAAGTCCTGCAATCAAACTTACTTCAGTAAAAGTACAAAAGTATCAGCATCAAAATGTTCTTAAAGTCTCCCATCATTTTAATTCTAATATTAAGTACTACATATACCGTTATGTGCTTTAACTTATAAAAAAAAAAAAATCATTTTAAACTGATCACGTTTATGTTAAATTTTGACCTGAAAATTAACTAAAGCTGTCAGCTATATGTCGTGGAGAAAAAGTTAAATATTTGCCTCTAAAACGTAATGGAGTAGAAGTATAAAGTTACATAACATGGAAATATTCAAGTAAGTCCATGTACCTCAAAATTGTACTTCAGTAAATGGGTATACCGACTACCTAAAATGACAGAAACTAACTTTGGGAAATATGTATCTGAGGTGTTGTCCTATACTGCAGCCAGCCATCAGGGGGCGATCAAGACGTTTAAGCTACTTTTGGGAGCTTTCACACTCCGGCAGGCCGGGCTTGCAAAGGAAAGAAGTGCTGCTCATATAGCAGTTACCACTGACAGCAACATCACGAATATCGTAGGAGGACATCATTGCTGTAGCATAACACAACCCTTCAGTTTACCTCCTGGTCGACTCGGTGAGTTTAAGCTAACCCCCAATAATAGGATTTTGCTCTGCCAGCACTGTTGCCATTGTTAGCACTTTTAGCACCTTAAGTGCTGCTAGCACACACTCACAGGATGCTGATTGGAGACAAGCACAAAGACTTGAAGCCTGACAACATGGATTTGCGTGATATGTGATTCTATTTTTGTCTGATGTTGTGATACAGCAAGAATCCAGCTGCTGTGCAATACAGATAAAACAGCATCGGTGCATTCACTGACTGTCAGGTGATTCCTGAGTACTAACGTCCACTTGGCACAATGAACCCTTGTGGGCAGAAATAACTAACAGGAGTCATATTGATTTGGTTTCAAACCATTACCTCTCATCACAATGTTCTCATCACATTGCTGATTAAGCATAACAAATGCAGATGCCTTCATGCAGGGCACAAGGTGTTAATGAATGAGCATCCTGAGCATGAACATACAGTGATGTGACTCATGTGTTATGGCCTTCACATTCACTACATCTCAAGCCCACTCAACACCTACAGTGTGGGATTTTGGAGACACGTTGGACAGCGCTCCACCATTATGGAAACAACAGAGTGATTATTGTCTGAGCGTATGCTGTTGGACATGGAGAAACAAGGAGCCCTGGAGGCTTGTAGTGGGGAAACATGTTATCAGGACACTTGATGGTGGCTATATATTTAAATTGTCATCAATTTCAAGATGCACACTCACACAGACCCATTCCTCCACTAATTGTGTACATTGATATACATTGGATAGCTAGTCATAAATTGTTGCCATTAAATTTTCATTGTATAGATTGGGCTCATTAATATGGATGAGGCCTGCTGTGTGTTTGCAGCAGTCCATCTGTAGGAATCACAGAGGAGCATGTGTGTTGTCATGCACACAAATACACACTACACTTATATGCATCATGCTGATTTAGTGACTTAGTGCAGGTCTGCGCACAGATCCAAATGTGGAGACACAGGCACACACACACACACACACGCTGGCACCGTACAGGCCTGACAAACTGCTGCTACCCAACTCGCATCCCTTTATTTACCCAACGATGTGCCGTGTCCCTCCACGCCTCTCTCTCCATCCATTCTTTTTCGTCCCCTCCTTTTATACAAGTCTACCCTACAGTTACCACCTCCCCTATCACTGCCTGCTGCCACAAATCACAGCAGCAAAACACTGAAAGGACAGAGGGAGACGGTGAAAAAGAGAGAAGCAGAAAATGCTAAAGGGAGGGGAGGCATTAGCGGGGGTCTCTCTTTCTTTCCTTCCAACAAAAGACCAGTGGGCATCCATCTCAGGCCTATCTGTTGACACAGGGCCACAGAATGAGCAGCCAGCTGGCTGGATCAACATGGATGAAAAATAGTAGAGTCACAGCGACAACAACAGCCACAGCAGTGACAACTATGACAACAGTTGCTCCGACAAAAACAACAAATACAAACAAGATATCCACACAAAAAAGCTAGCAACTGCGTGCAACATCAAGGACGGCAATCACAACAATAAAAGCTTCCAATAAGGAATGGAATCACACCTGCTGCAACAACGAAAACTTCTTCTAACACATCCTCTATAACAACCACCTACACAACAGCAGCAACAAAGGAGCGCCACAACTACAACCACAACAACAGCGAGGAAAACATCCTCAACCTTCACCACCACCTCCAACAATTGCAGTGTCTGCTACTACTATTATTATTTTTGCTACCACTCTGGGTTTTATGTCAGTTAGTTATTTTTTCTCACTTTTCCATTCTACTTCTCCATTTCTCGCTCTCTCATCCATTTCGCAGCTGCGGTGGTGTGAACATCTGAAAACCCTAAATCTGAAATTTGCGCGAGGGGCCAAACAGCACCCAGTCATTTCTCCGCCGCACCCGCTCATCTTCCCTCTCCATCTCGCCTCTTTCCTTCTCTCCTCACAGCCATCAACCACAGCAATCAACCAAGATCTTCCGTGAGAGCGGAGAGGGAGGGTGCAGAGAGCATGAAGAGGAGGAGGAGGAGGAGAGAGGGAGGAATATTAAGGAAATTGATGGTAGAGTGCAGCTGCTTGACATTTAAGGCTAGAACCGACTGGACTTGATGGGCACTGATGGCAACAGCAATGATTTGACTTTTTCTACATTTACGGGTCGCAACAGTGTTAATGCCATAATCTGCTACATTTTTAAAGTATCAGTGTTCCCAGCTCATGGCAGATTCTCTATTTGTTGTTCCAAAACACCAAAGAGGAAAAAGTGAGGATTACCGGTGAGGTGTGACTTCATACTCAACCTTAGATTGGTTTAATTAAACCACATTGTGATCTCAGTCACAGTTAGAATTTAAAACGCATGAGTGGAGGAATGCAATTGATGGCAGAAAATATGCTTTTTACTTCCATCAGCTGATAACATTTTCTACTATTTACCAGTTTAATTGCAAGGAGGTGGAGTGATGTGGGCTTTATCTAAATTACATTTTTTGGAAGTGAAAAGAAAGGTACAGTAAAAGCACACGGCGATGTCCATTATTATTGTCCTTTGCTTAACCAGGAACCAGCTAGATAATGGACCTGTTTAAAGCCTTAGTAAAATGTTATCAGAGATGATGGGATTGTTCATTAAAGCTGCATTCTCTGGCTTTATTGTGGCTGCATGAAACACTTGTTTTTGTTTCACTACAACAATGAGCTGAAAGACACTAAATCGCTGTCTAGCTGAGGGAAACGGCAAACTTAGGTGACAGTTCTCACTGAGCTCTTCACATGGACTGAATGAAGTAGATTCAGGTCAGAAAACTGAACAGAACTTAGTCCAAAAAAGTATTTCCATCTCCCATTTAGCACATAAACTATTTTTACGAAAAAGAAAAAAAAGAAACACTTGAATCAAGCGTAAAAAAAAACATTTTCAAAACTTTTATCGGATTTTGATGTTTCCATCAAGCTTTTCTCATGCAAGCCTTTAATATTGAAATTTGTTAATGGAAACACAACTACTGACTAGCTGTCAACACCATCATTATCACACTAAGTGTGATGATATCAACCTGTAGCTGGTGAAAAAAGCAAGCCTTAAATGTTAGTTTAAAAATAAAGAATTTTACCAAAATCTCTTTATTTTTCAGAATCTTCAACTTTGTCAGAGATTCGCCTTGCTAAAAAGCATTAGCATGATAACAGCTCTTACTCCTGTAAGATGTAAAATGAGTGAAGGCTACCTTCAACGTCTTTTACAGTCTACTGTCCTTAATAATGAATGGCCCCTTTCAAATCGCACCTAGTCATATAATCCATTGTTAATATGAAAATATTGATTGGTGCAACTTTAAAAAATACATCCCATTATTCTTTTGAAATGCACAACTGCTATCCCAAAAGGCTCAGATTTTCTCCAAACTCACTGGGGGTTTCAGTCTCTGCTATAACCAGTTTGACCTCCAAACATCAACAATGGCTTCAAGGATTACCACTTAAGAAATACTGCCATGACCAAAACATTGTTAAAAATGACCTTAATTCACTGTTATACATTTCAATTCATTCAATTTTAGCCATGTATGTGCATCGCAGAAAGAAATACCCTTCAGGCAGGAACATTCAGTCGAGCTGGACCAAACATTTCCAGGCTGATGGTGTTGGTGGAGACGGAGGAGGAGAGTGAGCGATGACGGAGCGAACACAAATCAGAGGAGGAGTGAGGAGGTGCAGAGGGGAATGGAGAGGGAGGACTGAGATAAGACATGGTGAGGGAAGCAGAGAGGGCCAGAGCGGCGAGAAGTGACGAGAGCTGATCTCTATTGATCACCACAGACAGCTTCATTATCAGCACTTACTGGACACACGGTGAATTCACAACCACTTCCTGCTGTGTGTGGGTGACTGTGTGTACCTGTGTGTGCGTGTCTATGCAGTCTGGTAGAGATTCTCAGAGTGACTGTTTCAGTCCGGTACTGTATTCTACGCGTAAAGAAGCCTCTTATTTAAATCAACTACTGAATGAAGATGCTTTTTTATTGTAATCAGATTACTTTAGTCCTTAGCCATAATGTTTGTATGTGCACATATGATTATATGTACCTGTGTTCGCTATTGATGCATCCTTGCAGTCCTCCACTTTTCACCAGCAGTACATTCATGAATTAATGAGCACAGCTGTTGAGACATCTCTCTGAGAGCCGGGGAAAGTATTGAACGATCAAGGAGGACAGCGAGAGAATGAAAAGTGGAAGGAAAGAACGAGAAAAACGAAATGGTCTTTTGTAAGCAACAACAAGGCCCCTCTCTGCTCGACGCTTTTGTAGAACTCTATTATGAATACAGTTCTTGAAGGCCAATATCAATATCAGGAGAGAAAATATGTTGCTCCATCTTCATTACAAGAATACACGTTTTAGCATTGTAGCGGTGAAAACCAGTCTTTGTATTTCAAATAATATTTCAAAACATTTCAGGCATATTCTATGTATCGCTGAGTTGGATGAGAAGGTCGATGTCGATAACAGCCTTTTGTGTATGATTGAGCTGGTTAGCTTAGCGTAGCATAAAGACTGGAAACGGGGGAAGCAGCAAACCTCATGAAATTCCCTGCTGCAAAGCCAGGAGTGACATAGATCCTGATCTCTAAGCCTTACAAGAAATAGAAAAACCAAAAACCTTTAAAAACTTACACTGAGGTTATAAAACAAGATTTTTTGTTAGAAGGTAAAATAACTTATTCAAAAAGTTAACAAGTTTTCAATTGATTACCATTTTAAAATGAAGGACATACAACTTTGCATTGCAAATACTGTTAGTTGAAACCAAAAAGTGATACAGTTAGAGGCAAAGAATGAGACGGAGCGCCACTAAAATAATACATTTTTAAGTTTAAGCATTTGTATAAGAAAAAGCAAATAATCTATTGTTTGTAGCATCATGAATGTGAAGATTTCTTGATTTTCACTGTGTACTTCTGTTGGATAATGATAACTTGAATATCTAAGTTTTAGATATTTTATTGGACAAATCAATTCAGTTTTCTGAAGTTTTGATGCACTTGATGATTAATCTGAAAATAGTCAAGGTAATTTTCTGTTTGACATGGCATAATGGGAAAAGCACAAACATTACTTACAGTAACAAGCCGCTGCTGTGTTTGTCCATCCTGGGCTACTGTAGAATGTGCCGGAAGAGGACCCACTTCTCATGTTGATGTGAAGGGCTTATTCTAAACAAGAACAAAACAACTATTCTTAGTTTTGGGTGTTTATACATGAATAAAAACAAAGTTATGAATATTACAATCAATCCTGCCAAAAGGACCTACACACTAATCCTTTATGTAAAGGATCTGAATATTTCCTCCACCACCGGCGAAATCAGCACAAAAGAAATATCATAAATATGTATGTAATCAAACATGTGATGAGCCTGTCTGTAGTAAATCATATAAGACCACTTTGTGATCTCACCATAAAGCCCAACATCACAGTATCAGGACAAGGCTTACTCTGAGGACTGGCAGCAACATGCGCTGCATTAGCTCCGTCTCTCTGTTTATGTGTTCTTCTCATTGGTTTCCCGGGGAACATTGTCCACTCCACATCCAACCATTACATCAATGAGTTCGCCATGTGAATGCATTGAATAGTCAATAGGATACAGCGGCAGCAGATATTATGGCAGAGGGAAGGAAAAGGGGGTATAATGCATGTTCACTTCAAATCTTCTTTCTTTCCCTTTCAGCACCTCCCCTTCCCCCTCTCCTTCCCCACACACCCTGCGCTTCATATCTTCCTTTCATTACCTGGAGAGGAAGCGGCGGAGGGGAGGGAGGGAGGGAGGGAGGGGTTGAGATTGAAGGTAGTTAGTGGTTGCTGGAGTTCGAGGTGTGTGTGTGTTCGGGGGGATTGAGGAAAGGAGGGAAGAAAGAATGAGCGAAGGTTGGCGAGGAGTTGCCTTGGCAACGGGGAGCGGGGCCCTCGTTAGCCCAGCAGGTGCTAATAGGGATAACGAGGGGGTGCTGAGGGGGGAGCAGAGAGGGAGACGAGACCTTTACCTCTCCCAGCATCCTTTGCTCCGTCAGCTCCTCCTTTTGCTTTAAACCTCATCTCCTTCCTCTTTCTCCTCCTCTCTCCCTCCCTGTCCGTCTCATGCTCCCCCTATTTCTTATTCTTCTCCTCTTTCTACCCAGCTATTCCACTTTAAGCATCTCTTTCCATTTCAGCTGCACCGGTTGCACTCATTTCAACAACTACCGGCCCCATTTTCCCCCACTCTCTCTCTCTCTCTGTCTCTCCGTTTCCACTTTTCTTCTCCAATCCATTTTTGCCTCTCTCTTTAAGCCTCGTCCTCTTTTCCACCCCTCCATCCTGTCCTCCATCCATCCTTACAGTACTTCAAGATGGATAGAAAATAAAGTCCTCCAGCGGCTCTCTAGATGGAAAAAAAAGCAGAGAGACAAGGAAATAAAAGCTGAGGGAAGGCGAGGGCAAAGGAAGGAAAGGGGGAAGAGGGAGAAAGAGAGAGAGAGAGGACATTCAAATCAATACTTGTGTTTGTCAGGTTGTATTTTTCTGCTGCCTTGTGTTTAGTCCTCCCCCTGTACTATTCTTTCTCTGTATCTCTCTTGCTAAACACACACACTCATGCTCTGGCCATGAACCCAGCAGCCGCCACTGTCTCAGGTTGTTTTCTCTTCCTCAAAGCTCTTCCTCCCTCAGCTGCCCTGGCCATTTTGCCGTCTCTGACAAAGCCTCTTCATAAGGCATTCAGCAAAAGGACAGATCTTACACCGCCGTTTCATGAATTTCGAGTTCATACAACCTGATGCTAATTAAAATACAAGTGCCCAAGGCCTGGCCACTTATCAGCACAAAGAAAACACAGGGACTCCACATCAGAGCTGGCAGACGTGTCCAAATGAGAGGTGCTCTGCTACAAATATGTTCGCAATTCTCAAAACAACATTCTGCAGCTGATTGTATATAACATTTTCCACATTATTCCAAGGTCAGGTTTTCTGTTCGGAGATGAATGCATTAAAAAAAACTTTTCGATTTTATTTTTATTCTATTCATCACCTATGAGTTACCATCTGTGGTGCTACCTGGTAGACACTTTAGCATAAATTATTGCGACTGGTAGAAAGTAAGAAGATTGACCTTTTAGCATTTAGTATATCTGATGCAGACTGCATACACAGAACAGACAGGATAGCCCAAGGTACATCTGCACCTTTACCCAAATGCAAATCTGTCTCTTGCTCTATTTTACTCATGCAAATCCAATAACAGAAGCTCCCTCTATATACTTACTAAAGCCCGACCCATATATCCGCTGACATATATTATCTGCCAGTATTTGCAGATACGCTGTCAGATATGTGTCGATATGAAAACCTTTTTTTAACTATAGATAATGCAGATGGTCATCAATTGGCTGATACTGACGATACAGCACTGGTCTTTATTTATTGCATGTATCCTTTAAGTTCCTCAGTTCCCATTACTAGAGTGACACATAGGGCACCACAGGAATGAGTTCTTGAACCAGGAAGTAAGTTAGCATTTTAGCACCATGGGGTCTAACCTCTCAAATTCAATGAGGGTTTTGAATGGCTTGGTGGTTAGATGTCTGAAATAAAGTCAATGGTTTACACAGGCTGATGTTCACGTCAGCATCAGAAACATGTGTTTGTCATAGAACTTATTTGCTGCCACGATCCAAAATCCAATGCAAAAATCCCACAGGTGAATTCTCAATAGATCCCATGATGATGCTAACTTCAGGGTTGGTGCAGAAATACATCATTTAGTTTGCACTCCATCAGTTGATAACTTCATACATAGTTTGTGATAAGAATGTATAATTATGTTTTATATTCTTTAATAAAGTTATTATAAGCCTCCTTTGCAAAGTAACAGTGCAAATTCCAGCTAAAAAAATTCACTATATCTGCCTTCTTCGCCTCTGACATTGGTATAATTCTCAAAAATCCCATATCCGTCAGGCTCTAATACATGCAATGTGGCTTTGCTGTATAGTCGCCCACCCAGTCGCCTTAAAAACTATTCCACATGCCAGAAACTCAGCCCCATCTGTTAACATACCTGTCATGTCTCGGTTTCTGCCTGTGAAACTCACATTTTATGTCTTAGCTGGCATCTCAGAGCCATGAAAGGCAAATCTCATGGATCGTCACACTACTAAACTAAATATAAAAAAGGTCCATGTTGTAATCTTGGCTCAGTGATACAATGCTGATGCACTGTGGAGCGAGCTCCCCAGCCTCAGTGTTCTCAGGAGGTGGCAATCATCCTGGGAAGCGCTGTAGCAGGGTGCTACATTGCCCGCTATGTCTCAGGACTCATATGGCACCTGAAGAGTGTTCTGCGGTGTTGGTGATGGGGTGCTTCAAGGACTGAAAAGTCTGATCATAGGTTTTACATCAGCCGACTCCACTTCCATTGCAGTTATGTTGACAGGTATGTGTTAAGCTGTTAAAATGTTCTGTAAGCCATTGAAAGGAAGCAAACAATTGATTGCTATCTCAATCTGTAATTCAACTCATTTGGTTTGATTTTCTAAAAGAGACTGGCTTTGTCCACTGTCACCTAGGTTTCTCCAATAACAACTGTCTCTTCTTCTGCTTGTTTGAATTCCAGCTATCTGTTTGGTAGTTAGGCTGTTTAACTGCCAATAGAAATTAGACACGAGGATGTGGATGTGAAAGAGCTTCAAGCTAGAATTCATAACTAATAAATTCTAATATGGGGTTGGTCCGGTGAACTCTGGCAGGCACATCTTCAAATATGTGCAGAAGCTGATATTCTTCCAATTCTTCCACAAAGGCTCCACCATCTTTGCTGTAGTTTTCACAGACTATAAAGAGGATGACAACACAAGGATTTCAATTTAAGAACCAGGATAACCAAACTCTTCTAGACAAACTCTGCCAAGTCTCGCCTCATCACCCCCAAAAAACGTGAACAAACACAACGTGCGTCGTGCACATCTTCCTCCTCCCTCACATACAGATATTGTTCCACCATGTTTCTTGCCTGGGCTCAGCCTGTCTGACACCAGTGGCTCCATTAATCCATCATAGTATCGCATTGTGTGTGCATCCTTTAACTATATTACGAGAGAAAGTTTCTCTCTCTGTGTTGACTGCAGAGCATGCACAATATGAGCAAGGAGAGACAATCAATCACAGATAACATTATTCTCCAGGATGGAAAAAATTTGTGAAAACAACTAATGCTGCAATGGGTTGTCACCAGTGGTGGAAAGTACATTTACTCAAATACTGTATTTAAGCACAATTTTGAGGCACTTGTACTTTTTTTTATATATTTATGTAACTTTATACTTATACTCCACTACATTTTGAGGCAAATACTTCTTACTTCACTACATTTGCTTTTCAGGTCAAGATTTAACATAAACATACGATAAATAAAGTAAATTAATAAAGTATATTAAGAAGTTAAAATGAGTCCTATCTTTGCACAATTAAAATGCTGCTTACATAAATGCATCAATACAAATAATGTAATAACACATTTTGAATATATAAAACAATCTTAATGGAGCCATTCTGCATAAAGAGTTCTTTTACTTTAGATGCTTTAAGTACATTTTATACGGACACAGTTGTACTTTTTCTTAAGTAAGTTTCGAATGCAGGACTTTCATGGAGTAATTCTGCAGTGTGGAGTTAATTTACTTAAGTAAAGGATGGGAATACTTCTTCCACCACTGGTCATCACATATATTTGGGCAGCCTTAAATATACCTTGGTGGCCTGCTCAAGTAGTATATGTGTGGGAAACACTGTGAATACAAGTTGGATTTAGCACTGTGTTGCCAGAATGTGTCATAATGACAAATGTTGGTTCAGCCAGTTTGTATAAAAAACAGTTTAAGCTTCTAGGCTGGACCAGACAAACTAGAAATCGGCTTTGTTAAGTCCAAACTAATGTACTCCGAATAATAATACGTCTCCCAATCCCATTAACATTTTATCACTTTAACACTCACCTGTAGTTCTCCCTGAAGGGGGGGAATTATTATCGTCCCGCCCTGTTTGCAGACTCAAGTTTACCCTGCAGGTAGTGATGAAGTCTGTGTGTACACACCAAGAAGTTACTACTCTATTTACAAATTAATAAGATCATTGCAAATAACTAGTGGGACGAGCATCAATTTGTCCTGCAGGGAGGAGAAGGATGCATCCACCACAACCACTACCCACACATTGAAAATAATGATAGCAGCTTATTATTACTGCCATTGTGAAACAGTTGGCATGGTGCTCTGGGATAAACAATGACAATGTTCTCATCGGTTGATAGGTAAATGATCACAACGATCTAAACTCCTAACAAAAGTGAAATATGTACTGCATTTCCTTACAGCTCTGATATCTACAGCACCTCGTGTTGTGAAAGTGTATGCACTGCAAAGCCCTACTGATCAAAGTGTCCCACCACATTATGGCGTATTATGCATATATTGTGTATGCATGCAAGATAGAGGACACATAAGTAAGTTCAGTGATGCACAAACCAACAAGGACACTGAAGCACACACACTTATGCAGCAGAACCTGAATGAATAAACCAGTGATGCAGAGGACTAACTCAAGGACTATCTCTCTTTCTCTGTTTCCCTCTCCCTCTGTTCACAAAAATAAACCAGGTGTGCATCTGGCGTTCTCTCCTCCCTCTACCTGTCACCTCAGGGATGAAGGAATGAGTGAGAGAGAGAGGGGGGGAGGAAGAAATGAGGGTGAGGGAAGAGGAAATTCCCCGAACAGTAGACAGGAGTACAGACATTCCTGGGGTGTGAATGGTAACAACCCCTCCCTTTTATCCTGAATGGAATCAGGTCCAAAATGCTGGGGGGCAGATATGACCCTGAAACTCACGCACACACACACACATAGACACACAAAGAGCACAAAGTCTTCTGAAACAGCTGGATAAAGACATCATCTGTCATGGTTGTCAGCTTACGCCCCTCGCTTCTCAACAACAACAAAAATGCTCATGTACGTCAGCGCGTGCACAGGCAGCCCTGAACACACGCTGGCTCAGTTTTGTGAGTGTGTGTGTGTCTGTGTGTGTGAGTGTCACCCTCAAACCTCCAGTAAATCACATGGACAAACACACATTCGTCCTTCGCTCTCATCTCTCTATAATAGTAGGATAGAGACGTCATCTGTCACACTCAACTGTCAACTGTCCAAACACAGCCGCCCCCACCTGTCCATGCACACACACATACACGCACCAAAAACTTGCAAACACACACATGCCGACTAAACAGATGCAACCGTATCCCCTCACACATCACAGCATTTCTATCTGTAAACACTCCAATTACCTGAGAGCAGCATGGGGTCTGGGGGGAAATTGCTGCTTCATTATCATAGCAGTTATTATGTTAACCCACGTGTCAGTGTCACAGCCACACACACACACACATACATGTAATGACAGGGTCAGACTATAGGGCTGACAGCACTTCCATAGGTGGACGGGGGAGGTCATTACAGCAAAATACATGCATTCAGTATGAGAGGAAAACAACTTGATAATATGCATTTTACTCCTATGAATAAAAGAGTTTGTATGTTTATCATCATTACAGAAACGCACAGACATTCCACTTTATATGGGAACAGACAGTGACCAAGCTGCTGCATTTTGAGAAAGAAAAAAGCAATTTTAGTGCAGCACAGTCGCAGCTGCTTGTATAACAGCAGCCCTTCTGTGTAATGTATTGTCCAATATTCTGTAACTATGTTAAAGACCAGCTCTAGAGCAGCTAAGCTATTACTGCTAAGTGGCTAAGTGCTTCCTAATACACTTCATCCTGTGTGTTGTTTCGAAAGAAAAATCAAAGAAAATAAAGGATAGGGGCTTCAAAAAGAAAACAATTCAATTTAAGAAGTGTTGTACAAAGCAGCTGGTGGACTGTTTTCAGTCACTGTTGAACGCTGGGACTTTTAAAGTCTTGTTTGCATGCTGACAAATGCTGGAGCTCTTCTATTCTAGTTTATGGTTTTAAAGGGCACATATGCCGATCAGCACCTGTTTTCTTAAGCCCCCCTGGTGAGAAAGCAGGCTGCTATGCGTGCTCAGCGTTTAAGGGGTCTTTCACATCTTCATTCTCATCATCTCTTTACCATCAATGCATGTGTAGCGGCTGGAGGAATGGCTATTATAGAGTATAGCGGCACTTGTTATCAATAAAAGATCCTTCATCAAAATCACACAATCAAACATGTTCCAGCAGTAATGTGATCTGATATTGGGAAGCAAAAAGCATAATGAACAACAGAGATTACATTTTTACCGAGATATTAGCCTGTAGCAATGAAATTATTGTAACAAAGTGCTGTATAGCAGCCATTTTTACAGGGACAAATCACAAGTGTAAGTTTCTTAACCAAAAACTACACAATCGAACATGATCCACAGCAAGAATATGCTCCAAAGAGAAAAACATTATGCATCAAATACAGAATTCAGTATATATCTATATATCTGTTACCGAGCTGTTTACAAGGATAATTAATACCAAGATAGCAACTACCAACTCAAGTTGTTGTTGTGTCATTCAATTGAATATATGTCAAAAAGGATTTGCAAATTATCACATTACATTTAGTTTTACAAGTTTTTTTTTAATTAGGGTTGCCTGTATTTCAGCAGATTACTCCATATATAAATCATGAAACGACATCAGCTCAAGCCGGGAGTAGAAAAATCTGGACAGGAGTTTCCCTCATTATCTGACACTTTGTCCACATTTAATATGAACAGCTAACACAGTAACATTAGCCTAAATATACAACGGAAAATAAGAAAAAGCATAATAGGTCCCCTTTAAACCTCCCTGCACTATATTTGTGTATTTCTAGCCACCACATTCTCAGCCTGTTCATTAAATTGTGGACACCTGTTCCTGGTCAGTGCAGGTTCAATAGAGGATAGTTTCCCAGAAACTGTGCTCATAAAGCCGGCAGTTTTTGGACACCTCCCTAGACTGTGATTGGACACTGTAATATACTCCCTTATTCCCACTTGACAATGACTTTTCACTTGTGCTGGCACAGCTCTAAAATGAAGTGAAATTGAGTGTAGAGAGAGCTATGGCTCAGCAAGATCTACTTTTGAGGGGTGTTTAGCCCTCTCTGACGGTGTTGGCTCTGTCATCCAGTCAACGGATTTAGCAGGCCAGACACACATTCAATAATATCCTGATCACCCTCCAACCCTAATATGGGCTCCATAAAATGCTCCACTGCCAGCCCAGCTCATAACGTTCAACATCACCACCGGGAGGAACGCAGGGATCACATATTTTCATAGTCCCCTGACCTTGACGATTGAAAGTTATTTGTTTTAGAATAATTCTCAAGTGTATTAACAGGCCCAGTGTTTCACGAGGCTGGTGGTATAAACACAGCTTGTGTTTAGGTTTGAATGGGCCCGAGCATTCCTGAATGACGGGGAAAGGCAAATAGCGTGGTCAAAGCTGCTGGCAAGTGAGACAGCAGAATAGAATATTGAATCTGCCCAAATATGGAAACAGCCGTAAAACAATCACATCAACAGCAGGACTCTTTCAGGACAAGCGTTTTTGTGGGCGTCCAAGTGAGGGGATTGAAATGGCACACATGCTTGCACTCGCACACACACACACACACACTCATTTACACAGGCGCGCACACACACACAAGCAGTGTTGGACAGTATCTCCATTTAAACAGGGGAGTAGAGGGAGAAAGCACATAATGGCAAAACAAAAAGCACCAGAGAGACAATTAGCTCTTGCATATAAAGTCACAATGGAGCATGTGTGTATTTGAGTGTGTGCGCTCATGCATGTTTATGTGAGAGTTTGCATAAGTGTGCATACATGCGCCAAAGTGTGTGTCTAACTGTGCATGCATTGCAGCCTTTCTGTATGTATGCATGCCAGTCTACTTGTTTGCTCACCAATCAAACACACGCCACTTGTGTGTGCATTGTAGCCGTCACTCTTCTCCTGCCCAGAACACACGTACACACACAAATACACACACTGACACACACTGGTTGGCATCTGGGTTGGCATTTGCATTGGCAGCATGGCACCCATGTCTGGTATCCACACAAAGAGGCAGAGAGCTGTAATCCAGACCCAGCCCTTGGTGAGTTTGTGTGTTTGTGTGTGTGTAGTGTGTGTCATCAAGAGACACAGTGGTCGTCCTTAGTGGGTTGCGTAACAGCACGCTTCAGCCTCACTTTCCTCTTTCTCTGGCACAACATGCCACAGTGACAGCCAGACAAGCAGCGCTCAGGCCTGGAGAGGTGCGCCTGGCCAATGACTGCGTGTGTGTCTGCATAGTTGTGTGTAGACTTTTTTTTTATGTGATTGGGTGTGTAGCAATGTGGCATAACTGTATGAGTCTGAAATCCTCCCAGGTGTGTATGATGTGTTCCAGCTCAGACCGTGTGATATCACACAGCAACCGCTGTTTCACAGGTGTTGCAGTGCTGATATGCTTTTGTGTTCTCACACTAGAACTGATTTACACAAGTTACATATCTTTCACACCTTCAACCACTCACCATGCGATCTGTGTGTGTGTGTGTGTGTGCGTGATTGTCTATATGTGTGCGGACTCAGGTGTGGATTAGCAGGCTGGGGCTCTGGGAACGAGCTCAGCACACAGCCACTCCTGAGGGGACTGGGTGGGGTGAAGGGGGTTAATTAACAATGGATACACACATACACACCTGCCCACACACATCTACACACCATTGACTCATAGCAGGAGACCCGCATGTTGGTTCATCCCCAGCGGAGAATAGGTGTAGGTTTAAGGGAAGGCATGTGTGAATGTGAAGGTGTGTGATTGGATGGTACAGATATAGAAAGTAAATTGGAGTCAGACAGACGGCAGGAGAGGTAAGAGGACAACCTGGGAGACAGATGAGCGGACAGACAGAAAGCAAAGGTCAATAAACAGAGAGTAAGAACAGCAGAATGCAAACAGACGGAGACAAACAGGCAGAGGAGCAAATACGCCAAACTAGATTGAAACTAAAAAAAAAATAGATGGAAACTTCGGGGTTCAAGATATCATGAGATACTGAACAGGGAGTGATACAAACTCAACGAGGCTAATCAGTATCAGGAACAAGCTACGTCACTCTCTGCTAAGGTCAGGCTGCTGATATATGACTCAGTCCTTTCAGTGACATCTTTATCTCAAGCTGACGCAGTGTGATTGATTAGATATTTGAATAATTGATTACACATTTGTATTGATGGGCACAACATTGTCAAGTCAGGTTGATTTTTATAGCCCAACATCTCATTTAGTGTCTTAATGGCCTTTATATACCCAAGCTCACTGAGAGCCTTTTAAAACAGCAGCTGTATCACGCAGCTCCACTAAGTGTGTGTTTGACCCATTTATATGAGACAGCTAGCAGAGGTTATGCTTTTGTTGTAATCTAGTGCTTTGTTGTGAGCATTCAGACTCCAGTTTGCAAATGCACTTATGTCTTTGTATAATTTTATTTCTCAAGATTAACCAGGAGAAACACAAGGAATAATATATGCACATTTGCCAAAAGGTGGCCCAGATCATCTGCAACAGCTGTATGACAAACATTCACACTACACTCAGACCGTCCATATATCATCATTGTCCAGTTAAAACCATGCATCTCAACAAACTATCTCTACAATTTGTCAAATAATGTGTGAAATAGCCATAATGCAAAGAAAAACCAAACATTATTCAGGTAACAGCAGATGAAGAGCAGCTACAGAGGTTTGGTGATGCCTACATCACACTACCACCTGATGTTCCACTTGCTGGCCTTTTTTTAGAGCTTCTCAACAAAACTCCCAGATCAGAGGCATATTGGCTTGGCTCTCACACACAATGAGTGAACCATTCAAGGATGCAAACTTGTGGCCTTGTAGATGCATTCTAGATCCAGCAGGCTACATGTTGGATCTGTTGTGGAGTCTGTCGGGGAGCTACAGCCAATAAGAGCGCAAGACAAGGAACTGGGTGACAGGTGACCTGTAACAACAGGAGCTTTATTTTGACTAATTTAATTTAGACAAAGTTGTTATTGCATGTAGAGCAGGCTATAAATAGTAAAGGCGTGTAGAAAGAGGCTACATCAACATCAACAATCACTACTGTTTTCCTGACAAAACAAAGTGTGACTCCTGATTACAGGACAGCAAGTTGTGAACTGTGAACTGTACAGCGATCTGACAAACTTGAAAGTCATGTAGTGTGAATTAAACATAAGCTGACCTGAAGTTTTTAGCCTGGTCTGACTCATGTAAGATCACTTGAGGCAATGTATCAGACTTCACATAACTCCCTATTGAGCATCAAGACACTTTATAAAAAAGATTCTTACATGTAGTAGTTCTCCCTAAGACTTGACTTTGTTGTGTAAAATTAGCATAAGTTTTTAAAGTAAGTTTTAATCCCAGATGGCTACTGAACAATATTGAGTAGTGTTGAACCTACAGTTAAACAGCAGGGTCAGTGTCTCGGGTCAGCTGACAACAATAACAGGTCACAGAGTATAAGAAGAGCGGGAAAAACCTCACAGGAAAGAACTGGAGTAAACCTCTGGAGAGGAAATTTAAGGAGAGCCTTTCAGCTTAGCTGCAACGTATAATTTTAATCAGAAATTCTTCAAATGTGCATGAATTAACTTTTATTCTGATTATCATTCTCTGTATCAGTGGATTTAGTGCAGAAGGCTTCAGTGGACCATGTCTAATGCTGCTTCAGAGGCATTTCCAGTCTGGTTCAGTTCTGAGGGAAATTCTGCATGATTGGATTTTAAGTAGTGAATACACAAAACATCAGCTATTGGTTGCTTTGGTATTGGCAATTAAAAACAACCCTGCTCTCTACTTTTTCATCATGTTCGATCATTGATGGAGAAATATTGATTCCTTTCCATCCAGTGACGCCAGACTGGCAGTCTGCGTCTGTAAATGTCAGTAAAAGCAATGAATCGATCAGTGGTCATTACTGACCGAGAGCCCGATGCTCCGAGTGACAGACAGACTTACTGTATAAACAGCATATATGCACGCTGCAGGAATATGGACAAACTTTATTGAGGTCATGGCGACAAAATGGAGGTGATTCAGGCATACCATCTCATATAGGAGAGCAGAGATAGAGGGGGAGAGCAGGGGAAGGCACAGACAGGCAGATAGCAGACAGTCAGCAGGGAAATTACTGAGGGGTGCAGAGCGGGAGATGCCGGCCGGCACTGAGAGAACGGTAAAATGTCAACTCAACACACACATTATGAAACACAGATAGAAAGAAGGAGGGAGGGGGGGAGTGAGAGAGGCTGGGAATGAGAAAGTGTGGAGTATCTGTGTTTGTATCTGACTCTGTGGGTACATATGCAAATGTTCCTGAGTGTATAGGTTGCTGCGAGTGTACTGTGTGTACTGTGCATAGGTGAGGGGGAGAAACAGCAGAGCAGTCGTCATGCAGAGAGACAAGGAAGGATATTTGGAGGAAGGACTCAATGCAGGAAAAGTCAGTAAATAGATTCAAGCCTTAATATGATTCTAATGGATGTGAGCACATTCACATATGCACGCTGGTCAGACACAAACAAACAAGCCCTATCCCTTACAAACTACAGCTCATTTCTACTTTGCTTTTGTACTTCAAGTTGTTCATAACAAGGA
The DNA here is from genome assembly GCA_903364295.1 of Serranus cabrilla. Lineage (NCBI taxonomy): Eukaryota > Metazoa > Chordata > Actinopteri > Perciformes > Serranidae > Serranus > Serranus cabrilla. The sequence continues at coordinate 186,916 of CAFUXE010000288.1, read as the reverse complement.
TGTTTTGAGAGTCATTTGTGGCCGGATTAGATTTGCTGGCAAAGTTTTTTCCCAACCACAAAGTGTGATGAGGCAAAGACTTGGGAGGAGGTTGAGGTGGAGAGCTGGGCACAAAGCAAGACTTGGACACAGGAGAGTGGGGTCGTGTCCTTTATACAGGCTCATAAATTACTTCTTCAACTTCCTCCTCCTGCCCTGCTTTGAAGTATGTTTTCCATGATTAATACTTTGTTTAATATGGTTGTCCCACATAAAAAGTTTATAAAACTTTGAGAAGGGGCTAGCAGTTGAGTTGAGTCGATTTCTATTTTTGTCAATCCAGATTTGGTTTACTCAATTTAACCGGTTTGAGAGAGAGAGAAATCCCTCATGTAACAACAGAAGTCAAGGACACGGTGTATTATGCCAGTGTGTTGAACATGATATCATGTTTGTTTATAAGGCCATTACCAGCAACATGAAGATCAGTAGAGGTAGGATGGGGACAATACGCACAGTATTTGTTTACTAGAAAGTTCCTGTGTTTTTGGGGTGACGAAATCACCACCAAACTTTGCACAGATGCAAGTCAGCCAAAGTATAGTAAAGACATTTTTGTTGTCATAGGCATATGGAAAACCCAGTTGTGGGTGGCACAGGATAAAGAAAGATTGCAATAATTTAAATATTGAAAGATTGAGTGCATCCAGTCTCACATAACCATAAAAACCTGTTTCCAGCTGACAGATATTCGAGGAAATATATAAATATAAATATAACATAACAATAACAGATTGACAGTAAGCATTCTGCAGATCAGAATGATTACTTCATTGTGTTGATAAGAAACATTATTTCCTTCAAAAATGTATTTGCTTATGTAAATGAGTTATATATGAATGCCAATCATAGAAGACAGGGTTGAACACACATTCAATTAAAAAAAAACTTGCAGTTCCTCTCTGACATATTAAAGTGTGTGATGGGGTGTGTGTAATGATTGTTTTGGTGGGGGAAAGGTATTTCTCCAACAATTACGGCATGTATGTGTGTGTGTGGTGGTGGGGGGGCGGGCTGTGGTAGTCCATATGGGACACATGTTTTCATTAAATATTCATGCATTGGATTTGTCTTGTTAAGTATTTAACTGATCTGCATAACTGTGTGTGTGTGTGTGTGTGTGTGTGTGTGTGCACCTACACATACATTACCCTTGCTAAAGTAAAGCTATATGCAGAAGCCTGATGTTTAAGTTATGGGGTTGTGCTTAATGTGAAGCATCCGTCAAGACATATAGCACACACACACCCACACACCCGCTGTATACACACACACTCGCAGTGACAAACACGCTGTAATGGCAGCTCCAGGCACTGCAAATGACAACGTCAAGAGCGCCCAATTACCACAGCGACTGATCTGACTACCATTTTGCCTGCCTCTGTCAAATGCGTTCTGTCACACAACCACCTCCCCCAACTTCAAACACACACAAAGACGGTCACACACACACACACAAATGCAAAAAGTCCCAGAGATGCAGAATGCATAATGAAAAAGACATGCAAAGATCCATCCATATGCAGCAGATCTCTCCTTCCTTCTCTTCTCCTGGCACACACACACACTACACACACACAGAGGAAACCCTTCTCCCTCTTTCCGCCCACGACGGCAGCCTTGGCATGCCGTGGAGGGAGGCAGGAGGCCACATTTAGAAAACAGAAGGGGGCTGTTGCTCTGCTTCGATGGAGAGCTCACACCAAAATTTAGCCAAAATTCCGCTCTCTTCTTCTTTTTCCCATATCATAGTGCGCTGCTTAGGGGGTTTCTGTTGTAAACAGAGCCGGGCAGTGCTGAGTTACACAGAAAGGAACAACATTTTGGCTTGCACCTCCTGTCCTGATTAGATTGGTAATACATGATATCTTTGTTTTTCAACATTTTCTCCATCTTTGGCACTCAGATAAACAATGCCGTGTTGTTTTGGCATTATATTTCCCACTCGTCAGTCAAACACTTTTGGCAGTGGCCCCGCCATTTTTCATCGACTTTCCATAGGAGAAATTTTTTCCTTTGTTTACTGTTCAGCCATGGAATTTATCACCACTCGTGTTTACTTTCCCGACTAACCACAGTTACATTATTTCCATCATGTTTAAAAACAATACAGAAGAAACAGCAAGAGGAAACGCTTAAAGTAGGACGGAGAAATCCACAGTAGTTACCTATACAAAATATTGTGGATAATCCTTCAAGGTTGATTCTGGGTGCTAATGTATGCCTCCACATGAGTACTATGGTGGTGGGGAATGGAATTAAATTTGTGGAATTTACTGAAGTCAAAAATAAAATTTTTGGGGGGAAATACTCCTGATACTCCCATAGAATGTATTAAAGAAATGGTTACAGCCTTTGGTCAGGAAAGTGGAGCCAATTCAGAAGTGCCTTAAACCTGCATTCTTTCTAATGGCCAGCAAGTCTAAGTGCATAGAAATCTATGAGAAAATCAGCATATGATAGTATGATATCATATACAGTTAACATGAATTATGGATGTATCTTCGTAACCAAACTATCTAGTTAGTGTTCGCTGGTAATTTAGTGTTTGCTGTGCTAACGGTATCTGGTCCTGCTGTGCTGGTAATCTGTGTCACCTCTCCAGCTCCACCATCTTTCCAAATATGGCCACTTTAAGATAAATGGTAGTCCACAAACAAATGGGTGATGTCATGTGACTATGTCCACTTCTTTGCTATAGTCTTTGGATACTACTCAGTGTCCCTGTTACTTCATATAATCCACAGAAAACACGGTCAACTGTTTTCATGCTGTTTACTTTCTTAAAAAAAAAAAAATCTAATTCCGACAGTTTCAGCCAAAGTAACACAGATCTCTGTGTTACTAGGCACAAATAGTTTTTTAGTGAGTAAATTTGTTTTTCATAATCAGGGTGACACATTATTGTCTGAAAGCATGAGTGGGAAAATTATACAGAAATCTAACTTGACACTGCATGTATCATGAAAAATAAGTGGATGAGGTGAAAGTAGTCTCCAAATATCAGCATCCAACCTGATATATTGTGGTTTTTCAGAATCATAATAAAGGCATTTTTCCTGTTATTTTGAGTGAGAGTTGATGCTTACGTGCCAACTCCCAAACTTAGACACTACTTGAATTTCTTGAATATTAATAAGATGTTGGTGTGTGTGCCAACTCGGTGAGCATTGTTATGGAAGTGGGTCCAGGAGAAAAATGTGAACATATGGAGAGGAGAAAATATGCCAGAGACCTGAGAGTAAAGTGGACTTAATAATGGCCAGGGGTGTCATTTGAGACAACCCTCCAACCCCACCACTACCCCTACACCCCACACACACACATATACACACACACACACACGCCTACACACGCGCACAAACAAATGTGAATGCTCGTTCACACACACAAACATTTAGGCTGGCCTCATTTCAGTTGCTTGCCTCTTTCTCTCTTTTTCTCTATCTGTCTATCTCTCCCACGCGCAAACACACACACACACATACACCACACATACACACCACACATCTCTCTTCTCTGGCCAGGCAGTCGAAGCGGGGTCAGAGTTCAACTCGGTAATGGAGTCTCTCCCACCTGGCGGTGTCAGGTAATACACAGAGGGGGAGGTGTGTGATTGCGTGTGTGTATGTGTGTGTGTCTGTGCGGGGTGGCTGAAATGGGGCCGAGCTGAATGACCCAAATTGTGGCGGCAACCTTGAAGAGCTCAGGTGGTACACAATGAAAAATAAAAAAGCAGGAGTTAGAGGGAGAGGGGGAGAGACACAGAGAGAGCATGAGAGGGAGAGAAGGTGGGGAGAAAGGGTGAGGAGGAGGGAGTGACACAAGGAGCGCTGTGGTAATACGTGTCCTTAAACTGATTTCAGTTGTT
>CAFUXE010000288.1:167115-181108 GCA_903364295.1 Serranus cabrilla | reverse complement strand
GTGTGTGTGTGTGTAATGTCTGGCAAGGTGTAAGGCTTGCAGAGAGTGTTCTAAATGTTGTGATACCTCATACTGTTGCAGTGATATGGAGACCTGCAGTGCTAATGCTGTTATTTAGACCTTTACTCTGGACACTGTCTATGTTTACTTCCCCTTTGTCCGTGAGCCTGTCTCTATGTGTGTTTGTACACAGGCTAAAGCAACAGATTCTGGCTGCAGAGGTCCAGACTCGGGTCCACCTCCATCGCCAGCAGCCACAGTGGAAAATCACACAAGTTCAGGTGTAATATCACGTGTTAATCACACCTCCATCAATAGAAAATGTTCACATGCTGCCATATTATTATGTTGTATTTTTAAATCTGAGTTTCCATTAATAAATACAGTAATTCACTATTTTACTGTTCTTTTTACTTTACTACTTTTTTTTTTACTTTGGAGGCAAAACGAGCTCTTAAGTGCCCTTTTCAGTGGCGAGAGCGCACTGATGTGCCCTTTTTTTTCGCCCCTGCCCTTCAAAAAGTCAGTGCATGTCATTGTACAAATGTATACATTAATGTTACACAGACAACAAACAAATATCTTAATTTACTTTCATGTGCTTTTTTCCCCTCAACTCTACTTTTCTGCCCTTAAAAAGTTTTTTTCTCCTCTCCCTCCCTATTCCTTACATTTGTCCTCCTCTTGTCCATCTGTCAGTGGTAATGTGTCTCAGTATAGTCCCAGAGAGGTTCGCCCCTTAACCACTGATCAGCTGTTAATAAACACGTCATTAAACCACAGACTCTCATTCATCAGCAGCCTGTTTACCTCCTCTATAGGAGCCTGGCTTATATGCTCACCAATCATTTACCGCCAGAAGTGTGTGGCTTCCTCCTGGTGGGATGTCTGGGCCCAACTTGATGATTTATTTACAATTCTGACCATGTGCTTCTCTGGTAAATGCTTGACTTTGAAGGGAAGGATTACTTTCTGAAGCAAGGGCACTGGGCAACAAGCCTGGGTGTGACTTGGCAAATGTTAGAAGTCATTGTGGAGTGCATAACAGATGATGGGGAAAGTGGCGTTTAAATTGTTTCTTCTTTATTGCCAGTTATTTTGACAAATAGCCAGTCTACATGACCTCAAAATATTAGTTTAAGGCACTATGAATCATGTTACTAGAGGCTGGATAGAAATATATTTTTCTTTAATTTCGCATGTCTTTTGTTAAGATTAAGTTCAATATACCTTCTCTCAAACCAATACACTTTACATAAGCACATACATTTTATACTGTATCTAAAATACAATAAAGACATCCAAAAACAATGTCTGTTCCCGCAGAAAGGCTTTCCACAGAGGCCGCTAAAACAAACCCAGGGCAGAGCAGGGACTCGCAGTGAAAATAAATTACCTTAAAGGAACAGGGAAACTTTTCCATGAATAATATAGGAGCCATTCAGAGCACACAGATGGATTATGGGCTTGAGATTGACAAGGACGCCTCTCAGTGGGGTTATTAGCTTAAAAGACCATACTGGCAGTTTTGTACATTTTAGTCCATTAACTACAAATCACATATACTTCACATCAGCGCTGACCATTTTCCAATGCACAGTGTAAGTTTGAGGATTGATTTCCCACCTCTCTACTAATGCTGTTGTGAGCAGTTCTGCTTATATAATTCTTTCTTGTTGGTGCATTAAAGCAAACTTTGACTTTGGAAATGTCATTACTATTCAAATCCTCACACTTGAGAAGTTGGAACAAGCAAATGTTTTTGCTTTAAAAAGACTATTGTCACAAACAACTAATCAGAATAATGATAGGCAGACTGCTAGCTAAGTATTTGTTGATTGATTTATAGATTTACCCACTAATAATTACAGCTGTATTGTATACATCTGGTTTACCAGAGTCTATAATTAAAATGAAAATAAGTCCCTGTCAGACATGCACCTATTTAAGGTACATGTGATTGTAATGTTAGTGTTCTCATGTCTGAATAAGCTTAAATTTCTGGTAATTCGATAAATAGATTGCATATATGAAAAAGAAATGTGGAGACAATTTTGTATACTCCTGTGTGAATACTCTACCAATAAAAGTAATGGGTATTATCTAATTTTATTAAAAACTTAAGTGCAAAATTTTAATCACAGTTTCAACTGAAACCATAAAAAATAATTAAAGGCCAAGCCACTTCCATAATAATCCCATAATAATTCAAACACATCTTGGTCTAAACCAGTCTCATGTATGGTGTATATAGTATACATAAACTCACTGATTATTATATCATTGGTTACAGTAACTAAGCTGTATAGGGACATTTTATGTACAGGTTTTAGACCTGCTTTGTTTACATATAAGTAATATATATTTAGTGTGATATCCTCACATTTATACCAATTGAAATAGCACCACTTTACATTGATTTATTATCTGCACAGCTCTCCACAGATGATTGAATTTATCTGTCTCTGTATCTAAGATCCTGTTCCTACATTAGGGACCACAAACAATCATTATGTGACATATTTATGTGTATAGTAGTCTGCCCATTTAAGTGGAAGAAGAAAAAAAGACTTATTATTATTGACGATGGATTGCCTGCACCACAAATATGTAGCCAACCCCATCCGAAAACAAGTAGGCTATTCAGTGGGAGAAAAAATGTTAACAACACACATTGTAAAATGTTGCATGGTAATATTGGATCAGTACATAGATGTCAAGTATCAATCTTTTGTCATTAAATTATGATGACAGTGTAAATCACTCTATCTGCTTGACAATCCCATTTGGCTGCAAAAAAAAAGGATTGGAGTGAGATGAACAGACTGAACTAATTAGAAATCTTTTCAGAATAAGGTTTCTCTTTGGAGCGATAATTTGCAGTAAAGCAAAAGAAATAAATCAAAACATATTGCAATATATCTCACTGCAATAATCAGCATACAACATATTGTATCTTGGATTATACTGTAATGGGACTTAAGTAACATGGTATCATTGGGCCCATTGTGATTCCAACAAGAGCTCCAACCTAAACAATGGAATATGTTGTTTGTCAATACCACCAGCTCTCCATGTTAGTCAAACCTCAGCCTTGCTCCCATGTACAAGGATCACAGCATTATGCACTATAACGCGTTATTGCAGTCACATCTGCTGGCTTTTCAACACTGCAATAGAAACAGTATAGAAAAATAAACACGATAGACATTTTTATATTATTTTGATTGTATGTACTATCATTTCAGCCAGCCCTAATAGTCATAATGAGGTCTTATTAGGTTGGACATGTCTACACAAATCTGAATTGAATATCCTCAGATTAAGAAATACAAGAAGGAAAGTGTTTACAGGTCACTTTACCGGACAGATTTTGTATTATATGTTATATGTCTGGAAAGGACTTTATTGCAGAACATGCAACTTAACAACAAAAATGAACCGTTTCTGTACAGGTAGCCAGAGCTATGTTTGCAGGTATACTACAGTACATTGTATTTGCTGTCCAGATGGTCTCTAAACGTCCTCATAATCTGTAAAACAGTTTGTCTATTCAAACCAGGCTTTCTGCACAATTCACATCCCGACATGAAGCATTGGGCAGCTTTGATTGGATAAAATCTGCCTGAATGGCGTCATTGATTGGGCGGGAAGATGGATGGTGGTCAGACAGCCATTAAACATGACCCCACCCCTCCCCTCCCTGGCCCGTGTCAGAGTCAGAGCTCATACTAAATCACAGACTCCGCTGAAGGCAGCATAGATCACCGCTAACAACGCTGCATCCACAAGCAGACAAGCAGAGAATAAATACCACAGCAGACAGAGAGCAACTTTAATAAACATGTTTTTCTTTTTTTGATCTCTCACCACAAAAATGTCAGTCTCTAAAGGTCATCTAATGTTTGGATGAGATTGTTTCACTTTATTTTCAGGTTTTCTGTTCTGCTCCGAGTTTTTACTTGGATCAAATTAACATATGTTGAAATGGGTGTCTCAGACAGAGAAGTTCAACAAAATCCTGCTTACTTATTAATGTATTTTTCTTTCCCATTTCTTATTCTTCAATCCATTCTGCGAGCACTGGGATTCTGTAATCTCTCTGCTTACTGGCTGACAAATCCCATTTTGAATATTTTGCTTTGTATTCTTCCAGGCTTGCTGTGTCTGTGTTACACATTTCTGTCTGTCATAATAAAATATTTTTCAAAGAAAACAACCCCGGGATTGTCAAAGATGAGGAAATGTAGTCAAAATCAATACGGGTTATGGTCGATCATGTTTTGTCTATCTGAAGTTAAAAAAAAAAAAGAAAAAAAAGAGTAATCTAATCGTATTGTAAAGAGGCGGCTTTTTAAACCAAACTGATTGAATTATATCCCTTTTAGTTTGTTCTCAGCAACATGGGAGCCAGACTGCAAGAGCCTTTTCCTAATACCAGCCAAAGCTACTCATATGAGACAATGGCATCAAATGCTGCCACTCACCCATGATGCTATTGAGAGAGCCTTAGAGAGTGGAAAAGGAATATTTAGCGGAGGGTTTCTTTTTGTTTTACCAGAGTAGGTTTCCATTCCGTTCTCTTGGAAGGCAATAAAAACAAACTGTGGATGTTAGTGGGCGGGGGAGCCCCATCAATTTATCTTGTTTATGGAAGCGACAGGAGACCGCTCAGCTATTGTGTCTGCCTCCCTGCCACAATTGGTACAATACTCAGGACAAGGATTTAACCAGCTCCATCTGCCTCCTCCTGCACTCCACTCCGTCTCACTCTCTAACTCCCTATACCAATCATTTCTCCAATCCTGCATGGAGTGTATGCTTTGTTTATGCCTTTCTGCACTCTCATCCCTCCTTTTCTCAATATTCATGTCTTTCTGATTCTCTTACTGCACCGACTCTATCCTGCCTTCCCCGTTTCCCCCATTCCCTCCTTCCTTCATTGACTCCAGTGGCTCCATCATTGACTTCTCTGACCCTCTGACAGCCTCGACTTGACATTCAGACATCGTGTTCATCTCGTGTTTGTCTCCGTCAACACAGCCCAGGGTATTCGATCCATGCACAGACTGTCAACAGGAAACACAGCACGGCCTGTCCACCTTTACAGACACCCTCTGGAAAACATCTACGCTTTAAACCGGCAAGAACCTAAATCCTTTTTCATACAGCTGTGAGCTGCTGTGACTTGTTTTCTATGTTAGAGGCTCAGCTTTGTACAGCTACAAGCTCAAGCTATGGTTTGCCTGTATTTAATGTGTCAGCAGCGCTTATTGGTGAATTAGCTGAAAGGATTGCTAAAGTGAAGACTTGAACCAAAGCTTCTGTGGTCTATGATGTAGTGGAGGCTAAACCCAACAAAGCTCAGTTTACTGACTTATCTACAGAGTGTATAGTTTACCCAACTTTTAAGAATAATAAATACAACTAGGGGTTGTAATTAACAACTAACAAAATTGGACATGAGTTTGGTCTAATGTAATGTCTATGAAAAAATAGCTGCATCTGTAGGCGATGGAGCCATATTTTGGTATCGGATGCATTTTATGCAATATAACCAATCAACTATCACCTTTGGGGCGATTTAGCTTTTTATTAGCTTAGATAAACTAGCTACTTGTAAACAAGCATCAACCATTCTGCCTGAAAAGTGAAGACAACACAGAAATGCCTCTAAGTTGAACACTTTCTAATGTCCAGACTCCACTGGTTGCAAAATGAAGACAGATTGAATGAAAGTGAATTGGAAAATGACCACACTTTTTATGATAATGACTATAATAATAATTCCTACCATTATTACCGGTTGGAAGCGATGCAGGATTCATGGTTCTATCAGTGGCCACAATCCAGCCTTTGTGAATTGGCTCGTTATAGTTCAGGATTACCATTATGTAAGTTATGGACACAGCTTTAGAACAGTTTGCTGTTTTCAAATAATATTTTTCTTTCCTTTTTTACTCCTCCCACTTTTAATTTTTTTTCTCTTACCATTGAATTGTCACTATTGGTGAGTATGGTGTAGTCCAGTAAACTATTTCATATAATTATACGTTTTTGCTCTCCAGCCGAAATGATACTGATAAAACAAGACATTCAAATGCAACTAAACTGAATAATATTCCAGTAAAGTCCTTTCATATCTTTTACACAAGTATGCCTTCTTTGAAAGCTAACTAACTGGAGTAGACATGATCTACATGTATTACATTCTTCCTGTGTCTTGCTGGATTCTTTCCCACTCTTGACTTGCCTGTCTGCTGCTGTGCATCAAAAGGAAGAATGAGAGACGGCATTGACTCACGCTCTCCACCTACACCAGACTCCACATTACGCTATTGTTTGACATCATCAGCAAGTGCCACAGCCGTAGTGTTGAGGTAACAGGTTGCAACATGTGCCGCGCTCTTGGCTTTCACCTTCAGCCAAAATATCCAGAGGGGATCCATTTTCATGTGAAATGAGTGTGAGTATTGAGAAAGACAGACAGTTCGTCATGGAACACTGCACACACACATACAGTAGACAGACAGGATAATGCTTCAATCTTGGGGGGGCTGTGGTTCGATCCCCGGCTCCTCCTGTCCATATGTTGAAGTCTCCTTGAGCAAAACACGGAATGCTAAGTTGCTCACGATGGGCAGGCCAGCATCTAGCATGGCAGCTCCACCAACATTGGTCTATGAATGTTTTGTAAGAGCGTGTGTGAATGGGTGAATGAGAGGCTCATTTTAAAGCGTTTTGTGTAAGGTAACAAGACACCATATAAATGCAGTCCATTTACCATCCATTTGTTGCATTGGAACATCCTTTGACTGACCCTATTGCCAAACAGAAAACATTACCAGGCGGATTCACAAAAGGCTTCTGCAGCCGCTAAACCTGCACAAATAAGAAAAAGAAACCATATCGTTCTCAAAGCACTTTCAAAGGGTTTTATGCAGCCCTAACTGCACCAAGCAACATTGTCTCAGTGCTCCTGTGCTTTTTGCACATATTAGGTAATTTGCAAAGATGAAAATGAGCCTTATTGCAAAAACCGGGAGACAAATGGCCACAGTGAAATTCTCAACATCTTCAGAGAGTTGATGGTAACTGAAGCACATTTACCAACAGCACTGACAGACTGGGATATTAAATCCAGGTATTCACTCTCTCGCTGACACTGTTCTGCCTACTGTGTTCTCAGCTTACCAGTAACATTTATACATTAACGCATGGACACTTGCAATTTAAAAAAGGGAAAACTGAGCTGCAGAGCTTTACGAGCATATTTATGCTGTCATTTCAAGGAACTTCTTTGAGCTGCCACAATCCAGTCTTTGTGAACTTGCTCAGCGTTTATGTTATCATTGAGGAGGTAACAAAGTCCATTCTACAGCATGAAGGTTGCACGCTTTACAGTCTACCCACTGTGGCCTCCAAACCTTCAATTCCCCCATGCAACATACAGGACACAGGACTATCTGTACAAGTAATGTAATTTCTAGGGTAATGAGCTGGGAAGGACACCATGCTTTAAAGCAAGAGCAATTTTTCTATATATAATATTTATCATATTTTCAGACATTGTAGCATGGCAATTACTTACAAGAATACTAAACGGTAAATGTTTGGACACACCTTCTCATTCAATGTTTTTTCTTTATTATTTTTTATATTTGACATTGCAGATTGATATTGAAGACATCAAAACTATAAAGGAACACATATTAGATTATGCAGTAAACAAAAAAGTGTTAGACAAACCTGTATATGTTTCATATTTTTGATTCTTCAAAGTAGCCACCTTTTGCTCAAACACATTAAGGCAAGAAATTCCACAGAAAATAACTCTTGACAAGGCACACCTGCTAATTACATTTTAAAGAAATACTACATAATTCCACATGTTCTTTCATAGTTTTGATGTCTTCAGTATCAATCTTTAATGTTGAAAATAATAAAAAATAAAGTAAAGCCAATGAATGAGAAGGTGTGTCCAAACTTTTGACTGGTACTGTGTATTGATTCCACATTCAAAATTCTTGCAGGGACGTATTGCAGTGTGAACAACTTCAACAAGTAGTTGTGACAAACTAATACATATGATGGCAGTTACTAAAACTATCACTGCAAATATAGTAAAAGCAAAGATCAGGTGGTGTTTCTACCCCCTGAATGCAGATGTGAGCTGTACTTCTGAGCAGGGAGCTTGTACTCTATCTGCCAGCTCTCCCATACGATAAAATACAGCATGATAAACACATCGACTCGCTGACTGACACGGCGGATCAGTGGCGAGACGGAAAGACATTTCTGCCAAACAGCCACGAGAGCTACAGGTAAATACACCCAAGATAACAACCTCCATCTCTCTCTCTCTTTTTCTTTATTGCCACCTACTCTACCTCCTCCTTTCTCCCATCTCTGCCTCGGTGTCGCCATACCCCCCCTCACCTCCCTGTGTGTTGTCGTGGCAACGCCGCAGCCACCCCATTATAATGTCTGCGTGTTTGTAAGTGGAGTTGCTGCTTTGCCGCTGTTGGTTTCTCCTTTTTTCTCTCTTTGTCCCTTTGAAATAGAGAATAAAAAATGGGGGCCGACAGACGGGGGAAGAGGAGGAGGAGGTGAGGGAGGTAGGTTTAGAGGGGAGGGAGCAGGGGGGTGATGCAGGAGCTCTAGCAATCATTTAGCACTTCCCTCTCTTGCTTTTATCTGTCCTTAGAGCTGCTTTCCACATTTCCTTTTGTCTCGGAGGTTGGAGGCTGCTCGCCGCTCCCGTAAAAGTGGCTGTGTGAGAGAGCAGCCGTGAAGTTTATTAGGTTGATCGCGCGCACACATACTTTTTTCTCCCTCTTACATATTTCCCTCTCTCTCCATCTCTCTGAAACACACATACATACTTTGAAGCGCACACATTCACCATTACAGAAAGACAGAGTGTATAGAGCTATTAGATGCATTGATGAGGACGCCCGTATCAAAGAGAATCCACAATGAGAACAAACATACAGAGCAGATGAAACACCTCCTTTGTGTTTGGCTCCAGGAGCACAGCACCTTCTAATGAGGAGGTGCGTGCAAAGGTGTGTGTGCACGTGCGTGTGTGTGATTAGTAGATTTCTTGTCTTATATTTGTTTTCTGTACACGACGAGCTCGTATCTGTTCCAAGTTGTGTCTGGCAGTGTGTCTACACAAGTAGACTGACAGGTGTGTATGTGTGTGCGTGTGTGTGTGTAATCTCTCAGATAAGGTAGGCAGATAGAGCGAGCAGATAGACAGGGGTGTTGGGGATGAGATTGCAGGAGGGGCTTAAAGCTGAAGCTGTAAATCACTTAACCTGGGGCTAATGGGCTTATAGGCTGTACTACAGTACACACACACACTGATACAAGCACAAACTCAATCTCAGTTGCCCTCAAAATGCACGCACACACACCAAAAACTGCATTTCTGAAATGTTGGGCCCCAAGGCCTCAATAAGTCTTATCTGAAATGTTAACTATTAAATCATGTCCATGCAGAATGTCAAATTAAAAACTGACTAATTTAGAGTGTGCCGGTGATGTATTGCTCCGCTGTGTTTTTAATCAATTTAGTTTTAAATGCACTTTTTAATGCGTGTGTGTGTGTGTAGGTATGCTGTAATGTTCTTGTCCTGCATGTTTAGTCGTTATGGTTTGCATAGATTTTGCGTCATGACGGGTGTATGTGAACACGTGTGGGTGTTTCACATGAATATGGATTATGAGCTTTCATCCGGTGCACATGTGAATCACCGTCAAGTTCTGCCAGGTAAAAGGAAAAGTGGGGTTTGAAGTATTAGTCAGTGTTTTATGAACAGACATGTGACTCATCAAGTTATACACAGTGTGCCCACTTGAATCATTAGTGCGGGAGCGTCTGAGACACATGCGCAATAAACAACAACACACACATAAGGTACAGAAACACTTGATGCAGGGTCACATATGGTGGGTCATTCTCCTGGTCAGTAGCTCATTACATTTCTCATTATGTCTTTACACACATTAGGCCGATCCTCTGCACCTGTTGAGGTGTGATATTCCAGATCCCCGTTTACACCTGCTCCTCCTCCTCCTCCTGCCCTCCATCTCACACTCTCTCCCTATCACTCCATCTGTCTACCTGTCTCCTTGCCTGGCCGCCTCATCATCCGACGGGGACCACGCTGTTGCCAAGGCTACCGCAGCCATTGTGTACCCGGTTGCCAGGTGACTGGTCGCCGTGGCGATGATCAAGAATTCTGAAGCGCCGCTGCTTGCCACTCGCCGCCGCCGCCACTCCTCCTCCTCCCCTCGATAAATAAATCTTCACAGTTTTTTTTCCCCCTCCGTTCCGCCGCTGTCCTTCCCTGCCTCCTGTCGACACTGGTCGAAGAAAAGCACGGCGACCTTTAAGTGGAGCTGAGCAACAATGGAGGGACGGGATGGATGATGTTTGTTTTCATTTTCTAAGTCTCTCTCTCTTTCTTTCTCTCCCAGTCTCTCTCTCTCTGTCCTCAACTCTATTTTTCTTTTCCCTTCATCCATCTAGTCTCCGGCTGTCCAGCCTGCCCACTTTAATAATGAATTGTCTCTGCTTTCTTTCTCATTTCCCTCTCTGCCCGCTTGTTTGATCACCCCTCCTAATTCTTCATCTCACTCTTTCTCCATCCTTGTGTTTTATTTCACCAAACAGCGGAGCATGAATGGCCCTCGCTCGGGCTCTCTCCTCCTCGTCTTTGTTCATCCTGGCACTCAGGGTAATTCAGCCTTCTTCAGTCTCCCACCTCCTCCTCTTTTTCCCTTCTGTCCCCCCTTCTTCATTTTTACAGCGCTAACCTTTTTCCATCCTCTCTGCTCTCTTTGTCCTTTTCTCTCCCCATCACTGGACAATTTTGTCGGGCTTGTAGTGATGCTCTTATCCTTTTAATATGCTTGCTCTAATGCGATAGTTAATTCCTGTTCCCCATCACAAAGGAAGATGCTGGCAGATAAAATTGGTGTGCAGTAGGGTTTGAACATTATGTTTCTTTTTAAAAAGACTGATGAGTATTTTTTGGCATTTCTATTTCCATTAGACTGGATTTGGGATGAAATTCATTTTACATTTGACAGTCTTCAGACCAAAAAGATAAAAGTATCCAGTTTTTGCTCCCAGAATTGTATTTGTGGCTTGAAGATGATGTGACCTCTATTGCAAGCACAGATGACAGTGAAGAAGAAGAAAAAGTAAGAAAAGACATATCCACACATGTGGAAACTAATTAAACTGTGAACCATATCTCGTTTTTCATCAAAGGCCTGAATTGGTCCTCAGCTGGCTGATGTGCTCGTTCAACCCAAGTGGGTATCAGAGAGAGAGATTGGGCAGATACAGTAATACTTGAAACATTAAGTGTATTTATGGCATACGCACTTTCATGGAAGGTGTAAAAGCCAAAAAGGCCAGGGAGGAAGGCAAACGAATTATGCCCGTTATAGCCAAATTTATATTGACACTTCTAAATATGAAAGGTGAACATGTCAATCACTTGCTTTTACTTAGACACAAGAGCTTTGGCAGCTGGAAGAGGGCAATAAGGCCTGTCAGAATTAAGATTAATCAGAAAAAATAGTTTGACATTTTGGAAAATACGCTTACCGGCGTAGGTGAGAAAATTTTCTACCACTCTCATGCGAGTACATACAATATGAAGCTACAGCCAGCAGCCAGTTGGATTAGCTTTGCGTAGATATAATCAAGGTTTAAGGTTCAAGGCTTCTTTATTTGCTCCTGAAGGTATTTGTTTTACAGACAGGAAATGCATCAATCCAGTGGTTAAGAGAAGAAAAAAAACAATACAACTTCTTAGGACATCATAACAATCACTCCCAGGCAGGCATCAATACTAGAAACAACAGCAGACACAAAAGGGAAAGTACAGTCATAATAAAGTGTTTTAACAGCCCCATTTGTACAACTCACTCAGGAGCTTACAGAGGCTACAGTGCTAAAAATCCAACAGATGGTACTTAAGATGGAATATAAGATTTAATATAAGAAAGAAGGGGGGATGGCCACCCTGGCTCTGTCTAAAGTTAAATAGGAATAGTGCAGTTCATGACACCAAAAGTTGTATTTCCAACACTCTGGTTTTTGTAATAAAAAATAATATGTACATGAGTGAACTTTATAGGTTCTGGTGACAGATTTTCTAACCTTTGGTCTAATTAAGCTGACATTCTGGTTTGTTACACAGAAACATCTGAGAAGTCGTCATTGGAAACTGTTCAGAAAAGAACAGGCATTTAAAAAAAAATACTTTGAACCATCTGTCCATCACCACCAATCAGCTTAGTGAAACATATGACTACCACTCTGCACGACCAGTTGGTAAATCAAACTCTTGACAGTCTGGAGAAAAGCGAAACATTTTTTTTCCATTGATAAAAGCCTCCCCTGCTTTTCTTTGTTCTCTTTTACATGATGAAATACTTGACATACAGTTCTGATTTAACTGAAGTTATACAGCGTCTACACAAACCTCTTTAGGAGCTGCCATTGTTGTTGTTTTTGCCTATTTGTGTTGTCCTATCTGCCAGCAGCTCCGATGCTGACTGATCCAAACCACTGTTGGTTCACACACTAACACATGACTTGAAGCCTGAAATGATGTTTTGTATGATTTCATGATCCTGCAATTCTCATCTTATCTCGTTATATATATGATGTGAATACAACTGTGTGAGGTAAAAACTTAATGCTGCTGCTTCAGAAGCTAGACATTTAGCTAGTTCATCCATTTTACCATTACTTTTAGCTTACTGTTACAACAACAAACAATTCTGGACAAGAAAAACTGGTTTCATAGCCGAAAACTAAAACTATAGCATTAGCCTACAAAAGCTTAAATTAACATCTTATGTTCAGTGTTAATACGAACATAATCACGGTCCATATCAATCAAATTAGCAGCACAAATGTGATGTATCAGTCATGTTTGGATGCCAATATAGGCTCGCAAAGCCAGCAGCAACAATTTTTAAGAGATGATGTAGTTTGCCATTTTATGCTATATTATGCTTGTTGGCGCTAGAGTTTCTGGGAAAAGAGTAAACAGATACAGTGACTTAATGATGTGGCTCTCAAGTTTAAACATGCCAGCAGATCAACAGTTTTTGAAATAATCAGACCAGCCCGTCTGCTACCAACAATCATGCCACGTTATAAGTCACTTAAATCACCTTTCTTCCCCATTCTGATGCTCGCTTTGAACTTCAGCAGGTTTTCTTGACATTTTCTTAAATGCATAAAGTTGCTGCTATGTGATTGGCTTATTCGATATCTGCATTAAGGAGCAGTTGAACAGGTCTACATAATAATATGGTTGTTGAGTGTATACCCCCTGGTAAATACTGAAGTACCCAGCCCCCAGTGTACAAGCACTCCTGAATGGGAATCACTGTTTTAATCTAAAACTGCAAGAAAGCCAATAAAAAAAAAAGTACATTTCCCAAAATTGCAAGTTACTGCTTTAATTGGGACTTGTCAAAACCAATATGAAAACACCAGCCTATTCGGAAGAGGTGTCCTCATACTCAAACAGTGTACATCAATCTAACTTGTTAATTAAACCCAATCTTTTTTAAATGTGAGGATTTCAAACAGTAATCAGTGCAGCAGATTTTACTGTGAAAGTAACCTTGCCTGCTCACCCACCCTCTATATGTGCTACCTCAGCCAGCTGGCTGTCTGTGTGAGTGTGTGGCTGTGTGTCGCAGTGTAAAGGGCAGGTGATTGCAGTTTCCTGCGCCTGCATGTCATGATGTGATGTGTGTGTGAGCAGCTTCATCGCGTGTGTGCCCAGGCTTGTCCCCCGATGTGTCCCCGAGCTTAGCCTGACGCTCCATTGATTTGTATGGAAATACTGCCTGTTCACACAGCGGGTCCGACGCCCTCTCTCTCTCCGTCATCAGTGCCCAGCTGTGGGACGCTCACTGTGTTCTTTCATTTGATTGTGTGCGT
>CAFUXE010000288.1:136350-166818 GCA_903364295.1 Serranus cabrilla | reverse complement strand
ACGCACACACACACACACACACACACACTGTGGCTTGCCCTGACAGGATTCATGGGTTGAAATATAATGACCAGCAGCACCATTCAACATCCTCCTATCAACACCATCCGTCCTGTTGTTTACCACCCATTCTTCCTCTTGTCCTCCTCTTCTTCCCTCATGACTCAGTCCTGCCTTTTTCCTTCTTTTTATCCCCTCTATGCTTTCTCTTTTTTACGTCCCCCACTTAAATGTATCCATCTCTTTCCCTCCCTCATAAGCATCTCCTCCATCTCCATCCCTCTCTCTCTCTCTCTCCCTCCGTTTCTCCATCTCCCTCAGTATTCTGTTAATGTCACGACCCTATTCTGTTCACGTGCTCATCACTAAATGACAAACCAGAGACAGCTTCCGCCTCTTAAAGGCCAAAGCGAGATGTGTGCAAATCTATCTCTCCCTCTCTCAGCCCTTTTACCACTCATACAATATGTGTTTTTTTGAGCCACCCTGGGCTTCACTCTGTCTAAAACCACAAGTAATGGCACTATTCACAACCACACAGAGAGGAAAGGTCTGCCTGCCGCCTGCATGTTTGCCTTCTTTTACTTCATTCTCTGTGTTAAAACATTGGCCGTGTTTTGCCTCCTTTGTGGCAGTGGCAGCCATTTCAGCTTTTGATACATGTTGTGCACATCAAAATGAAACGCACCTAATCTCGGTATACACCTTCTTATTTGCAGAATAGAGTTTACCCACCTTCAGAGGCTGACATAAATATTTATGAGATACATTCGTTGTCTACATCATAGTCAGTATCATCAAACAGATGCAAGTTATATGAAGATAGGCTGTTTTAAGGGGGGAAAGAGGAAATTGAATTTTGTTTACACTGCTTGTTGTCAGTCTCATGATGCCCAGACTTTTCCATTTTCCACTGCATCACTGCATAAATCATGTGCGAGAAACTCAACTTGAATGTTAGTTTGTTTTTTCTCTGAATAATACGATGTGCTTTTTTAAAATGACATGAGCCAATATCTTTTCTTCAATCCGAATCATGCTTCCTATGAAAATATTTACATGAGTGCTCCATAAATGATCATAAAATAATCAGACAGGGCGTCCTGTCTTCCTGCTCCACAGTAGGTAATCACAAAGAAATGTTTCTCATTTGCAGCTGTTGTTTCCAGCCATTCACTGCAGGCAAAGCTTTGAAGAAGACGGACCTGTATAAAGTGTTTGTAACATTACTGCTTTCCTGCTGTGCTTTGTACTTGAGCAACAGTTTGATTTGAATATACAACTACTCCTGCAGTTATTAAGCGGGATACGGCGTTCACTACCATCTTCAACCTCATACGACTTGTATACGTTCAACCCGTGCCCTGGTTGCAAAATGAAGTCAGTTTGTAGACTTTCAGAAAATGACCCCATTTCTCACTTAATTTATTATCTCACTAAACATTTTTCTAACGGGATTATGGTCAAGTCTTCTTCAATACAGCATGATGTTCATTTTGTAAATTATAGTCATATTTAAGGCCAAATAGAAGACAAAGAGTATGCTTCAGTGAGAGCTACCATGTGATTGGCATGCGCCCCTTGCTCACCAATCTAGGTAGCATTAGATGGTAACTTAGCATTTGCTCTGCTAACTGTACTTGGTTCAGTCGGGCTGATTACCTGTGAAACAACCACCCTCTCATTCAAATATGGTCAACAAGATTGAAACAGCCAAAATGCCAAATGTTGGGATTCAATACCATAGTCCACAAAACAATGGGTGACATCATGGTGACCATGTCAGTTATTTTTATACAGGCTGCAAATGTGCAGAAATTCTGGGGTTAAACAGAACAAACAGACATGCAAAAGAAAAAGAAAAAAGCTGTGCAGCATTCAAATGTTGATTTTGAACATGAATGTCAACATTACAAATGAAGCTTCAATGAACTGAACTATTCACCTCACCTAATTATGATATGAAAGATGATATAATTAGCTCCTGCTGGTGGCATCACCACATGAAGTCATCGTGACATCACCACAAAGGATGCCCTTCACATTCCCTCTGCAGGCTCATATCCAAACACCGTTTCCTGGGTTTTTATGCTGAATTCAGCCTGCGCAGCTACAATCAACTATATTTACAACTATGTATGATGACATCAGAGACAGATTCACTTTATGGCTCAATTTTATGCTGCTCCGCCTCTACAAACTGTGAAGTGTGTGCAATGGGATGAAGTATACAAGACAAATATGACCCTATGTGGGGCTGTGTGTGGTTGTGCATGGAACTACAGCATAAATTGAACCATCGTAAATTTGGTTTATTGTGCCTTGTCTGTGTATGTTTGTGTAAGTGTGAGAGGACTGGGTTTTTACTATCAGGTGACGCCAAAAAATGCACTCATGGGAATAGATAACCCTAAAAAAGTGGTCTCCTGTGAGTCCTTTACCTGGCACTTTATTAGAAGAATGTCTTTTTTAGGGGTTGAGTGTACAGGTTAAGGGGAAAGCTACTCCTTACTAGTAAATTTATACGTTGGCGTTTACTTTAGTTAAACAGAAACATGTGGAATTCAACCATTTGATCCACAATAATAGTAAAAAAAACGGCCTTTTCTGTATGTGACTGAGTGAGTGTATCTAGTATTACTTGGTCCTAGCTGGCAGCCATGTAGCTCAATAGTGGAATTAGGTGATATTGGATATTGGATGGACTGCAACACATTACACCACTTCACTGTCATGGACAGCGGAGTGCTTATAGCAAACCTCACTTACTGCACACACTCAAACACACACACAAAGACTGACACGTGATAACATCCATTTAATACACATACACACACACACAGCTTTTATGATATTTGGAGCTTAAAGTAAATGACGGAGGAGGACGTTTACGGATATGTTTTTTCGGAGAGATTTAGTGAGGGAAAGTGCGTACCGAGCATTAAGCATGTTCTTTCCTTTATACCAGTGTGCATAAAGCTCTTTTATATCATTTTAGATAATTTCTCACTCGTACAGGCTCCAGCTAAAGCATATTTCTCTCCTTTTTATCAGCTTTTTTTTATCATGCCATCCTCTTAACAAGCATTTTCCTGTCTCCTTTTGCTAAAGTACGGCCTTTTTTCACAGCCTCTTTTCTTTTTGTCAATCTTCCCATTTTGCCAACTCTCATTCACAGTCATGACACATTCTCTTTTTGTCTTCAGTCCAGTCCTCTCTCAGCATTTATATACTTGTATATTTTGAATAGGAGACATGCTATATTGTAGGTGTAGCCCACTATCTTGAATCAATCCTGACCTTTGGAGTGTATAATATAATCTTTGTGATGTTTTTATGCCTTTTTAATGCATTCCTGCAGTTATTGCTGCCTGGGGAGGAATAATGTTGATTGAATTGTAATGTTTGAAATTGAATCCCTTCTCTGTTTGTCTTCTCGCCGTCTTTCTCAGCCTTCGATCTATCTCTAGAGACTCTTATCTCCTTTTTGTCTGGTTTCTCCTTTCTCGTTCACCGTCTCAATCTCCTCTTTCCATCACTACTGCATCTTTGCTCTCTGTGCCATCTTAACTCACCTTTCTATAGAGAAAAGTTCAGATAACTGGTTCCACTGCTGGGTAAATATGGACATGCAAGAATAGGAATGGTATATTTTATGTTTTCTTGCTAGTTATTTACCAGAAAAAATGCACACAACAAATGACAAATGCAACAGGTAGATAACCCAAAGAAACGTCCACAGTGTGGTTTCACCCCAACTGCCAGAAAAGAATGTGGATACAGGACCACTCTGCAAAATATGAGATTATGTTCTACTTTATGAAGTTTTTTTGCATTTTATTCCAATGCCATCGTCTCATTCAAATTTCTGCTTTATTCAATACCTGAAAGTCACAACTCCAGGATGGTTAAGGAAAGATTACGGTTGATGAACAGGCTGATGCTAAACTTGCACCTGCATTGGCACTTAAATCTGCTATTGGTGAGGTGCAGAGTTGTCAAATATGGATGTAATTCTAGTTTACAGAGAGCTAGAGTCTACACTCAACCAAAAGGTTGTTTGTAAGGGATGAAACATGTCAAATTCATACTCACTTTCAGATCTTTTGCAGTTCATAAAATTTTTAGTTTGTGGCAACATGTGGTGAACATTTAAAAATAAAACTGCCAAAGGCTGATCTCACTTGAATCTTTGCCTTTATGTCACTTGAAAGCAATTTACAGCTGTAAATTACTGGACTCTAACATGACCTCCGACCCTTATCTTTACTCACATTTCTGCCCATCATCAAGCGTGACTTAACAATATGGCTTTAACTTGTGAAAGCACCTACGTAGATTTGGGATTTTAACAGATTTGGATTAGATAAACAGGTTCAATAATAGATTAACATTCAATACAAATCTATGGAAGCCCAACCCCTTACAGGATTCCTGTAGGTTTTAACAACTTACATTTAAGGATTTTTAAGACCACTATGTTTAATTTAAGACCTGTTTTATTTCCATACTGACAAAAAAAGGTTTTTCTCCTTTAAAATTTGTGTTTGTCTCAAAAACATCTGTCAGGCTACATTCAACTAAATATATGAACTGCTCCCAATGTGAGCATTTCCTTGCACAAGGCATAGTGGCCTTCAAATTTACTTTAGTACCAAGTACTCAATGTGCTGATCTCTAAACAGATCTCATTGAAATTGCATTTACCAATATTGGTCGAAAGTATTTAATAATATTATATAGTAATGTTATCAGAAACAATTTTAAGTCATACTGCACTGTGACACTACCTGGATGTGTTTTTATCATTTCTGACCAGGATGCAGTTTGCATTAGTGGTTACTGGTTCTTTGTTAGTATCAGTTTGTTTCAGTGTAATCAAAATATTTTTTGCACCAAAAAACACATTTAAAAGCGAGACTGAAGTTAAATCAACTTTCTAAAATAAAATTAACTCCAAAATGCAATTTTTAAGAACTGTCAAAATCATATTTAAGACCTTTTGAGGCCTTAAGTTGAAGTTGTTGGATTTTAGACCTTTTAAAATTATGTTGTGTCTTTTGTACTTACATACATGTTTGTATTTAGCCTTTACTTTATTACATTTCCGAAAAGTTTATGCCATATTATACCTTCATTGAATGGGTAAACCCTTTGCCTCTCCCCAAACTCTCCTCCTCTTCTTACTTTTTCCTTTATTTCTGGTTACTCTGTTTCTCTCTCCCTCTCTCCTCTTTGATAAGTAATACACTGACCTTCTTTCCAGGCCTGGATCTATTGCGGGACTTTTTCTCATTTGCCTCCCCCCCTTCCTCCCCTCTGTCATATCTGAAGCAAGGGGAAGAAATGGGGCAGACACTGCATACATTTACCGTACTGGCACACACCCATAAATACACACAGGAAGTGACAGACAAGGGAAGTATGGCCACAAGGGATGGGGAGAGAGAGGAAGAGAGAGAGAGGGGGATAGCTGACACCAATATGGTGTTCTATTTGTCTGTTCAGATTGGTAAACACCACCTCATCTGGCTTTAACGCTGTTTTCACGGTGACACCCTGAGCGTAATTATGACACATTGTCTTGCTTCTTGCCATTTTTCTCCAGCAGCTACCACATGCTCATCATGTGTACACGCACACACAAACAAACATACACAAATGGTCGGATGGTGAGGCGAATCTGTACGCAGACACACTTTGAAAGAGATGCAAGTGCAAACACACACCTAAACAAACACACAGTGACTCACACAGACACAGACACACATGCACGCACACACACGAGTGTGTCACACTTGTCTTGCATTGTGTTTGCTTCCTGGCTTTGTTCCATCCATCACACCATGACAGCCAGTCGCTGTTGATTAGAGCCATGTCAGCCTCAACAGAGAAATCAATGGTGAAATATATAAATAAGAACACAATTAAACCATTTGAGTGGAGGGGAGGCAACAAGTGGCCTGTTGGAGTGACGCTTGCCGCCAGCAGAGGGCGCTGATGAGCTTCCCACTCAGTGGAGTCAGAGAGAAGGGTGGTCTGAGGTTTCCTTTGTTACTTCTCCATCTTCCTTCAACTACAATGTGTGTATGACTGCAGGGAAATATGCATGCATGTGCATCGGCTTGCTAGTGATCTCACCATCGCAAATTATTTCATCTGAACTTGAATATAGTTCAAGTGTGTCTATTAAAAAAACCCTGCTTCTCACCATAGATCATTACACAGAAGTCAACCACACAGCTGGCCCCAGGAGCCCCCAGCAGCGTCATTGAGGGGCCCGTCTGATCATGAATAAAAATGATTCATGTGTTTTGGGGTTGGTGAACAGTGAAGCACCCGGCCTTGGAACTCGGAGAAGCCAGGGGGAAAAAAAAGAAATTATAAATAAAGAAAAGTCAGGGACGGGGCACAAGGCAGGCAGACAGACAGTGAGGATATAAACCGAGAAATGCACAAATGAATGCAGGAAACTAAAAATAGAGGAAGAGACTCGTGAAGAGGCAACTAGAGTGGCCTGAAAAGGAGCGAAAAGAAAAGGAAAAATGAGAGAAAATGCCGCCAGCTGCTACTGATTCCTCAGCAGAGGAGTTGAGTGGCATTTTTATGAAGAAAAGGCACGCAAGCCAGGACGCTGAACTGCGCCCACTTCACGGCAGCCTGGCACACGCACACACGCACACACACACACACATACACACTCTGGGATAAAGCGGCCTGCACCGCTGCACACACTACAACTGCCCTGTGCATGTGTGGAAGTGGATGTGTGTTTGTGCAACTAGGAGCAGGAATGCACTCAAAAATGCTAATGCAAACCACATCTCCATAACCTGCATTGGTGTGTGTCTGTGACTGTGTGTGTTTTCCTCTGCGTCTGGCATTTCAAAGCTCCTTGTTTATGGCTCTTAACAAGTCACTTTCATGTCAAATCTCAAACGGACACACACATACACACACTCTCTAAGTAACACCCCAGCGTGGTGTTGCTAATAGCGCTAATTAATAGGCTAAATTCTGCTAATTGAACTCGCTTATGCTGAACCTCTCTCTTCCTCCTACTCCTCCACTCGTCTTTCATTCTCTCTGGACTTCAACACCATGCTGTTAGCTTTAATTTAAATTTGCATGGTGATTACATTACTGTTCCATAGACTAATGCAATCGACGTTCTTTCATCATTACTGTAAATAATTCCACAACACTAATCCCACATTCACCTATTTTCAACCCTCTCTCGTTTTCAGCATTTGCTCCCCTATCTTTATGCCTTTGAATCTGTATCACACACACACACACACACACACACACACACACCTGCATCTGTCTGAAGCCTCAAAGAGGAACGAGGAGCAGAAGAAGAAGAAGCAGTTTTCAGTTGAATGAGCAGAGTGTGGAGGAGAGAACGAGATCTGGGAGGGACGTAGGGAGGGACAGCCATTAGCCATGCCAGCTGTTTCCCTTGCATATTAATACACAAGCAGGCAGGCGAACACACACACGCATGCACACATGCTGGCAAACATGCAAACTCATACTGTGGAGACAAAACCCAGCGAGACGAGCAGAAAAATCTGACATCCTGTACTCTACATTTAACATCAAAGTCATGCAAGAGATTTACAATAGAGAGCACATTCGTGACAAGCTGTGTGTGGACGTGAGCACACACTCACACACGCTATAAAAGGTAAGTGGGGAAGACAGTAATGCATAACGCAGAGATAAATGACACGCATCAGATTTATAACACATATGTCCATATTTATAAGAAAACCATTCACATGCAAAAGCACTCACACACACTAACCCTGTACCTCTGACTCGCTGGATGGAGACTGTTGGTAAAAGCCTACCATTTGGAGCCATTTGAAGCTTATTTCAGACAGCTGGAGCATTTTTTGTTGTCACCGTTTTGTCAATTGTTGAATGAATGAATTCAAATCTGCACATCTGTTGTGCCTCACTTAGGTGGCAAGCTAACATTAGCAGGTGAGTCTGCAGATTTGTTGTTGTTGTAGAGTCAAAAAAAATTAAGCACAAAGTCTGCAAGCAATCTTTTTTCTGTAGCTTGTATTTTAGGATGTGAAACCCAAAATACCTCCTCACACTGCTTCTCAGATGCTTTGGTGTTGTGATTGTCCGCTTGCAACGCTTTTGCTCACTCACTCATGTCTGTCTGTTTTTTTTCTCAACAGGTTATTTGATCGGCTTCACACTTTGTTGGTGTATTGCTATGGAATTAAAATAAAAAGGCACACTGTCGAGTGCAAGTTCTTGAGATCTACGGGACATTTTATAAGTAGTGTGATATGTACACACTGTACATGTTGTTACCTTGTAGTGTTACATTGTAGCAAATTCATACATTTAAAACACCAGAAATGTGACTTTCAGAATGAATGCTTTTGTTCCTGGAAGTAGCCTGGTCCTAAAAAGCTAGCTTTTAGTAAATGATGCATATACCCCAGCATAGCTACGGCATGCAGCTATATTATGGCAAGAGTATTGCTTAGTTCCACTGTATGTAAAGAAAGTGAAGCCAAAACAATTGCATAGTCCACTGTTGGCTGGCTGCAGTACAGGTAATAAAACCCTGCCCACTCAATGTTGGTGTACAAATGCTCAAAGTACATATCAATCTAACTTTTACCAAAGATGCTTTAGTCATTTTCAGTAGATTTTATGCAGTGATGTTCGTTCAAGTGTTTTTCTGATGAGTTTGGTTTTAATCTGTTATTTGATGCTATAAAAAAGGATTGTAATGTCTTGATTGACAGCTCACACTATGCTCTGATTGGTTCGGGCGGGCACTTGTTGCATGTCACCAGCACACGATGGCAACTGCCATATCTGGGATATTTCGGCTTCACTTTTCAACAGTGGGAGGAAGTGGAGATGCATCATCCCTTCTTTATGCACAGTCTATGTTTAGGACAAGAGGAAGTGCACTGTCAAGTGTGAATTTGCTTGTCAGCGTGGTTCTCGAGGAAGCTGCAAAAAGCATTACCAGAGGCCAAGCAACCAGCGTGTTCCAACAGGCATGCTTTGAACGGACACTGAACAAGCTAAATACCTAACCCCAACCCTTACCTTGACCCTAACCTAAACTAATTTATAACCTGGATCTTTTAAATAACCTGGACCTCTGAACCCTTAAACCGGCCTTTGAAGATCTATACAAAAGATTGAGAGGCCAAAATGTCCTCACTTTGCAAAAATGTCCTCACTTTGAAGGTCTATAACTCACATTGATAGCCGTGCAAGTACACACACACACACACGCACGCACACACGATAAAGACTAGGCCAGAAATCATGTGCATAAAAACAGATGCATGAGATTTACAATTTCGAGACATGCTGTCCAGATTCATAACAGACACAATGGAACACACACACATGCACACTCTCACAAACACACCAAAGCTATCAAGGCAACCGTAGAAATCAGACATCTAAAATATAGATATGCATAAAACCTAAGGAACACACTCGCACAGGAGACAGGCTGTGCAGATACATAGCAGATGCAGCAGCGCACACACACACACACACACACACAGGAGTGTGTAAGAGGAGGTAGAAAGAGAGCAGTGGGGTTTGATGGGTACAGAGAGGAGGAGAAACAAAGAGAGGAGGAGAGAGAGGGGGCACAGGGTGGCGGTGATTGTGACTGTGGCTCAAAGAATTCCCCGAGTGAGCATTATATATTGAAAGGGGGATAAAGTGCAGAATTGCATCTTCCTTTTTTCCTCCCTGTTGTGTTTCCGCCAGAATGAACAAACACTGTCACATCCCTGAAAGCTTTTCACAGTGATATGTGCTACATACTACTATGTCATATCATGTACTATACATAATATTACACCGTCCTATATTACACACAGTAACAATTAAACATTATATGGTGACGCTCATCAAAAGGACTCCAAAATGAATATAAAGTTAAACACAAACTGAACAGAATGAGGTTGTATTTCTTGTATCTAATAATCTATTGGATATGTACTAAAGTGTATAGAATTCTGTAAAAAGCAGCTTCTGCAATAATCAAGCCTCTTAAGATGATACTGCACATAGCTGGTCAATTAAAAGTTGGGATAGGAAGCCAGTAAAATCTGCTGCCATCTGCCACGTTGTCAAGAAACTAAAGTTTTAATAACTTCATTATATTCAGAGCTAAAGCCATTACATAATTAATCAATTAGCTGATCCACAGAAAATTAATCAGCAAGATTTTCACAATTAATCATTTATGCAAAAATGACTTTATCCAGCTTCTCAAATGTGAGTATTTGTTTTATTTGTTTTTATTTTGTCTTTTAGACTGTAGATTGGAGAGAAGGTGACTGGGAATGTTGGTTCCTCACCACTTCCTCACATTTTTTAGACCAAACAAATGATTCATTATTCAAGACAATTATTGAAAGATTAATCAATAACAAAATAAAACAGCTAAGGCTAAATGGTTCATAAAATTGGCAAATAGAGAATAAACAAAATGATGTTTTTTTGTCAGCCAACATGGAAGTTATCATCACCATGGGGTCTAATGAGAATGCACTAATGGGATTTTTGCACTGGATTTTGAAAATAAGTGTGGCAAACATGTTTCTGATGCCTACATGTTTTGTCCAGCAGGATAATCTTCTCAAATAAAACCCACTTTGATTATGTTTTAGGTGTTAATGTATAGCTGATAGAAGTAAAAAAGCTAATGTAATGTTATAACAAACCACACCACAGTCGCATGACTTGAACAATACAGCCGTTATGCTTCAGGCGGTAGAAGTTAACCAGCATTCTTACAAGCTAGCAAAACCGTAGCCTAAAAATCACAAGTGTTGGCAAATATATCTCAAATAGATTTTGAACTAAAATGTCAAAAAAATCCAGCAACAGTCAGGCTCTAATATAAACATTTGTATGACATGTGAGGATGTATAGCTAAAGGGGCCATAAGAGGGAAAAGTCACATAAACACAGTGGTAGCTACTGCTGAAGTCCCCCCTCATGCATTTCTCTTGCATCTATAATGTATTAGTACTTCAGACAATTCTTTCTTCAATGCTGTGTAGTAGAGGCAGTAGAGGCAGATAAGTATATTGAAATATAAAACTGAAGCTTCTCTCAGCCTCCTATCAGGCCATTCCTTGTGACTTCTGACAGCTGAAAAGAGAGGAAAGCCTGTTTTTACCAGGCAATTGCTCGTGGGGATGGTACAAAAGTGCAGCATTAGTTCAGATATCACGCGGCAGATAGCATCAAGGCCTTGGAGACTGTGCACCCTAATGGCACAGATACCTGGGCAAAAAAACAACACAGAAAACCACCTGGCTAAAAGGCAAAAATGGGGAAAGGTAGACAGATAAATATGGAAAAATAATGTGTCATCTTACCCCAGACAACAAGAAGACAGGCTTATGAAATAAAGGACAAACAGAGTGACAGGGAGAGGGATTCAAAGGAACACATATTCAGAGACTCGGAGTATGTTCTGAGACGGATGCATGCGCACACACACACACACACACGTACACACATGCTGCAGAAAGTAATAAGTGTTGTGACATAGACACTGAAACACAGAGACAGGAGAGAGAGATGATTGTGATGTTTGCACACACACACACACACACACACATATATACACACACACGTCTCTAGTGTTAGCTTGACTTATGAAATCCTAACTGTGGCTCAACACCGCAATATTGTCTGAAAATGTCAAGGCTTCGATAGAAGCCCCACTGGGACAAAATGTACTGTCAACACACACAGGGCTCAATCTGTTCTCGCAAAGACATATGGCTCTCATTTATCACATTCTATGCTGAGACAAATTGTTTTCCCAAAACCTCGATGTGCGACACAACGAGAATGGTAAAGATGAGGTAAAGAAGAAATGTCACAACAAGGAAAAGGAGAACTGAGAGTCAAGTCAGAGTCTGCACGTACTATATATCAAGCTATGTGCTAAGGCTGTGCTGTACGGTCATATCATAGTTCATTTCTCTTTGGTTGGAAGCATCTCGGAAGTTTTATGTGCTTTATTTTGGTACAAATTGCTTAATTGCAGGTGAACCAAGGTTCACAGACAATTAAAACAGCACAGACTAAAAATTCTGTTTATTAGACCTTTGGTAACTTCTCATTAAGTTGTATATTTGGCCCTACGGGAACATAAAACAAATCTGATTCTAGTCCCTTAAACGTCAGCTTAGCATAATGGGTTTGTGCTCTTATAATCAACCTTCTCTGCTTTACAAACCAGTTAAAAATACATACAAAAATAGAATCTGAGCATCAGCTCAGACTGCAATCTGCCCTCGGTTATTTTTTTCTGTTATGCTTTCCAAGCATCAGTGACTTGGCTTTAAGACGTTATAATCTGTCTCCATATACCCATAAACCCTTGCGTTCCGGAGCAATTTCCTGTTCAGATTATGTTCTCTCTCCTACCACAACATGCTGCAGTTGTCTGGGAAGACGACAGAGAGAGCTGCATTTTAAGGTATATCTGTAAATGCTTCGTTCTCTCCTGGACAGAAAAATAAACTCTTAAAGGTGCAATGTGTAAGATAGGGTCGGATTTTTGGTTCAAAACATTCCAAAAATGATCTAAGATTGCCAACAGAATGTGAAAAAGTAACAGCTTTTGGTGTTTAAGACCAGATCTATGTATTGTGTTGCAGAGATATGTACTTAAATGAGCGTGCTAACCAGCTAGCCCCGGCCATGGATGTAAACCGACAACTGATGACAGTGTTGAAGACTCCCCATTCATTCCTATGAGTGTTGCTCAGTGGCGCATGAAGCCAAAAAGGGTCAACTTCTGTGTAGAATATTAACCGGATCTTCTGCACTATGGAGCCCAGAGAGGCAGCACTCTATTGTTTCTTTTAACTCCTCCTCCCAGCCACTCAGTTTTGGGTTCAGTTTTTTTTTACTTTTTCAATTTAAATAGAGACTTTTTAGTGTTAGGACCACTGATTTACCTTAAAAAAAAGATCCAGTGATCAACAGACAAATATTAATTTAGAGGTGAAATGCTGCCCCCTATCCAGGAATTACACATTGCTCCTTTAAGAGCTCTACTAAGCTGCTGCAAAGATGTCTGGTGATTCACCCAATCTGAAAATGGGGGTTTAGGCTCCCTCAACAACAGGAAACCTTTAATCTTTCAGTTTATTGCATGCAGAAGACATGCAGGGTGTGAATAAAACTGTTGAACATATGTAGCACATTAACTCTGACAGCAGTGATAGGTTTACCTGAAACACCTCAGGGATTCAGAGGCAGAATGCATATTGTAAGCAAAACACGCTTACATGCACCATATATGCAACACACACATCTTGATCCCCAACTTTAATTACAGTTGCCTATATTTCTCGACTGTGTTTCACACTAATTAGACAGAAGTGGTCTGTCGCGAGATAAACGGTCCCATGTGGCATCCTTATTTTGACTTTTATCACAGCCTCACACCCACACATGCACAATCAAAATACAGCAGTCAGAGTGTGCATCTAAGCAAGCATGAACACGTGCATGCTGGACAGACGGACAGATGCACATGTACGTACACACGCACACACACTCAAATATGCATACGCACACTGGATGCTAATTAGGAGGTGCTGGTTTTGATGTTTATAAAAAGAAAAAAAAAATTCCATCAGCAAACCTCAGTTTCCTGTCGAGAAGGGCTGTTGGATTTTAAAACGTCTTTACAGGCTCTCATGGCAGGGAGGTGCGACACGCTGGGTGCATGACGCCAGGCTCGTAACGCTCACCGCGGCGCTGCCACTGTCGCCACCGGCCTCCAACCTGTACCTTCAATCCCTCCAAACACCATCCCAATGCCGGCCACAGGACCACACCCTACCCAGGGCCTCTGTTTATAGATGGGAGGTGAGCTCTGTGTGTGCATGTGTGTGTGTGTGTGGAAAAGCTTTCACTTTCCCCTGGGGCACAGTGGTACAATGTGACTCCCACCTTGTGAAAGCCTGCGGTGTGGCAACCGGGACAGTGGAGGACCAGAAATGTCCCTGGCACTTACATTTTATTTGGCCTCAAATTGATCCAAGATGGCAGCACGGATTCCTGACTAACAATGCAGATGTGGCCCACTGTTGTTCATTAAGAGAGGCCATATTAGTTTAGCCCCAGGTTAAGGCACAGGGGACTGACGAGGGATATTAACTTTGGGCTCCTTTTCAATGGGGTCTTAACCTTCCTCCACCTCCAGCTCCCCTTCCTTGTGTCCTATTCTTTTCTTTCTCCTGACCTCTCCCATTGCCGGTTTTACTTCACTTGACCCCTGCCACGCAGCCAACGGTAGGGTCCTCTGTGTCAAACACCGTCTGTGAAAACACCATTCAGATAAGCTGAGGAGGGAGCGGGGCCAAACAGGAGACGGCATTCAGACACAGCAAACTGCAGCTCAGCAAAGACCCAGCAGCCCTCTTCTAATGTGGACAACACAATGAGATAAGCCAAGTGAAGTATCAACACTGTGGCAAAACTGATTCAATGTTGAGAAAACATTGCACTGAGATAGGGCGAACAAAGTACCGCACATTATGATTGTGTTTATTTCCAAGTCGCAGATAACAAGATGCTGCTGGCTGTAAGATAAGCTGGTGGCAAGTAGTCGGGCAAACATATAGCCCAGAGCCTGTATGCATAAACACAGAGTACAGTAGAGTGCTGCAGGAGGAGCTCTGGGCCACTCATGACATTACAGAGATTAACCAACATTTTCAATTTAACTGTTTTACTAAAAGCAGAATTGTGCCAAACTTGGGTGTGATAATGTTTCTACTATTGGGTTCAGTGTCTCACAAATGTTGCAGAGTGCAACGATCAAAGTACTGCACACTGGTGACAGTTTTAAAATGCTAACTATTTTGAAATTGGGTTGAGAAGATGGTTGGAGAGATGCAGTCAACATGGGCTGTCCATTCAGTAGCGGGAACTGGCAAGATTTTAACCGTAAGTTTTAATCTCTGTCAACAACAGTATGCTAACTAACATTAGCTGCAACAGCTGGAATGTCTACCATTGCTTGTTTCAGACATCTAACCAAAAACCTATTCAAAATCTCATGAGTTGGGGAGTATCTAGACGACAGGGCACTGGAAAAGTGGTAAGCTTTCCAGGCTATTCTATGTGATCTTCTTTGGATAATGAATATCATAACTAATGTAATAGTTCAATAGTTAACTTCAATTCAAACAGCCTCCCCTGAAACAGTTTGAACCCTCCCACTCTGCAAACACACTGCACTGCTACATACACAGCTATAACATTCTGCTTACTTCATACTCACTGCTACACACGCTAACTCTCTCTCTCTTGACCACACACTCACTAATATCACGAACACAAGCCAAAAACGCTGGGCTACTGACCTAATCATCCAAAATCCAGCTCCTAAATATTAAATATGTTTTAAGTTATTGGGATAATCAAGATGAGTCTACAGACAGTTCAGGAGGTTTCTGTAAATCTCTCAAATTACCAGATAATCTGGGCTGAACACTGATACGGTCTCAAATCAGATTACCCGTACCCGGAATAATTCTTCCCCACAACTCCTAAAGTCTGGGCCCGGCTGAAGTAGCTGTTTTTGAACTTCCCACTGTGTCGTATGACCTTCCTTAACAGATGGAGTTTGCCCATTTGTGATGGTGTATTAAATTTATAATTTTCTATATAACTGGACCAAATTTAGTCAATAAAATGTCTCAAAACTGTGGAAGACAATGTTCTCACAAACTCCAAGAGGTCAGGGTGATTTCTTTACACTGCACATTTTGTTCCCTATGCATTTTTTTTATCCACTAATACTGTTTCAGTTCACCTGGGTGACACAATCTCAATTTGTAAATCTACTAGAATGAGCTTTCAATTTAAATTATTAAAATCAAAAGCGGGACCACATGGCTTTTGTGTTGTACATTCCAAAAAAATGAGAATCCTGACACCTCGAGTCATTTGTAAATGGAAGACAGATTGTATTTCATTTGTATAGTAATACATTATTATGGCCACAGTTTCCTTTCATGATATCAGATAATCATGCTCTTCATTTTCTTCAGTATTACCAGTTGAACTCTGCCAGGGGTTCTCTTAAAATTGACATAAAAATACGACTCCAAGGTTGTACTGGGAAATGAAATATCATCACTTTTGAAATGAGCAAACAGAATAAGTCATGTGTCACTTTTTCAGATTTACAAGCCCAACACGGCTCCCAGCTTTCCCCTTTAAAAGGCAAAAATGTCCAACTCTTTCATTGTGAATAAGGAGACTCCAACAGGTTTCTGTCACTGGGATGAAAAACCAAAGCCTAGACACTCACCGCTCTCAAATAGAGAGCCTTTTAAATCCTCTGACAATGAGCGAGACAGATAAGGAGAGAGAGAGGGGAGCGAGAGAAAAGAAGAGACACACAAACAGAGGGAGAGAGAGATAGAAAGGTGTAAAATGGAGAGGATAACGAATGAGTGCGCCGCTGAGAGGGAGCCTTAATGATGTCAATGTGATAAGTCTAAAACGAGGTGAAAATTGAAATGAGTGCTGCCACGGCGGTGGTCGGCGGGGAGAGTGAATAGTGCCGCCGCTGCCGCCGCTGCATTCATTCGCTTAGATTAGCTGACGGAGAGAATAGAGAAGAAGGTGAGAAAGAAGTGAGAAGGAGGAGGAGAGATCTGTGAACCTGTAAACTGGAAAAAAAGAAATGAAAAAGCAGGTGACGAGGAGGGGACAAAGGGAGGAGCTGGTAGAGAGGGACATGGGGTGAAAATATAAGAAACCAGCCGAAGAAAGAAAGAAAAGAAAGCGGGAGAGAGAGAAAGAACATGGGTGAGACAAAGGGAGACTGGGAGCTAAGTTCAAGCCAAAGTCAATTGAACAACTAATGTGAATCGATTTGTTGCCTCTGCTTTTGCTCTTTGGGGAGAGAGTGACATTTTAAAGGCATATTTTATTATTGGGAGGAGGCGGGGCTGTTTGCCTGGCAACTGAACACACGGACAGCCTGCTGACAGCCGGACGGAACGCACTGAATAGAAGAAATACTGCAAATGGCCCGTGTGTGCTCGGGGATCCATTGTGTGTCTGGTGAAGTATGTGTATGTGTGTGTAATGTGTCACATAACATACAGAGGGAACATGGAAGTGTGTGGGAGCGCACACTTGCTTCTGAATATAGGTTTGTGTACATTCAGTGTTTACCTACATGATAAATACTTTAAATTGCGTCACTAAGGGTCATATTTTATTAGGTAGGCGAGCATACTTGCCTCCATGTGTGCACTGCGGGCTTCATGCTCCTCCATGTGTGCTCCTTGTCTGTGTGTGCTTGTGGCCAGACATGCGTTTGTGTGTGTATGTGAGTGCGAGCATGTTCTGTGAGAATAATTCATGGCAGTGAGTGCGTGAAATGTGGTGGCCGTCCACGGGCAGCCTGGAGTTCTGCCAGTATGGAGGGCCAGCATTAATAATTAAAAACACTTTTACAGGAAGGATCTCTGCAGCGTCTGCTGTCGGCTGCTCCCTTCAAGGGCACATTCAGGACAATCACACTGAGGAAAAGTTTGGAAACATTGCAGGCAGAAAAAAATAGCACTTTTCTTATTCAGGTGGGCTCTGCATGGCTCCAAAACATTCATAAAAACATGTTTTTACTGTCTTTTTCCACTGCATCTCTTTGGCTAAATGGATAATCCGGTGTCTTTCTTGTGTCTCTGTAATTGACTCAAGGTGTTTAGTCTGCTTTTTTCCACTGAGCGTATGATCCTTTTTTGGTTCAGGACAATGAAAAGTCAAAGAGGCTTCTGAGGAATTCACTCAGTCGCCACGACCTACATCCAAAAACAGGGCGCCAAGATAAATAATTGAATCAGAGTCGTCCTAGCAGACCTCAGCAGGCCTTCTGTCTCAGCAGTGTTTGGTCAGAATCCAGTGAGTGCTGTAAACTACTTTTCATAGTATATGTAATCCTGGGAAAAGTCTTCCAAACAGCATGCTGTGCTGAGGAGAGGATCAAAACAAACAAACCAACATAGCTGTTCACCAGCGTGGCCACGTTCCAACCCAAAGGAGTCATCCTTAAGCTCAAATGGCTGGCCAAGTATGTGCACTGGGCCAATCCACGGTTTATTGGAAACACTAATGACTAGCAGGGGAAATCAGCTTTTGCATATTACAAATTTTGAACCACAAGCATTATTGCACAACGCGGACACTTGCGCATTATTCCGTGATATGCAGCTAATCAAAAGTCGAGCTTCTGTGATTCAACATATTATTCCATCTGAAACATGATGTTGGGGCAAGACAAGATGCTAATGTCGGCTGCTAAAAGTGAACCAGGGCTGTGCACATAATCTATCCGAACCCAATGCAAGATGATTTAATCCACAAGGTCAAAGTAAACACATATAGCAGGCATTTTTCATCCTCATCCTCATCATTAACAACTCAAGCTCAGTGATCAGGGTCTTGAGAAAAGAAAAAGGAGACAAAACTTATCCATAAGAATTATACAAATATAGGATATAATGT
Source organism: Serranus cabrilla (assembly GCA_903364295.1). Classification (NCBI taxonomy): domain Eukaryota; kingdom Metazoa; phylum Chordata; class Actinopteri; order Perciformes; family Serranidae; genus Serranus; species Serranus cabrilla. Next base: position 148,236 of record CAFUXE010000288.1, on the reverse strand, counting down.
ACTGTTACTACAGTTAAAGTTCATCAGAAGTTTGCAACTTTGAAGAAACAGAGTTTTATGTCTACAGTGTGGTTGGGATGATGGACAATGCAATCATCCATCAGTGGCTGACAGTCATCGACCACTGAGCCCAGCTTTGTGATTTAAAAGCCCCTCATCCACACCTAGACCTGGGCGTGTTTGTGGTGGCATTTATAAAATGCTTTAAAAGAACCAATTCTGATGTATTTCATGGTGCACAGACTTATTTCACAAGCACAACTGAAGGTTGAAAGTTGGGCTGCCACTTCAAGGGATCTAAAGTAGAAGAGAATTCATTAAAAATAATGTAATGTTGAACATCGTAGTTATTTTTATCGTCAATGTAATGCACTCATTTCTGCTGGAAGAATGAATAAGATGATAATTCTTAATGGTGGATATAGCCCCTGCAGTGGGTTTTGTATGCATATGATTTGATCCATTTGGATGTTTCTTCTTATGCCAACATGGGGGACACTGCCCAACCTTAGTCTACAGTACTAAGTCTTTGGTCTAAAACAACAACAGAAAGAGGGGGATATATAAGGGATTTAATTTAGGAATAGTTTTCTGTGTTACGATTTATTTCCATTAAATAGTTGCCAAAATTGGAGTTCTTAGCTTAGATATAAGCGGGAACATGAGGACATTAGCACATCATTGACTGGTGTAGGTGATCATGGGTGATCATGGGTGATCATCAGGGAAATCAGCTGACCATCAACTTCTCTCTTTGAATGGGCCCTCTTTGCACCTACAGTATTCCCAGAACACAATGTTTTATTTAACACATCAATCTCCATGCATCTATCCTCTACTGCTGTAGGCGTGTGCTGTTGCTGCTGCTGCTCACTGCTTTACTCTCAAGTGGCAGCTGTGTTAAACCTGTCAGAGGCAACCGCTGCACTGGAAACTCATTCACCTGACTTTATTTGTATCATATTCAAGACATTTAAAGACAGATTTCATCAACATACTGTCAGAAATAACTGGGAACAACAGCTTCATTTCAGCCGTGTCTTTTACCCTGGAGGTTTGTGCTTTGCACTGCCAGAGAAGTATTGCTTTTAGATTTGACAGGAAAACGGCCTTGAATGGAGCGACTACGCCAAGGTGAATTGTATCAGCAATAATGATTAACTGTTGTGTTTTGGATTGCAATAACACTTTACCCTTTCTGTTTATTTATTACAAGATCAGCAAATTCAGTGTTTCTACTAGGACATTAGGCAGGTGAGAACCATGCTCCACCTTCTGTCCATACTCTGCATTCATTTCATCTGTGTTTCTGCATGTTTTCTGAAGGCTTACTGACACTGATGAGACAGAGCAGTGCTCCGAAAAATCGTTGAGGGGGTGTAGCAAATACCCAAGCAAGACACACACAGGACAAATAAATAATGGTGGAACTTTTGGAGGACACAAAAAAATTCTCAGTCAAGATATAGCGATGTATTTAATGGCCACACAGACCACCTCCATCTACAAAGCTGTCTACATTTTTGCCTCAATGTTTATTGTAGTCCAAGAATGTTTTAATCTCAGCTGTGCTGCCCTGTAGTGGATATATTGCTTGACATTCCTGTTAACAAAAAGGAGGCATAGAAGTATGTGCTCGGTGTACATCATCTGAAATGGACGCATCTATTTTTGTGAGTGACAGGAGCATAAATGAGGCCTAAGGCTGTGTTTACGCTAAATAAGGTGGTTGTGCAGCAGTGAGGGAGTGTCACTCACGGCCCATTTGTGTGCCATCATGTTTTGAACTATGACCCCTCCCCCCATGTGCACTTTATATTTCACAATAATTGTTTTTCATAAGGCATTTTTATGATCTCGACATTTCCAGCCGCACTTGAAGGCAGCTTCAGTGAAGCCACGGCAGCTGCACAAGAAAAGACAGCGGGACTGTGCCTTGTGAGGGAGCTTGTTGCAGGAAACATGCTGTCAGATTCCCCACAGAATTGCTCTAACGAGCATCCATGTAGTCAGCTGTTACGCAAAATCAGGGCAGTTGTGGGGCGAGTGCCAATGTTTTATTTCTTACCCTTAGTTTTTATTATCTTGTACCATAACTTGATTTTATTTCCACTTTTCACCAAAGACCACTTTGTTTGTCAGAAGAATCATTTAGTTACTGACTAGAGCTGCAAACATTGATTGCTTAGTTCTCATCTATTACATTAATTGTTTGCTATTTTAATAATCCCTTAATCAGGTTGAGTATATTTTTTAATGGAAAAAAAAGTCAAAATTCTCTGATTCAAGCTCCTAAATTGTGAATATTTTCTGGTTCCTTTACTCCTCTATGACAGAAAACTGAATATCTTTGAGTTGTGGACAAAAACACATTTGAGGACGTCATCTTGGTCCTCTGGGAAACACTGACAGACATTTATTATCATTTTATAGACCAAACAACTCATCAACTAATAAAAGAAAATAACTGACAGATTAGTCAACTAAGAAAATAATAAGTTGCAGCTGATTAATCACTTTCAATAAATTCTTTTCAGAAAAACGTCAAAATTCTGTGATTCAAGGTTCTTAAATGAGAATATTTTCTGGTTTATTTACACTTCTGACAGAAAAACTGAATCTTATTGAGATTTGGACAAAAAAAATATATTTGAGGACGTCATCTTGAGACCCTGGGAAACACTGACAGACATTTATTACCATTTTATAGAACAAACAACTCATGAACTAATCAAAATAACTGTCAGATTACTCAACGATGTAAATAATAATTAGTTGCAGCCTTATTATCGACACATCAGCAGACTGAGTTAAAGCTGAACCAGAGCCTCAGTACATCATGGCGCTTCATCATAAAAAAGCAAACCAACTCTGTCAGGCCTCTTAGTCGTGTGTGTGTTCAGTAATAGGCACAGATGTTTGTCGAATGTGGATCTCGGGAAAAGAAAAAAAAACATGCCAGCATGTCAGTGCTCAGAGGGGTGTGATAGAAAGGCTGAAAATGAATCCCTCCTGCACACAGACACACACACACACTTGCAGCCATTACCCACCGCCCAAGCCTCCCTCCCCCCATTCTCGTGGGTGTCGGAGTGAGAAATTAAATTTTTCTGATGAGAAAGTTTTTCCTGCCCCCATTCCTCTCCTCCCTCTCTCTCCTCCCATCCATTCTTTAATTTATTCGCTTATTTATGAACTATTAATTTATGCACTGAGAGAGAAATTAACAGTTGTGCAGTCAAGTGTTCGGGCTGCTGCCACGCTCACAATAGATGATCATCACCCAGGGACTGGCATGAGTCACACACACACACACACATACAGAAACACATGACACCGTGCACTCGCTCAAAGGGAGAGCGAGACAGGTGCTGCATAACAATTGGTGCTAAAATAACTGTCCATCAGTTCTGTGTGGCAAACAACAAACTTTGATTTGGTTTTAATTGTTACAGCTAAGCCTGAGCACTCCCAACCATTATTCTGACAGTGTGAGAACAGGAGGTGTGTAACATGTTTAATGTCAGAGAAATTAATTGAATAAACTGTTTCTCCTGCACAGATCTATTACATTCTGGTGACAGTGTGTTCACTATCACACTTAAGCAGGGTGCAAAAAAATTGCTCTGCCAACACTTCCTAGGTGAATAAAGACCAAAGAAACAGAGTAAAACATCTATTAGAGAATGTGCTAAATCCTCTTCAGTGCCACTAAAGCTGAATATTTCATTTTTTTATTTTCTGAAGCTATAAAAATACTTTTAAATTGAGCAGAATGAATTTTGGAACTGGTCTAATGAGTCGGATCATTTACGACTACTTAGTCCTACAGCAAAACTGTACCCTACAGGAATGTTGAGGAACCATTAAAGGGAGATTGAAAAACACCAGAAGGACTGCAATTGGTATGTAGGGAGCAAAATGCTCTACTCAGCACTAATTACAACATACTATGAGTCCATATAGGAATATTAAAAGAATGTTTTTGTACGTCTTTACCCTTCAGAGCTACAGTGCCGCGATCCATCCCTTTACGCTTCAGTCTACGCCCACATGTTTCGCTTCAAGTTCCCACGCCCACGCCATCCCAGCATGCCACGTGTTTATCCAGTCAGTCAACCAGGCGGTCAGTCGGTAATTCAGTCACTCAATTAGGCGAGGCAGTCCATCAGGAAGTCAGCGTGGGCGGGAATAAAACTGACGCGCAGACAGGTCGGTCAGCCCCCTGGGGGCAGCGGAACACGACGTGACCCATGCCGCCTCATTTGTAGGTTAACTGGCACGTGTGGGCGGCCAATGACTGTGCTGATGTATGTGTGTGTGTGTGTGGGAGGGCAGAGTAGACGGGCGGAGCTACAAGTGAGTGACAGCGGCGTGGGTGGTGGGTTGTGTTTCGGTGGCCAGAGAGCACCCCAGGGAAGGTGACAGTGTGTGTTTAAGCATGTGTCTTTGTGTCAGATTGAGCGAGTCGCAGTTCGGTCAGCGGCAGAGTCGTCTACAAGGTTCTCAGTGAAAGACGCCCGTGGGTGGACAGGCTGTTTGTCCAACACTCTGTTTCCATTTAGCTTGGACAAGTGGATCACAAAGGGCACCAAAATGACCAATAGGACTGATACCGGCTCCCCTGCGAAATGCCTGTAACTGAGGTCGGCCTCAGTTGGGATAATTTTGGAAGTTATTACTGGGAGCTATTACTGGTTATTACTGGTTTCTCCAATGCTTTTTCGGCACTTTTACAGAGGCATCTAGCCATGATACTGACGTTTCCTCTGCTTGCTTCTCTGATAACTCAAGATTCAGACATTCAGGAAGTTTTTTTATAGAGAGCCGATTTATCCACAGAGGTGTTCTCCTCTTCAAAACAAATGGACCCAGCATTTAAAGTGGTAAAAACACGGAATAAAGTAGCTTCACAGTGCAAGTATGTCCAAGATCTAAAGTGTATCATAAGAAATATGGCTTAAATCTGGATAAAAGTTACTTTGTAACAACTTCTGGCAGACAACCAATTAGCTGATGCATGTACAAGAGGATAAGACACCATTGACCGATTAGACACAAAATATCCTTGATTGAAATTACAGATTTCTCAGGTTTGAAGGTAATGTAAATATTTGGGATGTTAAGTACACAACATTTACACAACATTTCTAGTTATGTAAATGCTGAAAAGTTACATATAATACATGCAAATTCCCAACACTTCCAATTTTCTAATCCTTTGTGAAATATGTATTACATTGAACATTGTGCAAAGACAGTACTTCCAATGTTCAAACTGACAAACTTTTGTTTTTGTCATTTAAGTGTACCCCAACATTTTCAGAATCAGGGTTGTGTATTTTTTCTATTTCTGCCTCGCTGTCACTCAACCTTTTTGAGGAAGAAAAAAACAAGAATGGAATAAGAGGAATAACCACTACTTTCTTTGAAAGTCTCTACACAGCTGAAGATATGCACTTAAAACAGCTTAAGCAGAATCATGGCCTATATCATTTGAAATGATTGTTAACCTCGAGTGTGCCTTGGAGCAAGCATTACAACTTTTAACCAGTGGCACACGATTTTACTTGTCCCAATGATTTCTTGGTGTTAAAAACAGCATACTGTGTACTTTCAAAGTGCCTTAAAGGTGGACACATTGCATGTGGGATAATAAAACACAAGCCTCTGTTGTGTGTATTTAAGTATTCAATGTGTACAAAGATGCTGTTTTCATTATTTAATGTCTTTTATCCACTTTATAAAGCTGCAGGTGGTCGCCTAATGGTTCTTTTGTTCCAACCGTCCCAATTACTGGACCACATGGGAAAATTTGGATGATAAAATGCTCTAACCTCCCTCCACAATTAATGTCAAAGTGCCCTTGAGCACAGCAGTTAACCTAATATTCAGTGGTGGGGGCCTGCGGTCATACTGGGTGGTGACATCATCCAGTCTGTGTGTGTGTGTATATGTGTGTACCCTGTACTTGACCTACAAGTCAAATAAGTATGTTTCTTAAGTTATTATACCTGGTTAGATGAAGATTAAAGGGGGAAAATCTGTCTGGCTTCAGGATTATCAACATCGATCCACCTGCTCGTATTGGCGTGCCATTATCGGCGGGGATAACAAGCAACATGAACTAATTGGTACTCACACACACACATATGCACAAGACAGATGGACGAAGCAGACACATAATATCTCATCCACATAAACACACAAACGACCATAAGCCCCCCTCCAGCGTCCCAGAGAGGCTGGGCCAGAGTGGACCTGTCCACACTTTGATGATTGACGGCTTGGCCTAAATGAACTGCTGCAGAGCTCTGTGCATGTCTGTCTGACTGTGTGTGTGTGTGCAAAGCTGGAGGGTGCAACCCAAGTCAGTTATTGATCAACAGGGCCCCTTCAGGCCACTAATCAAATGAGGCGGACGCTGAGGGGACACAAGAGGCACTTGAAAGTTTCTCAAGTTTCTTGGACTTGTACACCACATGCACTCACACACACACAGGCAGTCTGTCAATCTGTTGTTCAGTGTCCCTCCACGTGTGTGTGTGTGTGTCTACATGTACCCCAACAACCTCCCTGTCTGTCTGGGCTATCCATCAGCCCCAGTGACTGATGGGTTAACTCCAGTGGGTCCAGCTCCGCAGATGGAGTTTTCCCCGCCGCTGAAGCCCACAGGGAGAGGCCTTCACTGGGCCAGGCCTCTAAGCGAGGCTGGGTGTCTGGAGAGAAGCCCCGGAGCTTTGGGGGGGGTGACAGAGAGAAGGATCAATGGTAGACTTTAAGGATCTCAGGCCTAACAGAATAGATGCGATGTGTGTTTTTGGTGTACGTGGGGGATGCCTGATGATGGATAGCAAAAGATATGGATGGAAGGGTAGGATGGATAGATAGATAACTATAATGGTGACAGCAAATCCATGAGACAAGAACATGAAGATGATTGCTACTTTAAAAATAGCAATAGAGAGGCGAAGTAGCCCTTCTGGTGTTCCCCGTGGGACCTTACTGCAGAAAAAATATGTACATTAGTTAACGGCGAGAGAAAAATACAGTTCTTGATCTCATTTGAATTGCACAATAAATTACAGGGATGATTTTTCTCAATTGAGAACATCATTTTGCAAGTCAAAAGAGTGGCTGTTTGTCACAGTAGCATTCAGTTTTGTCTGAAACTGCTCAGTGAACTGCATCTCCTGTCTCACACATTATACATCACCAACCTGTTCATTATGATCAGCTATAATGTCGAAGAACAAGAAGGACCCATTGCTCATACAGGTACATCCCTCACTAGAGTCTGACTGATATATCAGACAATATTGGCCTATAATAGACATATCGGTATCTATCGTATCAGCATATGTTGTCCTATATGCACCAAAATAACTTTAACAGAACATGTAAAGCAGGAATTAGTGATAAGAGAGATTTAGAAATGTTTTTAGCTATTGATTTTATTTTTATTTATTCTTAAATGGTCTGCAACTAACTGACTGATGCTGTACATGCACAGCTTTTTATTTTAGATTTGTTAATGCCTTATTTTCTGAGGTTTTATTCCTTACATCATTCTCTCAGTCAGCTTCATGAGATGATCACCTGGAATGGTTTCAGTTAACAGGTATGCCTTGTTGAGATTTAAAACTGTATAACACTTTTCTGTTTACTATATAAGTCTGTGTTCCATCATGGTTTTGATGTCTTTAACATTATTAAATATTTTTATTCTAGTTATTTGTTTAAGGAAGCAGCCTTTTGAGTACCTTTGCATGGTCACAATTCAGACCGAATCAAAAAATTATTTCTTCTTCCCTATTAAACACCGTACACAGTTTTTTCGACTTCCCACAGTGGTCCACCGAAAGGCCAGGGACTTTGCCTCTCTATACATGTGTGATGCCAAAGAATATTGATCAATACCAGTCAACAGAAGACTACAGAACATGAATACGTCACAGGATCAAATCCAGTTCATGACTCATTTCCGGGCTATTTCATTTCTCCAACCTCTCTGCTGCAGAATAAAGAATAAAGATTTACAATAATCTTCAGAAAGAATAGTAAATTGCAGCCATTTGGAAGCGACAACCCAGTGTGTTGCAATATGCCGGGGTGCAGACCAACAATACAGCACAATCACTGTTCCTACATCTGTTGCCGGGGTTAATCAATGACTATACAGTGACAGCGAATAGACTGCTGATTCCATATGCCCGGCAAAGAATAGACAATCATTGACTAATCAGAACTTGATAGAGGCCACATAGGAAGGAGAACAGCTGCTGTGCCCAGTGAGCCCAACTGTAATCACATTACATGTCATTGATCTACTAAACTGAGGATTATGGCTTCTGATACTTCTGCTGGGACTGAGAATAGTCACATTTTTTAAGGTCACAGTCAGAGAACCTTTTGGATTATTACCAATCCATAATTGATCTGAAATATTAAAAAAACAGCTCCTGTGTGGCATCACAGAGGAGGCCAATCTAATAACTTCATAACTTTACTCTCAGTCACATACTCAAGCACCACCCTTCGCGACAAACAAAGATAGACACGCTGCCACTCGGATATTAGAGGTGGTGCTTCAGGCATTAGAAGTTCAGCTGCAAACTGTCCACACTGCACTGCAGAGATATTGATGTCTTAATACAATAAAAAGCAAAATAAACATTATTATCCTGATCGTTATAATTATCTTCAGCCCAGAGGCTCAAACTGAATTATTCATAGAGTGCTTAATTAAATGGGTAGACTCGGCTGTGAGTGCGAGTGTGTGAGTTTGTGTATATGTGGGTCTCTGTTGCCCGATGTCTTTTGGACAGTAACATTAAATGAGAGTAAATATTCAATCATTCTGACGGGACTTAGATAGAAAGAGATGATGCCGTGACAGAGACAGAGGGGGGTGGAGAGAGAAAGGGGGAGAATGGATTACACGCGCATCCTCGTCCGCCCTTCACTGTGGTCCCTGTCGAGGAAAAGGAAGACACACAGCCGTTTAACGCTTCAGAGCAATGGGGCTTTTTTATACACTTCTTATATTTAACTGCTGGCACAATAAGCAGCACCACTCATGAGGCCGTAACACGCACACATACTGTAGACACACAAGTGTGTAACAAAGCTGAATGCGACGCCTTTAATGCAGTCAATAGTGAAGTCAAGGCCACAGTAGTTAAATAGCAGCATAGTAGACGGTTATTACATCTCCCTCACTGTGATTACTGTATCAACCACTGAATGAAAGCACTTCCTTTGGCCCTGCCACTGATATTACTCTTGGAAAATGCAGATGGAGTCACGGAGCCAATACACAGACACACACATACAGTATGTACACACACTCAAGGGCACGCACGCACAAATGGAGGCAAGCAAATTTGGTTATTCAAGCACTTCTACGTGCACAGACTTACATAAATCCGCGTAAACTTAGGAGAGGGGCATGAGGAGCAACCGCCCTCCTCCGTGCACCCATGTTGGGGAAAAAGCAACGCAAAAGAGCCCTCTTGGATGCCCCCCAAGGTAGATACAACATGATAAAGCACCCTCTGGGGTGCCTTTAAATGAAGAAAACATTATAAAGTACACTCTAGGGTGCCCTTCCAGTGGAGAAAACATGATAAAGGGCCCTTAGGAAGACGTGATAGAGTGATGTACAGGCTGATTAGCATTATTTCACACACTCAGTGACATGACAGCACATAAACACAGAATGCACAATTAAACACTGGCATTCAGCAGCATATGTGCATAAAGACTTTAAATGCATACAAATGGTTGCACACAAGATCTTGAACACAATCGAAGGTCCTACTCACTCTTTCCTCTCTCTCTCTTTTTCTCTCTCTCTCTCACACACACACACACTCATGTTGGCGCTCTGTCAGTGTTCACTTTGTTTCCGTCATCTTTTCCTCAGATATTTGATGTAGGGCTGCTATACACACACATGCATACAAACCAATGAAGTGCTGATGTGCCAACAGGCGTAGTCTGGACACTGTGGTAATGTAACAGCCCATTCACTTTATTATGCATTAGCATGAGGGCTGCTTTTTCATTACACCCTAATGACATTTGGTAAGGTCCACTAATCAGCCTCACGGGACCCCTGCTGACTCCCTGAACCTATTGCACAGACACACACGCACGCACGCAAACACACTCGTATTCTGCAGAGGCAAAGAGACACTTTAGTGCAAGCCTGTCTTATTCAGTATATAAGGACACATGTACACAAAAAGACAGGGGATATAATGATGGTGCACATGCATTGTAAATCATATTTATGTCATACAAATAGCCATTATCGAACTCCCCTTCCCGAGCTAAAGTGCACCTACTGTACAATGAACAGACCAACATAGGACAGCGGAAGGGGGGTATGGGATAGATGGGGCCCCTGGCCTTGAGTCATTATCCAGGCCCTACCTACACCGTGAAATGAAGCATTACAACTGCTCCATAGGAGAAATGCCATGCCAACTAAGGTTGCCAAGTCCGTTTATTATAAGCAACTATGGGCTTGTTGTTTCGGTCAAGGGCTATGTCATTGTATAAGATTCTGAGTGGGCTAGTTGAATACTGATGCTGCCATACTAAAACACTGAGCAGGAGACAGAATGAAAGCAACGTGAGACATTATGGACTGACACATACACCCTTAAATTAAACTTCAAGTGCACTGTGTGACAGTCTGGTGCTCCGAACATCCCGTCCATGAGAAAAAAAGGAGCTTAGTGGGTAGATGCGTGCAGGCCCACGCGCACAGTAGGAGCGTGATAGCACAATAAACTAACTGCGACATGTGCGAGAAACACCAAAAATAGCAGAAAATACGCAGTTCAACACACTGTAAGCGTGATATAATACACAGCATCACTGCACAAGTAAGCAATATGGCCCAAAAACACAGCAGAAGTCCAAATAAAACTTACCTATCAGACGTGCTGTTGTCTTGGCATCCTTAGCAGCGAAGGTAATATCCACATTAAGAAGGTCACCCGCATGCGACATCAGTGTTTTATATTTCGCTGCATCTTCTTTCGTCATGAGAACCGCTGAAGCATCCGCAACGATAAATGTTTTGGTAGTTTTCTTCACGTGTCAGTTTCCTTATTATACTTTGTCACTGTTTCTTCACTCCGCTGCTATCCGCCATGACGACAGGACCTGGATTCATCATGGAACACCTGCATGATCTAACCCTCTGATTGCAACCAATCAACAAAGAGTGATACTGGCGGTGCACAAAAATAGCCGTTTAATGGGAATAATAGGAAAATTTCACATACATGTGGTAGAAATTGTCCGACTTTAAACAATGCATTTATTTATTTATTTATTGGAGGCCTATATGCACACAGTGTGATATTTTTTTATTGATTTATTATCAAATATAGGCTACTTACATCTGCCTTGTATATTCATTTTTGTTTCGATGTCAAATGTTATGTGCTTTATTCTGACAGTGACAAAATATGTCCACGGGAGACAGGCAGACAAACACAAATATACCTGGCAAAGTACTCAAAACCACTTCTGTGGTATTCTCTGCATCAGTAGGTGTCTCCAACAGGCTACCACATATTGTCACGATGACACACACACACTGCTTCCACACAGATGAAGCCTATATACAGACGCATACTGTACACTTCAAGTCTGACACAAAGGAAAGCACATTCAGTATTTCAGCATACACTCCAGCAGTTTACTTTGATGCTTCACTACACCACGGCTCTAATATCTTCACACAAGAGTGGGCGATAGAAAATAAGTAAGAAATTACCCAAGCACACAGACATGCTCCTCTATTGTATATGCAAAGGTTCAGGGCATCTGCTTATATGCAAACATGCACACAACCAACCCCCC
>CAFUXE010000288.1:70887-98800 GCA_903364295.1 Serranus cabrilla | reverse complement strand
CACAAGGGCAATTTTTGTGAAAACAGTGAACTGCATGACGACAAATCCTCTCCAGTCCATTAGTTACAGGTGCCACTATTTCTGCAAATCTCTATTTCACAGCAACAAAGTGAACAAAGAGAGAGAGATGCTTTGTCCTTGGATCAAAAATATTCCCCTACATAATCTTGGTTGCAAAACAAGAAAAAAAAGCCGAAATTTCCCTTGCAGTTGAGAGGGAACAGATCTCGCCAAATCAAGGTTGAAATAATCACGGAACATCTGTGAAATCCTGATGAGAGACGGAGATGAGAGCGGGAAAGATGGGAGAGATGTAGGGAATGGCGGGCCTCAAATCTTTCCCACCTCACTTTGGGGAGGACGGAGAGAGCGGGGAGGAGTGCGTGGAGCAATTTGGGATGAGATAAGAGGAGAAAGGAGGAAGAACAGCGAGAGGGAAGAGAGGGAGACAGGGGAGGGATGAGTAATTGAGACAATGATGAGCAGTGATGGGGGGGATGTGAAGCGCCAGAGGACAGAGGAGAGGAAGGGCGTCGCTCCGCCACCCTCGCTCGACAGGAAGACAGGAGGGAGAGGCGGAGGAAGTGGAAAAACTTAATTAATGAAATAATACCGCAGTCAACCTCAATCAGACCGCACAGCGCCGGGGCTGTGCACACAAGCAGGCGGGCCGGGGAGGAGTGTGTATCCAGTCCATAGGAGAGATCACAGACTGGATGAGAGTCTGTCTTTGTGTCTCTCTTGTTATTACCAAGGTCAGTGCTGGGCTAAACCTCCAATCTCACGTTGAGGTCGTCCCAGAAAAAGAGAGCGATGACTCCACTGGAATCATTTAGTCATTCAGGGGCTGAAACCCCACGTCTGACATGAGTCCAGCTCTATATTAACTGTCAGCGGCTGCAGTGGACTATGCAAAGCGGCTACATTTGCATCAAGACGCAGCCCGGACCTCAATGTTTGCCATCCCACTCTATTCCTTCCCCCTCCTGCGGTGCGTTCTGCAGCCCTGGTTATATATTCCACACATGCTGAGTGACAGCAGGCCTCCCGCAGCAAAACACTTGCTCCTATGTGAGTGATGTGAATTTGTGTACATGCTGATGTTGTTATTTCCATCACATCCTTCTGTCTACTCCGCGACACGACTCACATTTCACTTTGCACAAAAGTCACAAGAAGTGCTGTTTTATTGCCTGATTTTGTGTATTTCTGGTTGTAATGGGATTTTGCAGAGGGCATCATTTATATATTCCAGGTTTTGGTGCAATGTGTTATTTTAGGAAATGGAAACAGGGTTTTTTTTTTTTTTTTAGTGGGTGCGATTAAACCCAAAATGCACTGCTTCAGGGCTCATTATCAACTTGTCAAAGTGGGCAGCTACCCCCGGGCCCCGCAACCACAGAGGCCCTGAGAGGTAAAAATAGTTTGAGAATATCCAAAAAAAATCACAGTATACACAGAATACCACTTTCTACTTCTACTCAACTACATTTCAGAGGGAAATATCATACTTTTAACTTCTCTACATTTGTTTGTCATTTGCTTTACTTATAAAATATGATTTTTTCTTATCATTTAAACTTCCTAACAGGCTATACAAGCATAGCTGAAACAATTAGTCAAGTTTTTTATTTTTTATTTTTAGATTTCTCTGCACCTTTTAATACTTCAAATACATTTTCCTTACTTACTTTTAGGCTCCTGTAGTAATATTTTCAATGCAGGACTCTTACTCACAACTGAGCATTGTCACAGTTTGTTGTGAATACTTTTACTTAAGTAAGGAATTCAAATACTTCCTTCAGCAATGTAAAATCGAATGGAATGGAAGTTCTCAATAGTAATGGTAGTCCGAAAGACAGAAAAGGACATGCTGTGCACGTTGCATCATTAAAACACCAACACCAGTAAAAATCACATTTTGTTGTCTTTCACAGAGAGCTCATACTTTATGATGAATACATTTGCATCTTTACTTCAAACAACTTGGCTATGTCCTTGTGTTCAATTAATGTTAAATTCTTGCATGTATTTAGAACACTGACGGGCAATAAAATTAAAATGATTTTTTCACATGAAAGAAGTGAAACAATCTGTATGTAGCCTGAAAGGCAAAACTCAGGGCAAAGTCTCGCTTAATAAATATGCGTTAAATTTGTTTGACTTGAAGATGACAGGAGCCATAATGCACTGAGAAGAAGGGGGGCCACCGGGGGCCCCTGGCAGATTAATGTCACATGAAAAGTTATGAATCTGCAGTTTTTTTATGATAGCAGAGATTGAGGTGGAGCTGTCCAAGTGCTGCTGTTGCGCATAAATACTAGATGTGTGGCCAAGATATTGCAACAGTCCAAACTCACTACTGCACCACACACACACTCAAAGTACACACTCGTGCCTTGAGCGTGAAGTGGGGACATCCTTTTCTGATGACAGCTAGATTAAAGGGAGCAAAACTGAGATTGTGGCACGCAACAAAAGAGCAGATTAAACAACAAACGGATTGAATAAACAAGCAAAGAGGGGCAAGGGAGGAACAAAGCTCTCCCGCTCGTACTGTGCTGTCTCACGTTCCACGAGCATGGCGGCACCCCCGCTAGCCTCTGGTGTGTGATGGCGTGTTAGCCGCGTCATGACTGTGTCAGGCTAACGAAAACGCAATGATCACGAATGCAAATGCAACGTGAAAGACACAAATGCAAGTGGGTGTTTTTGTTTCGCCCCGGGCACACATGGTGCATGCTAAGGCAGGAGTGGTTTAAGTGTGTATGCCTGTGTGTGTGTTTGTGTCAGTGTGTGTGGAAAGTGCTCCCATCTGTGCAAATCAACCTAAAACCAATGTGTTGCTTCACAGCAGCTTTGCCTTTAAAATCCTTCATTTAGTTCCACTTGTTTGGCTTTTGGACCACAGTTTCCCAAAACAACCACGAAACTGAGTTTGTCACTTGGGTGGACTGGGAAGTGTGTGTGTGTGTGTGTGAGAAGGGGGCGCAGAGGGTATGGGGGTGGGATTTACAGTTGCCTTCCTGTTTAAATTTGTCGTCCTCACTCTCCGGAGGCTCTATGAGCTCCATGTGTGTCATCTAGATGATGAAGAGCATATAACCTGATGCCCTCTCCCCTGAGGCAAAGCTGAAGGATTCATTCTCCCCACTTCCTAGCTCCACCCCCCTAAAAAAAAGTCCTGGATCCCGCCATCGAAATTTCCTGTAACTAAAAACGTCTTCATAAATCTCCTATGGCGCTTTTATAACCTGGCTATGACGCATTAACGAAGCTATCACAAGCCATTACCTCGCGGTGGCGGCGAGGAGGGGAAAAGGCATTAAGTTGTGTACTGAAACAGAACGGGCATTATTTTAGCTCCCCCTCTCAAAAAACACACCAGCCAGAGTATTATTTTCGCATTCCATCTCCGAATACACAACATTACTTCCAACATAGCATGAGGTTTTCCAAACTTTTTCTGCAAAGGGTGCAGGTTTCTTGTTCTATTGTTGCAGACAAAGGCCCACTGTTGACTGTGTTGTGGTAGCACTTGATCCACAAATGGGACGGGCTACAAACAAGGACAATTCAAAGACGCCTACATGTGTGGCGCCTCTGTGGCACGGTGATATGACGGGAAGTGTGTGGTTTGCAGATAGGACCAGTATGATGATGTGATTGTCACATGAGGTCATGTGAGAATGGGAAAAGATTTGTGCTGATACAGACTTGTGTAGCTGGAATGTTGGCTTGTTAAATATAGAAAGCATCCTTGCATGATCCAACTTTGACCAAAGTGCTTTTTATACTAATATATGCTGCTGTCTGATAAGCTTTTAGTGGAAGCAGCACCAGAACATGCAATGGAAAGGAGATCTATCATGTTCTCCTTATTTACTGTCATGTATATATTCTTACCATCTCGGCTGTTCATATTAAACGTGGCCAAAACTTGAAATAATGCGAATAACATATGTTAAAGTAATCCCTGTGAGCAAAAAAAAAACACTGCAGTGAAACATTACATACACTGCTACATTTAGCTACATGCTAACATCAGGGAAAACTGAAATCTTGGTTGCAAATGTTCCTAATATCTCCCCAATTTAAGGTCACATTTCTATTGGAATATGTTCAACTTTAAAGTTTTTTGGTTAAGAAGCTCATATTTGTGAGTGTCACAGCAGAGAGTGCGGCTAGCCTTCTCCATTGCACTCATTCCTCTGCTACATGTGGTCTGCTAAATGCTAACAGCAGTAAAAACTGTAATCTCGTTTGCTGATGTTGCTCATTTCTCTCCAATTATGGCTCATATTCTGGCTGGAACATGTTTGATGTTTTTAAAAGTGTTCTTTGGTTGCTTTTCACAACAGAAAGTGCTTCTGCTAACCATTACGGCCCATTACGGTAATTCCTCTGCTACATGTAGCTACATGCTAATGTCACAGAAACCTGCAATCATGGCTGCTGATGTTGTTAATTTCTCCCAAATTTCGGATCACATTCCCACTAGAACCCACTAGTCCTGTTGTGAAGTTCTTGGTTTAAAAGCTTTTATTGGTCATTTTTAATGGTAAAAAGTGTAGATATACTCTGTTACACTGGCTGCAATGACATACGGTACAAAGACACCGAATGCACAGATGCAGGAGACCTGAGCATCAGAGCGGACGCTGCCTTTTAATGAGAGATATACCATTTCATTGGCAGTATGTATAAAAATAAAGTGTTTTCTGAACATTAAAGCATGAACATATGTTCTAGTACAAACACAAAGCATGAACCTGAGCATAGTTCTTTTTAAAGATACTTTGGTTGCTGTTCAAAAATCTACTTCCAGAAGAGAATATGCAACAACACTGAAAGGGTAAGATAAATCAAATTACTTTACTACCAAAAGTGCATGAACAAATTAAAGCCGTTTTTCTAATTTCTGCTGGCAACAAACGTGGCCGAGTCCTGGTGGGAACTCTTCATTTTAATTTGTGCTTGGTGATAATGTGATTTAAAATGCAGACAATTCTACTTGTACAAACGCTTATAAAAGTAAACCTAATAATGCATGCCTCTGTGCCGTTTAATCTATTTCTTGCACATGTTTGTGTGACAGAGAATCGATGGGACCTGGACAGGCCAACATTAGGAGCCAAGTCATGGTCACAGGTTAAACTCACATGATGTGTCACATGCTGAGAGACACACACACACACACACACATATATTCAGAGAAGAATCTCACGCAAGCCCCCAATTTCACACATGCCTCCACTGAGGACGCCGTTACCTCGAAATACCCAGACATGTCGTACACGCAACACACAATCCACAGGGGAAAATGATCTCAATGTCTTTGCTTGCGTGCAGTTCATCTCTCCTCTGTGCCCGATGACATTTTAATTCTCAGCAGTTATTTCGCTTTCCATCCATCCTGTTCTATTACAATCAACCCCCAACCCCCCGCCACCACTTTTTTTTGCCCTCTCTCTCTCCTCTCCCCCTCCCTTTCTCCGTCTCTACGTCTTTCGATGTCCCATGCGCTTGGAGGGTGGGCGACTCAGAATCACATCGTATTAACCTCCAGTACCAAAACACACACAACAAACTGGGCCAAGGCACAGCAGCTTCCACCCACCGCTCCAAACCCCTCCTCCACCTCGCGCCCATTAGAGTTCCAAAAACAAGGACTAGAGTGCGGAACGCACCTGATCTCCACATCTGACAAACACACACATGCACGCACGGCGCTGAGAGAGAGACTCTGATCGCTTGTGACAGATCCGCTGCCATTTTACGGTTTAGTTCTGAGGCAGTGAGTAGGAAATATTGTTGGAGGCCAGGAAAACGCTGCCGTTTGCTGTCACATTGTTGTTTGCCTTTGACTAAATCCATATCATGATTTATGAGATGGCAGCGCTCGTGATAATCCAGTTGGGTATTGTCATGTTGTGACTTCACTTGTGCATTCTCGTGTATCTAAAGGCTTCATGTGTGCAAAGGTCAATGTGTGTGTGCATGCATGAAGGGTCCAGTATATAATCTGGTTTGATGCACAGCGTGTTAATTATGGCTGTCCAATGCAACATTAACAGCATGGTCACTGTGTCTCGATAAACAATCTGCACACGACCCCCTAAAGCTGCTTACAGCTTCTATAAGGGATATATTTATATATATAGGGCAGTGATGGGTCATTGCCACTAAAGAGAAGGGGGGGTTAAGTCATCAGTAGGCACAAACACAGAGCAAATTCTCCCCATTCATTCTCACGTTAATTAAATGGCGAAAAACAAATCATGGACGAGCAAACGTAATAAGTCTGACTGCCCGATTTGGAAAATAATCCATGCCGAATAGATGTGACCGGCAGAGCATAGACATGCATAATGGACCAAAAGAAAGACAGGCACAAAGCGAGGGAGAATAAAAAAGCAAAAGAAAAGAGGGAGCCATTAAAAAGAGGCCTAGTGACTGGGTGGATGAGCCTTGTGTAACGTCACTAAAGTGCTAGCCATGTAGGACAGTCACGACCAATGTTCCTTACAACTGGGTCAATGTTCCCGTCCCGGGGCAGCGAGGGCATTCTGCGCGCTTTTCTGTGCGTGTGTGTGTGTGAGTATCTATCTGTTAACTTCAACAAACCTGCTAGAAACTGCTATCCCTGCAATCCCTGTCAAGTGCACCTCTGAGTGGACCCCCATGCATATTGAATGAATACTTCAATGACTACTTATCAATACTTAATGAATACTTATCAGTGAATCCCTGAGTGACTTCTACAGCACTGATTTTTTTTAAAGGCTTTTAAAAAAAGACCATGCGGAGCCTTTTTAGATGCGGCTCGGTGCGTAACGCACTCCAACACCGGCGGGGCAGAAAAGAGGAGGCTGAGCAGCCCGGCGAGTTCACGGTCACGTTTGAATGTCTGAATGTGATATTTTCCAGTGCTGGCTGAGGTGAGACCGGATTTGCCGCAGTCTCACGCAGACTGAGAAGGAACACTCTAAGCTATCGGGGGGAATCTGACTGCTTGCAGACCCTGGTGTGTGTCTATGTGTGTCCTCCTCTGGTGGCATGTGTCCGTCTTAAGGTTTGTGTGTGTGTGTGTGTGTGTGGGTAACCGTTCTGCATTATATCAGCCACTAGATTGGAGGCCTGGAGAAATGGGTCAGCGCCAGCCTCGTCGTTCCCACTCGCTGTCTCTCCTGCTCTTTGCTCATGTTATTTTTTTTCTCTACCAGCCTCTTTTATTCCCAAGTCGCTCCCAGAATAAAAACGAAACACCTCCGGTTGTCCACTCCTCCTGCGGCTGCCTGGATCTGGGTTAAACCAGCCAAGTCCATCACTCACTTCCCTCTTTCCCCTCCTTCCCTTCTCCTCTTCCAATTACAGGGAAACAATTGTCTCCTGATATTAAAATTGATGAAGTCATGAACACAGACACTTTTGATCTGTCTCATGATCAACGATGATGATTTGGATTAATTTATATTGTGATGTCATTGAGCGGACTTTATTTAAAAAAGCTATAAAAACCCATCACTATAAATATTAACCATACTTGTCTGCATTTCTGTCTGGGCCTGGCTCATGGTGACCAACTGTTGTGTGCGTGGGTGACCACGCTCACACTCAAACAGACACACACACCTGTTACGTCAATAATGAGACAACGGGCCCCTGGGCATAGAGATGTAAAAGGCCCCATAACCTCTCCTACTTGGTAGCAAGATACACATTCCTCATAGGTGTTTGGCTCCGTTTCCTTTTTCCTTTATGTCTCTTTGTAGTCAGCAAGGCTCTCTGTGGTTAAGTGTCTCTTTGTGGTCTGTAAGGCTCTCTGTCGTTAAGTGTCTCTTTGTGGTCATTTTGTGTCACTTTGTAGTTGTTTTGGGTCATTTTCTAATAGTTTTGGTAGTTATTTTTTGGCTATGATTGTTTGTCTCCCTTTCGTAGTTGTTTTAAGTCTCTTTGTAGCCATCTTGAGTGTGTATGAAGTCATTTAGTGTCTCTTTGTGGTTGTTTTGCCCCTTTTCAAACTTGTTGTGAGTCTCTTTATGTCCCATTGTGTCAGTCTTTTGGCCAGTAATGTATCTTTGTAGTCATTTTGAGTCTGTATGTAGTTGTTTTGCCACTTTTAATCGTTGTTGTCAGTTTCTTTGCATCTCTCTGTAGTTGGCTTATGTCTCTTTGTAGTTATTTTGAGACTTTACATTGTTACTTTGTGTCTGTCTGTAGTACGTGTCTCTTCTAATGACATTTTGCAGGTGAAGGCCCTGGCCTGTACCCGGTGGGCCCGTTCAGTAATCCATCCATGGGTGAGAAACGACACAGGTAACATTGTCATAACTAATAGTACTGGAGAGATTTCTCCCTCTCCCTCTCTTACATTAACGCTCCCATCATTCATCCTGTTGTCTTTTTTGGGCCAGTAAGTTGCCCTCAAAACCCTTCCCTCCGCTCTCCCATGTACGCACACACTCCTCCACACAAACACACCTGTGTGAGCACACAATCACCAAATAAAAGCCCTAAGTCTCACATTAGCCTGATTTACTGTCTCAATTTAAGCATGAATTCTGTGCAGTGAAGAGGAAAGCAGGAGACAACTCCACCTAACTCGCAGTTCCACGTCTCCTGTCACTTTGTCATACTTTCATCACAGGGGAGGAGGGAAAAAAAGCCGTCTGTTGCTGCAATCATTCTCTCCTCCGGTAGCTTTCCCTCCTCTCCAACATTTCCCTCTGCCTCTCCTTTCAATTATTGCCTTTATGTTTTCCAGCCTTCCTGCCGTCCGCCTCTTTGTAGGGGCTTCCTCTCAGGCAGAACCTAGCTGTGACATTGTCTGTCATTGTAGGATTACAGCATTGGCACCTCGCCACGAACATGCCGAAGACGCGGAGGAGGCGACCCTTCGCCGCATGCATTCCGCTCTGCCACGGGGTACAAACCCTTTGACTAGAAAAACAACTCACGAAACACGGTATGTATCCGGAGCCAAAACTTTCTTCTGGGACACTGAGCTGTCAGATTCCCTTAATATAAGTGACTTTGAGTCAACTTTGTAGCTGATGGTGACTTTTTAGACAACAGAGATATTGCTGAAAACATTGGCATGCTACTGTTTAGGGAGCAATGAGAATACAGTTTGACCCTCGTGGTTATTTTTGGACTCATTTATTGGCTGATATTTTGTATCTTTCTATTCCTTTTAAAATCAAAACAAATCTCAGGATTCAACGTTCCCTTGAAATGCCTGACAAAGTCGGAAAAACATTTGAAACAACACTTTGAACTGCATCATGTCCATCCAACACTGGCTAATATCCATTTTTAATAACATCACTCACACACAAATATAAAGAAAACCTAAAAAAGCACCATCATGTTGAAACATCACAGGCCAAGTAATTCAGAGATTATATAAAACCTCTCTGAAGGACAGACGGTCAAATAAACTGGGCCTATTTTTTTTGCTTTTGGTTTTGTTATCTGGGTTATGCTTCTTTTGGTGAAATAAAAAATTGGCAGAGCAGGGGAGCAGGAAGGGGAGAAGTTGCTCGACTGAAGGACAAACGTCTGGTAAAACAGGAAGGAAGGAACGATGCAAAAAAAGAGGGAAGTGGGTCAACGGTCTGAAGGGAGGAACGCGACAGCGATCTGTGACATGTAGCAGGAGAGAAAGAAAGCGAAAGCAAGTGGGAAGATGGCGGCGGGGAGAAGGGAGGGGTTTCTAAATTAAGAAGAAGGGAAGCAGAAGGGTGTGAAGGAGGAGGAGGGTGAAAATGTGAGAGAAAGATGGGAAAAGGCAGAGTCCACGGGAGGCAGGAGCTGTTGGAGAAAATGGCCTCATAAATGTCACTCCTTTCTAGGTGAAATTGATGGCAAATGTCAAAGACCCAGAACTTACAGGAGTTTGGGTCTCCTAAATACACAAACACATGTATGAACACAGAGTTTTTCCCCTCAGACAATGACTTTTGAAAGGAGGCAGTGAAGGAGTGGGCCTGCAGAGGAGCTGTACATCTTAAAGACTGTAATTACACATAACTGTCAGTCTAATTAAGGCTTTTAATGAACTCCATGAGAGCTCAGAAAGGACAAAAAGCGCCAGCCGCTGGAACAGTGCGTGTTTGTTTGCGCGTGATAAATGATGCGCTCAAGGAAGAACGCGCGCCTAAACTGCAACACAATCAAACATTTTAATGAGCCTGAGTGCAGCTTTGAGGTCCATCGTCTAATAAACATGCATACCTGGGTCTCTCATCTTTTATTGCAACACACACACACAAACACAACTAATTATTCCTGTCTAGCTCTCTGTGGTGATAAAGTGTTAAAGCCCTGCCCACTGCAGAAGCATGACGGGACCTATAGGAAAGACCTTTGGAACAATTGGATTTGCCATTAAGGAAAACTTTATTTAAGATTTTAGTTTAAAGACTTCCCAACAGAGGGCTAATCTGCATTATACATCATTAGGCTCGGCTGCTAAACTCTTGGCTGCACTCTCTTGTTGGCTGGCCAGGTATAGGAAAATAGATTGCACTCAAAGGCTGGAAAAATGTTAGGTCTTGATCTAGTGGCAGATACAGGGCAATAACCAGAATCCAATCTTGTTTGACTCTGGGTGGGCCAGCTAAATCATCATGGATGGATTACTGAACGGGCCTACCGGGCACAGGCCCAGGGGCCCAGGGTGTCAGACACTTCCCCTGGCCTTTACCTGCAAAATGCCACTCAAAGAGACAGGTACCAACAAGACAGAGACTCAAAAGGACCAACATGAAACATAAAACACCTTCAAAGACAAACAAAAAGACCAAAACATCTACAAAGTGATACAAAAAAAGTTTCTTTCCTGCACTCTTTCTCATGGCCAAAGATGTATAGATCTCTATGAGAAATTAGTCCTACTTCTCACTTGATTAATTACCTCAGTAACATTTTCCTTATGAGTTTATGTTCTCAATTTCTAGTTTTAAGTCTGCTTTAATACAGCATGATGTTATTTGTTAAAACATTGTCTCATTAAAAAAACAAAACACGATAAAGCAAAGTGTGGCTACCTCGTGACAGGTAAGATACCTCAGTGAACTGCATGTTTTGGTTGCCAAAAAATGTCTTGTATGCATGTAACTTGCTAACAAGCTAGCTAGCATTAGCTTTTGCTGATAACTAACTCCTCCCCAGCATCTCCCTCCCAAATATGGTCACTTCTCGCTCTAAACCAGGTGCAGACTGCCAAAATGCCAAACTCCAGGCTTCAAACAGTAGTCCACAAGCCAGTGGGTGACATCACGGTGGCCTCTTCCACTTCTTTTATACACTCCATGGCCCCAGCTCATAGATCAAGAAACACTGGAGACATAGAACACAGTCTCTCTTTTCTTTCTCCCTGAAGTTTCCTTCTTTCATCGCATGCCTTTCTTTCAACCAGCGGCTATGTCATAGACTGCAGACACTGTGTATACACAAACACACACCACACACACACTCACTCACAGAAGCACTTTAAACCTGGCGCAGTTTTAGTGTTTAAATGCACCAGCCAAGACTCAGCTATAACACAATCCTGACGAGCATGGAGGTCCTTCTAATGGATCAACACAGATTCAATTCAATGCACCAGTGTGTGTATACTTGCCTTAAATGTCCTTGAACCATGACTGTAATACTTGAATACAGAGTCGAGCATTTATCGAGTATGAGTGTGTGTGTGTGTGTGTGCATGCTCCTTGTAATGTATGCATTAGCCTATACGCTATAATACAGAAATGTCTGACTAATCTTTACCAGTACAGGCCCCTTCCTCTTCCTCAGCACCCCCCCACCCCCCACCACCATTATTCTTGTTTCCAAAAGAGGAAAGCAGCAGAAACACATACACTGAACATGAGAGCCAGCCAGCCGAAATAATACATCTTGACATCTGTGGCTGCATACTGCTTGAGGGAGAGAATGGAGAGAGGGAAAGTGGAAAGAAGAAGGGTGAGATATGAAGGGGAAGATGATGGACAGCAGAAAGCATAGGGCAATTATATACTCTTTGTGTGTGTGTGTGCATGTGTACTGGCTGTGTGTGTCAGTATATATCTCTATATGTGTGCAACAGTGAGAGAAAGAGAGTGATGACAGTTGTGTTTGTTTAGCTCCTCTGTGATTAAAGCATCCTGCTAGAAGCTGTGTGCTTAGCTGTATGGCAGTCTGTCTGTTTTTTAATGTGTGTGTGTGTGTGTTTAAATGTGTGCGTGTGCACATGCATGCTCCTCTCTGCTTTTAAGAAATGCGGGTGTATTTGCAAACGGCGGGTGTCAGTCTGTCTTCAGTTTTGAAGTGTGCTTATGTGTGCGTTTTAAATCTTATTTGCACGTCACGAGTGTGTCTCAGGGTTGATGCGTGTGAGCGTGTGTGTGCGTGATGCGGTCTGTCTGCGTCTCCTCACCCCAAATGTGTGTTTTAACGTCTAATCTCCCGGTCTTGTTTGCTTAAGTGAAATCATCTACGGATGTCTGGTGCATGCGGGACTGGAAAAACCTGTGTGTGCGTCTCGGTTTGTGTGTGTGCTCATTAGTACAAGGTTTCTCTCAGTGCTGTCCTGAGGTTTGTTTGCATTCTTGTCTGTTTGATGTAGACTTTATTTCATCTGACAGCTGAGAGATATCTGTCTGTCTCTTTCTGTCACCTCGGTTTTCAAGTTCAACGAGCTTTATTAGCCTGATAAGATCATCCTCGCGCTGCCAAAATAAAGTACACAACACAGAGTCTGTCACGGCAGATAAAAGAGTGTGAGAAACAAACCTGTGTTGCAACTTTAAGTGTAAATCATACTAAAGTTCTGCAGAACATTGTTATATATACACGCTCAGCTTGACAATAGGCAACACATCCAGATCATGCAGAGACTGGATCCACTCCAGACTGTTGGAAGCGCTGCAGCTCTGACAGAGATCTGGGAATGTCCCATGATTCAGAGCTATTGGCCGAAGCTTCGTGAACGTATCAAAAACATTACCTGGACCAACTTTGAGCTCTGCCCGAGGCTTTATGTTCTCACTGATCCACAGATGACATCTCACTGTGAACACTCTATTCAGACCAATATAATGGTCGGAGAGCAAATTATAATGAGAATGGAGGAAGCCAGGTGAGCCCTCTTTTCATGAATGGTTCACAGAGTTGGCAAAAGTGGCATCATATGCGCAAATTAATTTCACCTCTATGGGCAGAATATATGGGGAAAACCTCTTAGAATAGAATAGTAATAGAATTTAGAACAATACTATAAACAGTCCTCTATCTATCTGATTTGTTGACAATAATGCAATTTAATTTCTTCTAATTTTTTTAATACATTTTTTAATTAATTCTGCTAAAATGTGACAGTTTATTTACATTTTAAAGAAAGTATTAATTATTTATATTACATTTTTATTTTGTTCTAATTACAGGCTTTTATTTTGCGAGAAAACAACTCACTGTCTTGCTCCAGGGCACTTCTGCAGGCTGGATGGTTGTATTTCTTTGTGGCAGGTCAACCTGCCAAACACAATCTCATTGACAAAAAATCAAGAGAGAGATGTGAAAAAGTTGTTTAAGAAGTTTAAACCTAAGAAATTCTCTTTTAAGTGTATTTTCCACCGTGTTTTGGTGGTTAAAAAAATCATCATTATGTCCTGATCTGGAAACCTATAGCAAAACTTTCATTTTCTGATTTCATCTTTTGACTCATGCATGTGAAATTTGCAAGAGGAAAAGTCATTATTCTGCTAGATCTGATAGCAAAAGGAATGCATGTATCTCCTCAGCACTCACTTCTTCGTGCTGTCTTCGTGTTACAGCAGGGGAGCGAAAAGAGGATAGAGAGCAACTAAAAGAGTAATGAGTGCTGTGCAGAAAGAGAGAGAGAGAGGTGGACAGAGTCACATACATGCAGGATGACAAAAACAGAGGGGAAGACAGGGATGCAGGGGAGAGAAACAGAGTTTGCCACCTAAGTGAAACTTTTAACAGGGTCAAGTATGAGGTGCTAGTGTAAAAACAGCCCAGGCTAATTCATATTTTAAACGTGCCATTCAAACACAGCGCTGACAGCACACACACGAACACACCCAGCTCCCGTAGGAACCCACTACTTTTACCTCTAAGGACTGCTAGGAGCTCTTTTGAAGGCCTGGTAAAAAAAAGCTGCCACAGCATGCCAAAACATGGCAGATGGGAGACATTTACCACTCACAAACTAACTGTCAAAATCTCACATAACAAGAACTGATTTGGTGGTGTAAGGATTGATATAAGTGTGATGTACTCTCGACACTCGGGGAGCAAAAAGAGTGCACTTCAACATCAATGTCTTCAATGAGGGGTACTTAGCTAAAAATATCAGTTCCACAGGAGTACTCGGTGATAAAAAGGTAGCACAAATCCCAGCAAATAGGCAGAATCGTGTTAGCATCTCATAGAACGCACCAGCCTGAAATAAACTATGACTAATTTGTCGCTCGCTGTCATATTTGTGGGTTGAGCGACCTTTTTCTTCCCGGAGATCTGCCGCCAAAACTTCTTCGATTACTTTATCAGTAATCCGTTTACAGCAGCGCGTTCCAAGTGCTGTAAATCTGTCCCGCTCTTCTAATCTTCAATTCATCACACATTTCCTAATCACACTCCAAAAATAACAAACCTGGAATTACTTACTCTCTTCTTTCTGTACGACGAGAGCTCAGCCAAATGCAAGCTATCAAAGGTTTATGGCGTGCGTATAAATCACTAAAGACTAACAAACTACCCTGTTCACCTTGTTATATTGTAAAATAAAAAGAAAAAATAGGACTTTATTCTTAATTAAAGCTTCAAATAATTTGAAATGGACCTGCAATAATGTAATAGTGCTTTCTTGGCAAGGTCAGGCTTATAAAAACAGTTCTTAAATCTTGGAAGGGACGAACCTGGATAAATAAAGGTTAAACCAATAAAACAGAGCGGGCATTCTCCATTAAACCTTGTCTTTCCTCCCAGCCGGCTGCCTTCCAGAGGCAATGACAGCAGAGCTGTTGCCACAGATGAGGTAAGACGCCACAACAGGGCCCTCTTCTCTCGCAGCGCCACCAAGAGAGCAACCGAGCGAGGCTGGAGGTGCCAATGAATTAGTTCACTGTTTTCACTCAATTTACCGAACTGACTGCCTCACTTTTTCTCTGTCTTTATTTACACCCTTTTCTTCATCTCCGACTTCTCTGGAACACACACACACAGCCAACAAAGACCCCGCTCATAATGAGGGCATAGCGGTGTCTGAGTGTGTGGTATTTTTTGTGTTGCTAGCATGTGTGTGTGTGTGTGGAAGGAGGGGGATTATGGCAGTTCCAAAGCCGTGAATAGGGGCCAGGCTGGGCCTCGGCCCTGGCTGAATTAATTACTCTAATTAGCTTCTTAATTGCATATATTAAACCAGTGGTTAGCGGGGCTGGAGCTGTGGTTGGGGCCTGGAACTGAAGCCTGAGCTGGGGGTGGGTACAGGCGGACAAAGGGGCATTACACACAAACACACACACATGCAGGCAGACACAGAAGTGGCAAACCAGCTCCACCTTCCCCCACCCACTTGAGGTAGTCTGAAGTGGAGAAACGAGACCAGGCGCTGCCCTCCAAGATGAGGGTATTCAATCATCCACCCCCTTCGTCATCAATATATAATAAGCGTATATAGCGGCGGCAGATGTGTGGTACTAATATGGACGATAAGCCCCCCCAGAGGGAATAGTAAGGATTAATATTAGACCTACAGGGACTACTTGAAGCAGTCTTCTTCTCAAACTCTTGACTGTATCACTTACTCCGCTCCCTGTGACATCCAAGATGCCAAACCCCGTCGATGATTTGCGACCATCTTGCCTCGCCCCGTCTGGCCCCAGCAGCACGTCACACAGACTTACAGGGACCATGACAACATCAGAACCATTAGTTCCACCGCTCGTTCCACTTCCCAGCATTTCTGGCTCATACTTTTTGAGCATTCTAAACGATTATCAAAACCATTGGCTCTCCGGAGCGGACAACATGCATCAAATTAAGCTTTTCTGGCTTGGGTTGACCCTGGAGTAAAAAATAAGCCAGACTGTGTGTGTGTGTGTGTGCGTGAGAAAGAGATCCTCTAGCCAATAAAGGTGGTGGTGGAGGGTGTGTGTGTGTGTGTGTGTGTGTGGAGGGGCTCTGACGGCAAGAGGCGGAGGGGGAAAATTTGCCTTGTTGTATTTGTGAAATGCACCCAAAGTATCTCACAACAATGCCGATTAGTCGAGAACAAGTAAACAGCCAGTCCGCTAATGAATCTCTCTTCAATAAACAAGTGGAGTACACGTGCACACGCGCACACAGCACATACGTGCACGAGCACAGAGTGATAATGATGTTCTTTGTAGAGTTTTTTGGGGTAATTAGGGCTGCTTAAATGGTGGTTAAAAAGGATTTGCAGCTGATTGTTTGTCCTTGTGTCTTTGAGCCATGGGCCCTCTTGCTCCACCGAGTGTCAACACCGTCTTCTTCTACTGTCTCCTCGCAGCGCACAGAAATTCTCTTTCATCAGCCCGTCCACAGACAACCCTTCCTCTGCTTCCCTCTCGTCTTCAGCGTGCTGAAATTATTCTAGTTTGTCTGTTTCTCTGTAATTTACTCCCTCTCTCATTTTTCCTCCTACTGCTCCTCCTCTTCCTCTCTATCTTCTTCTACTGAACAGCTGCCGGGTCCAATTCGACTCCAAGAACACCATAATCTCCCTCGCACATGGCAAAGATCACTCACGCCTGTTACTTATAGACAAACCCATAAAAAGCAGCAGCAGTGTGTTTGATTCCTTTCTTTAAAAGGAACAGTTCAACATCATTGAAAAAACACAAATTGCTTTCTAAAAGTTAGAGGAGAAGATCTTCACTTTTGTTACTGTGAGTAAGGACGCTAGCTGTTTGCCTCTTTATGCTAATAGGTCTGCTAATAGTCTTCCATCTCTCTTTCAAAAAGAAAGCAAGTACAGATACATCGTGTAAATAAGACACATAGCATTGCTTTTTAAAGATGTATTTTGGACAGAGCTAAGTTAACATTTTCCAACTGTTTCCACTCTCCATGCTAAGCTAAGCTACACACAGTCTCACTCCAGCTATCTTCCTGTCTCAATTTTGCAGAAAAAAGCAAGGAAGACAGCTAACATTGCTTTTTTAAAATTTGGACTAAGAAAGACCAGCAGTTTCTAACCGTTTCCACTCTTTATGCTAAGCTAGGCTAAACATAGCCTAACTCTAGTTATCTTCTCATACCACTTTCAGAGAGAAAGCAAGTACATTGAATAAATAAGACATAAGACGTTTCTCTTTACATTTTTGGACAATGCCACATAGCAGGTACCCACTGTTACCTCTCTTAATGCAAAGCTAGGCTAAACACAGCCTAACTCTATTTTCTCATCCAACTTTTGCTAACTAACTAACTTTGGAAAGAAGGGAAGAAAATATATTATTTTCTAAAATATTAAATCTTTTAGTTTATTGAGAAACACAAAGTGTGTCTGTGTGTGAAAGCAAACAGCCTGTCTGTGTGTAGGGCCACGCATCTGTCTGTGTGAATGTTTCATTATGTTGATCAGGGGTCATGTTTGTGTGAACTTAGACACTAAATCAAGGCTATATTAGCAGGCTAATGCGTTCCACTGATGGCAGAGGTCAGCGGAGAGGTGCGCTTGTTTTAAACTCCCCCATGTCTCATTGCCGGGTAACACATCCCTCTGCAAAAGGTTCCTGGACAGAAGGCAGCAACACAATGATGCTTTTGTCTG
This sequence comes from Serranus cabrilla, assembly GCA_903364295.1. NCBI lineage: Eukaryota > Metazoa > Chordata > Actinopteri > Perciformes > Serranidae > Serranus > Serranus cabrilla. Next base: position 80,988 of record CAFUXE010000288.1, on the reverse strand, counting down.
TCAAGCTGCGATGGGGAACGAGAAAAGTTTGTGTATCTCTGCCTGTGTGTGTGTGTGACAGACAGACAGTGTAGGAAGGTTAAATGAATCATACGATGTTAACCAGGCCCAATCCAATTAGGGAGGGATTCTTCTTGTCTGACCTTTAACAGGAGAGACGTATTCACACTCACTCACGCAATCAACCCCCACCCCACCAACACAACTACACACACAAACTCTCACAAACTCCAGTCAGCCTTCCACACAAAGAGACACACACGCAAGCACACACCAACACCCACACAGACACACACACAAGCACCCGAGCAACAGCGCACACATACCAGAGCACACACATACACACAGCCAATCTCGCAGACAGTAGCGCGGCTCTGATTGCTGACCTAAATCGGCCAGGCGATCTGTCACTTTCTCTTACTCACACTCAGCACACATCTTTTTTTTCATCTTTTTCCTCCCCTTTCTCTTCTCCCTCTCTCTCCTTTTTTTTTTGCCCAAATATCCCCTCGCTCTCTCGCAGTGTCACTTTACATCAGCTCACTCTCGTCCCTCTCCTCTCCACTGTTATCTTCACCACAAATACCATGGCCTCATTTGTTTCCCATGATATCCGTGTCAACACACAGTATGTTGCATGTTTACAGTGGTTACACATATTGTATTTAACATATAAGTGTACAGCACGTGTAAGAATAAGTGTACAAATTCTTGTGTATATATAATGTAGATTCATTCAGGGAAGCTCAGGGCAATCTTAATCATTTAAAATACTTGAGCCGACTATTTTCCTTTTAAATAGAGTCATCTTTTCCACTTTCCATTGAGAGATGCTGATAAACTTTATCTCCAGAGGGGAAATTAGTCGGATCCGTTGCACCAAACCCCTGCTGGCCTATTCTATTCCATTTTCCACTTTTGCACTTTATTTGAGGCTATTTTCACACATGAGGGTTTAACTGAGGCGGTTCGCCCCAAGAATTCGATGTGTTTAGTGGAGTGTGAAAAATGTGTTGCGGGCTAGAAAAGCAGTCTCAGGTCCACCTCAAAATAGTTGTCAGGGGCTGGCTAGGAGCGAACTGGAGGCATGTCCCCTGAGGGCCACAACAGATGTGGAAGCTTTAACACTTTTGAAGTTGAGAAATGGGTAACACATTATACTTGAGTATCACTATATGTACAGTTAGATTGATGCTGGTCAAAGGAAAATGAACAGGTAAAAAGTTCAGCAGAGATTTTGTGCAGCAGAAAGTCATAAGACCGACTCACTTTACCTGCTTTATTTAGTTAGAACATTTTACTTCAACCAGTAACATTTATCAACTCATGATGACATCAAGCAAAAGGTCATTACTAAAATAAAGCAAGTAGCTCCATTATAATGGTGAGATTATAAAAACAACAACAAATGATTAGACCCTGAACAAGCTGATGTGTTGAAGGGTTTCTGTGCCAAAATAAAGAGTTTATACTTTCTAGATCCTCCCAGTTTGTACATCGAGCTTTCATTTCATTCCACTGGTAAAATAAATTGTCAAAGAAATGATTTATGGCATTATAACTGTGCTAAACTGCACAAAAGGAGTGAGTGGAGTGGAAAAAAGGTCGCAATGAGTAAAAGGATTCAGGAGAATAAAATACAATTAAATTAAATGAATAACATTTAAATAAAATTAATTATATTAAATATGGCCTGAAATACATGTGGCACACAGCCTGTACTTTTTTTTTATGTAACCTATTTTAATATGCCAACATTGCTGCAATCCTATTGCATAACAAGAGTGTAGAGAAAAAGTAAATAAACATTTTAAAATAATTTTTTAGCATATTTGAATACTGTAAATGTATTCCAGCAACAATTGGATTTAGCCTTTTAGGCTCTAAACTCAAAAGAGTTACCTTTCAGATGTTATTGGGATCCTGAACGTAATGAAAAGAATTCAGTCTCTATTTCAGTTTGGGCATTTTCAAGTTAGTGCACTAAAATAAGAGGCCGTTCAAGGGTTTCAAGGCTTTGAACACCATTAAATTGACGAGAGAGAAGTGTATAATACTCCCTGTATGACCACTTTCCCAACACGTATTCAAGTTCTCTTTATCTATGACAGAAGATGGGATATGCAGCGCTACACAAGCATTTAGAATTCAGTGGGATTATTCTGTATGAAACAACCCCTACCCTCGCTCTAAGCCCCTCACTGTGGTCATCTCGTTTCTACCTCCCTCGCCCTCTCCTCTCCCTCCTTCCTGCAGCTTCCTCTCCTCTCCCCTGTGTCTGTGGTTGCTTTAGAGCCTGGCAGGAGGCTCAAATCTGAGGGCTTAAACTTGATCAAATATTCAGCAGATATAGATTTCTCACAGTCCCTGGATTCTCCACCTCTTCCACCCAGCTGCTTTCCATCACTCCCTCCGCCCGTCCTTTCCTTGAATCTCTTGCTTTTGCTCTCCTCACTGCAAACAAACTTGTGTGCCGCTCACAAACACACACACACAGACTCACTCACACACACTCGCGCAGACAGCCACGCACGTATGCACATGGGGAATCATAAACTAACGCAGAGTGGCGGAGAGGTGCAGCTCATTTAGGCTGCAGTGCAGTGTTTCTCTCCGCTTCCTCTCCTCCATTGTCTCTTCTCTCTCCTCTATTTCACTCTCCGTTTCACTAATGTTCCCCATCTTTCTCTCTCTTCATCTGTCTCTCACGCTTTCTCTCCCTCTTTCAGCCCTCCCTCCCTCTCCCCCATCTGGATTCTGTGTCATTTATTTCAGCTTAACCCTGATAAATAAACCAGTGAGTACCTCTGCATTATTGAACACTTCGACATTGCTGTCTGCACGCGTTACGCCGGCCCCGTGCTGTCCAACAATTAGACCACACACACACACACATGTAGCCCCACCCTGTCCCAAGTCACACACAGAAACACCAACCACAACTTGCCATTAAAAACACAAAGATTCATAAAAATATATACACACACACACAGAGAAAAAATATGAGGCAGAAGGGGAATAGAGACAGATGGATCGACAAGAAAGACAAACAGAGAAAGAGAATGGAGGAAAACAATACAGAGTCTAAGAGAGAGAAAATAAAGTTTGCAGGAAAGCGACAGCGTCGTATACAAACACGCACCAACACGCCATTAACTTTCCCCAAAAACTCATAAGTTTACCCACACATGCAAACAAACACACAGACTTATTTTTCTAGGTGTGCAGGCCCCCGTCAGCTCTTCTATTATTCATATTAGCAGAGGGGGGGTTGTTTATCTCTGCTATTGTGCGGCGACAGCAAGCACCAGGCTCTCCGCAAAGCCCCAGGGGCCCCGCTCCCTAAACACACCACTGGGAGTCATTCATGTGCACGCAAACACAGAAAAATACCTTCATGTCCACCCTACATATGCATTCGTGCACATGCTAGCCGCATAGTCGCACACAAATTCATATTCCTATCCGTGCACACACGTGCACGCACACACACGTACACACTGCCATCTGTCTGAGTGTGCAACAACAACAACACTGCAGTCCCAGAGCGACTGACCCGTTCACTGCAACCAATCCTTCTATGTGTATGTGTGTCTTTTGGGTGTGTGCTATTTTCAGACTATTTTGTGTGTTTACAACCACAAGCCTGCTTGTATGCCAACGTGTGTGTGAGTGCATATATTTATGAGGCGGCCCCTGTGTATGGCGATGTGAGCATGCATATGTTAGTGACTTGGAGAGAAAGAGAGAGAGAGACAGAGAGACAGAGAGAGAAAGAGAGAGAGGTCATTCACATATGAGGTCATATGTATGTTGACTGTGAGCCTGCAATCATTCACTGCTGGTGCGCAAAGTTGGTGTGTGTTCGAGCACGCGTGTGTGTCCCATTCCCCTGACGGCAGCAGCGGTGATTGAAAGTGGCCGCGTTGTTTCAGTGTCACCCCGCAGATGAGAAGCCTGGTCTGTGTGTCAACTGACACTCACATCCCATTCCCATCAGCCGCACACACAATGACAGACCTGTCTCTGTCTGTTGCCGTCTCCTTCCATCTATCTTTTCTTTCATCCCTGCACATACATTGTATAACTTTTCCTTACTCTTTGGCTACTTCCTCCCCATCTCTTCTCTTTATTGTGACTCGGCCTCGCTGCATCTTTCCAGACTTCACTTCCATCACTCAATCTCCAAAGGACATCGGTTTGACTGCTAGCCAGGCCTATTATTTGTGTGATGTTTTCGCCCATTGTTCAAAGGAAGATGTTTACCACTTTGAAACATAAACTGATGAATCTAAAGAAATATAGAAAATGATGTTCAAGCCCATTTTAAGCCTCCACACACCAAAACCTGCTGGCACGTTTAAATGGCATGTTTTTTTTTTTTATTACATTTATTATAGCTAGAAGCTGTAAAAGCAAAAATGTAAAATTATCAGCATTATCAAATTTATCATTGAATGATTAATTGGTATCAAATGCTTCTGTCAGAAAAAAACAAAAACAAATCTAAGATTCAAAATACAATTATTTTTTATTTAAATAAAAATAAACTGTTCACACTAATTTTTTTTGTTTTTTTTAATTATGTACTCTTCTGCGTAACTGGGAAGCCATTAATGACATCACATGACACAAAAAATAAATTATTATTTTGGTATTATATTATGGCATGAAGATGTATAGATGTTTCCATAGAGATGCAAGACTTATATATTACAGTGAAAAACAAGGCCACTGCCTAAATTTACCAAGCATATTTTTCTTAATTTTTCTAACAAAATTTTATGAAACTCCACAAAAAAACTCAAAATTTGAGAAAATTAAAACTAACTGCCAATTATCTGAATTTGTGTGAACTGACCCTTTAAAAATCAGCTGATCCCAGACCAGCTTCAACAACAACTCCTCTGTTCTCCCCATGTGTCCGCTGTCCTTTAAATTGCAAACTAAATCAGCAGCATGGAGACACTTTCCTCCCACGGTTCTAATTAAGCAAACACGTCATCAAGACCGCACTCTGATTGTGAATGTGTGTGAGCTTGTGTGTATGTTTGTGCATGGATGTGAGGAGTGTGTGTTACACAAGGCCCTGGCGCCTGCTTTCAAAGGGTTCATTAAAAGCAGTGAAAAGGCTGGATATGCGGTTTGGGTTGATGTATTGAGCATGTCTGTGTGTGTGTGTGTGTGTGTGTGTGTGTGATGGGGTTTGAATAGGGAAAGAAAGGAGGAGAAACTAAAAGGGTGGAGAGATGGAGAAAGAGACAGACAAAACTGACGGAGAGAGAGAGGGGGGAGAAATGGGTTTACATAAACTTTGACCTCGTGTTATGAAAGAAAACATCAATCAATGAGTATAACTAATCAGTTTCCTCACTCATTCTCCCCTCTCCACAGGATACAGAAGTAAAGAATTACATTTAATGGGATTCAAGTAATCTGATTACAAAACAGTGGCATCTGTGATGCATTAGTGAGCGTAAAAAACACAGGAAACTTTGGATTTCTTCAGATTGCTTGCACGATTTTTCTCAAGACACAAACATTATTCCGTCTAGAAATGATCAATGATACCACTTGTTGATGATGTCAACACAAGTTATGATGTGGGAATATAATTCTTAAGTGTTTTTAGTTTTATTCCCCATGAATCATAACGGCAAACCACAGAGGAAAGTGATTACCCAGTGGGCTTAAAGCATGTTACTGGTAATCTGTAATGGGTTTAACTTTGAAATTAACCTCCACTGCCCTGTTTCCCCCTGCTGTTCCACCACAGCACCACACAGGCTCTTTCCGTGTGTCCCTGCATGGTCTGCACTGTGCAAATTAAATCACGTTATGCTATAGGTTAATTAAAACTCGATTTCCCTGAGGCCCGCGCATACGTTGCTGCCCTCACACACATGCACAAACATACATTTACTGGAAGTGAAGTCAGGGACAAAACATCCACACTGTATGCATGCGATGTCCCCAGCTGGAGCACACAAAGGCTGCAGCTGATGTATGGATGGACTGCTGAACGGGCCGACCGGGCCGACCGGGCACAGGCCCAGGGGACCAAAGTGTCAGGGGCCCTCCTGGCCTTCACCTGCAGAGTGTCACTTGAAGAGACACGCACCGACCACAACGAAATGCAAAATGACCACAAAGAGACACAGAGCAAATACAAGCAGACACAACACAACCACATGCAAGACATAAAGTAATATACCAGAGACACCAAATGGTCCAGAAAAAACACTGAAAATCACTACAAAGAGACACAAACATGACAAAAAAAAATACTATGAAGGGACACAAGTGAATCCCAAAAGCCACAGAATGGTTAAAAAAAGATAACAAAAAATAAAATAATTGGTAAAAAGACACAAAAAATAGACAAAATTACTACAAAGAGAGACAAAACAACAACAAAGAGACACAAAATGACCACCAAGAGATCCAAAAACACATAAATGCCGACAAACGCACACAAACCCCCAAATTACCACAAAAAGACACAAAACAACTATATAAAAAAAGAGGCTAAACCACCACAAAGTCCGTGTTTCTTTCGGTTATGGGGCCTTTTGCATTTCTGTGCCCAGGGGTCCGTTGTTTAATAATCCACCAATGCAGATATGTGGCTCTAACTGAGCAGTAGGATTAACAGTTATTAATTATCTCACAGCTTCATTAAGTACATTGAAGCTCTGGTGAGAGCCTGAATACAATTCTTCATTAAGAGCACATGATCAAAGACGCACTGAGCACAACTATCTGCTGACATTTTAATAAGATATCAGCCCCTAATGCTTCAGTGATCAGCCTCTCCCCTGTCCCTTCACCTGTCTAACCCCGTCCTCTCTTCAAATGTGTGGATGTGTGTGTACGTGTGTGTGTGACCTTGCAGCCGTCATTGATTGGGCTGGAGCTGTCAATCGATCAGTCTGGTCTGTGTGTGGAGATAAAGGCGTTTCTATCTCTGGACACTCCTGTTGCCAGGTGGGAGTGCAGAACAGAGGTGGGCAAACAGAGACTGTGTGCCACATGTGGACCTTTGCTTGCACATTTCTGTGCCTGCAAAGGGTTTTATGACTGTTTTTATTTCACTGCAATGTAATAAAATTCAAGTTTATGAGAGAAAAAAATGTGTTTATTGATGGAAGTGTGCCAGTGTGCGCTGGCTTTGTGCACGACGAGCAGTGGAATGGGTGTGTTTGCCTCATAAACAGTACGAGAAATTAAAAACCTGCTTACTTTGGTCACAGTCCCTTAAGGGGAGACACTACAAGTGAATAGGGTCAAAATATAAACTAATAAATATCACCATGAAATTTCCCAATTATATGCTTGAGACCATTTATTTGTATTACACGTTTTCTGAAATTGTATGTTTTAAAAGGCAAATGATCTTGTCTTAATATCTTTTTAAACATGTGTTCCTTTGCATACATTTCACACACAGAAATATGAACATCTGATAAGGTCACGTTCTTTTGTTGACAGAAGGGATTGCAGATTTCCCCTTTTTATCTCTCCATGAATCAGAAAGTGCTGTCAACAGCTGTAAAAGAAATCAATTTTTCCAAGTTATTTTCTGGAAATAAAATGTTGTTTAACTCAGGCAATAAATAATATATGAACAAACCCTTTGTCAAAACCTTCAGAACACTAATGGGACTTAAACTAGAAAGTTTGGTATGTGTAAGTCCTACTGAAGTGCAGGTATCAGGCTGTTTGAGAAACAAGTCAAAATTACTTTACCACGTTTTCTAAAATGTAAGTAATTTAAGAGAAAGATGCAAAGTGTAGAATAATCTCCTAAATGTGTCTTTTGGACGTTTTCTTTCAGCCCCTCTGAAAGAAGATATGTTATGAAAGCAAAATAGCCCAAAAAATCTGGAAATGGACCTTCTGTAGTGTCCTCCCTTAAAACAACAGATCCTGTGTTGATAGTGCGCACCCGATATGTTGCAGATTACCTGTTGGCTTGACACATAACAGTCAAAAGATGTTTGGCAACAGATTTCAGCAGAGGCCCCAATGAAAACACTAACAAAATCCCTGGATGATATACCTCGCTTCAAACTTGGTATATATACTGTATTTGTGAATTATAGATGCCCAGCAGCAGATGTCTGCACTTCTGGGCAAGCACTCCTGTGTTTTGCTCTCCAGAAGTTTGGGTTGTGTGAGCTCTGAATATAAACAACACCAAAATCAACCTCAAATATTTACAACTTATTAAGTCCATATGCAAGAGAAATCCCGTGGACAGTGCAACTTAATAGAAGACGGATGGTTTTGTGAATTATTTTACACTGAGTGCATAACAAGGAAACATGTCATTAAATGACTGTAAAAATAGTTGCACGTTAAAGGCACAATATGCAGGACACTGCTTACTGTTTGTAAACATTTCATCATTTTAGAGTGGGCTGCATCTGAATGAGTCTATGCATTGTTAGTTTGTTCATCTTTCAGGAAAATCGCATAATGTACCTTTAATTTGATGATTATCCACTCTAGTACGCCCAAGAGCACTTTAATTAACGCAGTGGATCAATTTCCCAACACTGATATAAAGATAAACAAAAACCTAATCTGAGTACTTGCACATAATAAGATCTCAGGTTACATATTGTTTGTTTCTGCGGCCATATTTGATGTGGCTGTCCAACATCTGTCAGTCACTGAATCAGCTATCGGCAGGTATCAAATTGCATTAATTTTCCTCCCAACTTATCATGCCCGAATTCCTGTTTCACTGGGTCCCTGGGTGCACACATGCATAGAGTACATACAGCATGTTATTTCACCTCCTCATATCTAATCTTAGAGAAATACTTGTATGTTGATAATGATGCAGGGTGCAGGAGAAATATGCCTGCACCTGAAACCGGCGAACAAATATAGAACACAAAGAGTCATGAGGGACTTCACAGACTTCGAGAGATCTTATATTCTCTTTGTCTCTTTCTGTCTCTCTATCTATCTCCGTCTGTCTCTCCATCTCTGTCCCAGCTTCCTGCTCCTCCTGGCTCCACTCGTTCCATCGTTTTCAGGGTTTTTTTCTTTTTCTACGTGCAGATGAAAAGGAGTGAAAAGAGCATTTGCACACCTGAGTGAATAGAGCTTGCAGGTGCGTGGGAGGAGAGCTATGGGAATCAAACAGGGTCTCTCTCTTTGTCTATCCCGCTCACTCGCTCACTCCTGGGGTGTTTTTACAGTGCTTGTGTTTGTACTGGAAACTTGTGGGTGTGCAAGAAGTGTGTGTTTACATGCATGAGTGTGTGTGTGTGCTTTGCGTGCATTGCTCCAATTGTGAGCGCTGAATGCTCTTGGCTCCGGGTCTGTATTTAAAAACAACCCACAGGTTTCGGTTGACGCGACCTTTACTTGCAGATTGTTCAGTCCGATACAAACGCTTGGCCTGGCTCGCCTTGATGACCTCATCAGGTCTTCACGCAGCCTAACTCCAAACAAACCTTCTGAATAAACCAAAACAAACTGTGCTTCGCCGTTTGCGGTCACTGCAAGGCTGGCAGTAACAATAAACAGGCCCGAGGCCAGCACAGCAGCCGAGCAGGACAAAGACATAGCAATGACAGACACACACACACGCACAAAACACACACACACTGAGGCACAAATCTAGCCATACTTGACTAAACACAAAATCCCACACAAGTAGCAAAGAAGGACAAATCCAGGGACACACTGCACAAAATGAAAAGAATAGAAAAATATATTTTTGTTTTGCTTAAAAAAAAGATGTGCCCGGAAGTGTGTTTAACCTCACAAAGGTTAAATTAGTGCAATGAATCATAGTTCGTCATCACTAGAGTTACAGCCAGGTTAATATTGGAATAAACAAGCTGAAATACCCTAAAAACACGAGGCACATCTGGTCATTTCTTGCAGTGTAAGTCCTGTACTGTATCCATCCATGGGCTGGATCACACACAAATCTCAAACCTAATTACTCTAAACACACCCGCCCAATCATCACCATCATCACTGAAATAAACAAACACATTCAGGCACAATCAGAAATCAGCCATGCAATCATAACAACCCCCCCCACACACACTGCAATAAAGCACAATACACACG
>CAFUXE010000288.1:37494-59493 GCA_903364295.1 Serranus cabrilla | reverse complement strand
TCATGTTTCTGCTCCTGCATCTCCTGCTCAGAACTTTTGTTCGTGGTTTCTTTTGACTCCCTCCAAACACTCACTAGAAGTGAGTTCTGCTCCATATTCATTCTCGTGTCTCACCGAGCCTCACCCATTGCTCTATTTCTCCTTTCCCCGCCTCTCTTTACCTTTCTTCATCCCGTCGTTATTTTCTCTCCAGATGTCACCTCACTCGTTCGCAGCTTTGCTTTGATTTGACTTTGTTTGAAAATGCTTTAGTGGTACAGAAATGGAATAATGCAATAAAACAGCCAGATACAAGTATTAGCCAGGAAAACGTGTTAAAACAAATGGCTCAATAATTGCATGTTCATTTTCAGCGCACTTTAAAATCCACAGACTGGTACCCTGGGGCATTTTAGCAACTTTTACATCTCACTGACTTGCTTGAGCTGAATATTTATTTTCATATTGTTAATGCGCGGCTTTGTACCATATTTTTGTAACACCTTTTACGTTTTTTGTGCATACTTCTGTTCTTCAGTATCTTTAAGTACTTTTATAAATGCATGTCTCAGTAAGATTATAAATAAAGGCGTTCACTGTTCTGTGAAAACTATGCATTTCCAAAATATCAGCAACATGTTTTCAGCTTTTTTCATTTGTTTATTGTAAAAAGTGTTTTTATTGGCTAGCAATGATATATTAATCTTTAAATCAATAGTCAAAGATGTCTGCAACTCTCAAAAACCATTATGTTCATTATTGATAAACTGATTGATTATTCTAATCTTTTATGTCAATAAAATGTCAAAAAATAGTGATAAATGGCCATTGAAATTCCCCAGAGCTCAATGCAATGTCTCTAAATGATTAATGATATCCCACCAACATTTTATAATCTGAGCTGTTACATTATATTCATTGTTCAAGACATTGGATTCAAAATCATATAAAGCAGGGAAACATTTGAGAAGCACAAACGAGCAAATACTTGTCCATTTTCCTTTCATTATCAAGTATCAAAACTGTCCGTCCTGTTCCTCCTGTCTAAAACTTGAATATTTTGTCATTCTGACTAATGCTGGCACAGAATACTGGCAGTATTTCATGCTTCTGTCTGAAAGTGAACATGATGACATGCACTAACCAGCAGCCATGAAGCCACAGTGGAGATGTTGTGTCCTAACTGAAGAAACTGTTCCACCATGAAACCAAACCGTTCCTCTGGGGGACCATACAAACCTAAAATCAGACTTTTCACATACCTCCTTGCGGCTACAGTAACCCCCATCTCTTTCTTTTTCTGTTCTCACTCCTAAACCGTCTCTAACCACCATTTCCTCCTGCTCCTGTGTCTTTCTTTTCCCTCCCTCTCCTTTCCCCATTTTCAGCATGTACTCTGGATGATTTGCGGCAGTCTGGATTGGGCCCATTAAGGTGGTCTAGCGGAGGTGTGTGGTGATCGAGCACCGCTGGTCCTGACAACTGTGTGTGTGTGTGAGAGACAGAGGGGAAGAGATTGAGAGGGCCCCCCCGGTTCACAAATGGATACACCTACGCATGTGAACCCTGAACAGAGGCTGAAGGAGACCCTCGAGACGGACACAAAAAAAGCACATGCTGCAGACCCCCTATAACTCCCAGTGAGGTCTTTAGTGTGTTTAAGAATATCGCTCATGCTGACATATATGCACAGACATACATGGATAGTGGCAGCTGGTGTGGGAAAAGTCTTTGAGCTTCAACTCATTCACTCCAACCACCTCGCTAATTTAATTAGGTCACACAGGGCTCTGGAGGACTGAAGGTTATAATGCATGCAGTGGCTCTCATTCTCTATGCTTTACACACACACACGCAAACACACACACAGAGAAAGAGAACCATCCAAGAGCTGTCCCTCTGGGAGTGAAGGAGTGAGGTGAAATGCTGACCTGCCAGTGTGGGTCACCTACATCTCCAAAGCTCCCCATATGTGTGTGTGTGTTTCCACAGGCGTTCATGCATGTTGGCGTTCTCAGGAGGGTCCCCTCTCCCCATGTGTGACCCCCAGAGGGCCTTGTGTGTGTGTGTGTGTGTGTACGTGTGTGTGTAGGCTCAACTTTGCTCCGGAGAGGCCACAGGGTGCAGGGAGTCTGAAACTTTAGCTAAAGGCGACTCAACTTAAGCTCAGTCAGGCCACGGTGTCAGGAGAGCAGTGTAATCCATAGGGGGCCCCTAGGGGCCACCAAGTATGCAGGGCTCCAGGGACAAGCTGGAGAGTGTGTGAGTGTAAAAGCGTAGTATATCCATGTTTATTTGTGTGTGAACCTAACCTGAAATGATAAGGCTGGTGTTACTCTCTATTCCTTTCTAATGTCAACAAATCCCATTAAGAGGCCAAAAACCAACAGATCCAACTCCAGTACTCTTTCAGCTTTCAACTGGAGACAGTCACAAGTTTTTAGTTTTAAAACTGCCATAATAATCTATAGAATAATAATATACATTTGGTGCTACTTTACCTTGTAGCAGGATGATGATGATTCTGATGATTTAGACTCAATTTAGTTTCAAAAGTGTGTCTAACTATCTGGAATGTTCCTCTATGTTAGTTGGATCGTTAGCTCCATGATACTACAACAAGTCCAAAAAAGTTGGGACACTGAGCTTAATTGAATATATGTAAATTTACTTTGACTTTATAATTTTAAATCAACACTGTTTGTACAAGTCCTTATCATAGATCATGTTAGCTAACTATTGTTTCCACTCCAATTGTATTTTGCCAGTGATGATGTTAGCAAGCAAGCTAATGTTCACACTGTTGGTGCTCTCGGGGAGCTGAAAAGAGGCAAAGCACTCAGGGGTATGCTTAAATGTCATATCCATGCAGTTTGGATAGAAATCAGTCCACAGGCACGAAGAAAGTTGGTGAAGGTCTTAAGGTTTTAAGTTACAATCCATTCACACATTGCCAATTGCTTGATTCATATATTTTAATTGGTTCACATGGAACCTTTTAGTTCATGAATAAAATAAGAAATATCTATATGTTTAGGTTAAGGCTACTTCATGGTTAGGGAATTATTACACCCTAAAGAAGGTTTTCATGAGGATAAAATTCCAGGGATATATGTGTGTTTGCTGTGTGTATCCCAACAGGGGCCTTGTGTATCTGCAGCAGTGCTTAATCCACCATTCGAAATGGGAACCTGGCTCCCATTCGGTTTCCCCCACAGGCTCCGAGGAGTGCTACCCGACTCCCAGACTCTCAGCTACTCCGACTCCACTGGAACGCATCTTGAAGCGATTTGGGGCTCAAACCCTCTGCTGCTCCCTCTCTTTTTTTCCCCTTCTTCTTTGGCTCTCCAACCCCCCCACCCCACCCTAACGCCTCCTCCCGTTCTCGGCTGAAGGAAGCTTTAAAGGCTTAGGGGAAAGCGCTGGAGCGGCAGTCCCGGCTCGACCCAGGGGTTGTGGAGCCCCGCGGTAAAATCAACAGTTAGCCTGCTGCAAGAGCCGGGAGTCCGAGCAGCAGCCAGGGAGGGAGGGATGCGTCCAGGAAAGTAGGACAGACAGGGTCTAGGGCGAGCTGACGGCTGCCTCAATTGCAAACAGACACACATAAGTGCAATCACATGCACACACACACACACACACATGCCCGCACACAAACATGCTGAAAGAAAAAGCCTCCAGGTCATCAAAAATCCTATTCACTCCCGTCAGGATATTGAAGTGTGTCATGCCAATATTTCACTGCTGATAGGTTTGCCAGAATGTGTGTGTGTGTGTGTGCGCGTGTGACTATGTGTGCATGGCTGTGTGTGGGCGTGTGCTTGAGCACGTCCGTGCACGCACCTCGCCACTTCTCTCCCACTTTATTTTCTAAAGAGTGGCTTTTTCAAAAGTCGCCCGGGTAGTTTCAAGGGGCCTGTCTAATTCATGCAGGTGAAGTGTTTTAAAGTTCCATTCCCCGTTTACCTGCGGGGCCTGAAGAACACACAACAGAGGTGTTGAAATAACACCTCCTCCCCCCTCCCCTCCCTCCTTCTCCCTCACTTTTATCACAACTTCTATCTTTTTGTCCTTCACTTTCCCTCCACACCTGCCTCCTCCCGCTGCACTCCTTCTCTTTCTTTCCATCTTTTCCTTATCCCTCCTTCTCTTCCCCTGCTCCTTCGCTCCCCCACCTCCCCCCCCTTGCTCTCTTTTTACCTCATCCATCCCTCATCCTCCCTCTCTCTCCCTCTCTCACTGCCTCTCATAGTGTTTGAAGCAGAGTGTTTGTCTCTAGGGCTGGATGATTGACAGCTGAGAGAGAGCCAGGCAGCTCTCTGGTGACAGATAAGGACTTTGGCTCTATTACTCACTGGGTCCCACAGACACACACACACAAACACACACATATAAACCCTCACCCATCCTCCCACATGCACACAGATTCACTTACTCGCCCGCGCGCACACACACACACAGAAACACACACTCCGGGTCCCATGCTGCTCCCACAGTTCGGCAGGGAGCAGACAAACCTATTTGCATTAGGAAGCAGCGTGTAAAATAAATAAAGAATCGGATGAATCGAGGAATAAATAGACAGGAGGCACGGCTGGGGATGAGTATGACTGATTTGCAGGGTGTGCGTGTGTGTGCGTGCTCTCTTTTTCAACCTCTTGGCTCCCGAGTGGGGAGAGCGGCAGTGCAGCAAAAGAAACACCCTGCACACCCTGTTGAACACACACAAACACAAACACACACACACACACACAGTCAAATATACATGAAAAGATTCTACAAAGCCTAAATCATTATGGTAATGAAAAATGAAAGGGTCTAAAAATACTGTTTTATTCCTCCCTTTGTTTCGGGGGAACTCCGGAGAGACCGCTGTCTGACAATGAGAGAGGGAAAGACGGAGGAAGAGAAGGAACGATAGTTTTCCTTCAATCTGCTTCTCCATGAACATCTCCCTCTACAGCCGCCCAAATCTCTGGATTGCAAACACACTCCTTTCTTCAAAGAGAGAAATTGGATTGAGTGCAACTGGTTCAAATTGGGTGCATGTTTATGTTCTTGGCACACAAAAAAAAAGAAACCTCAGTGACTAGTTGATTGACAGCTAAAAGTGAGAGGGAGATGGCGAGAATGAGAGGCAGCAGGCGCATGAACAGGTGCAACATCAGATACGGAGAGGAAAAAACAGAACAAGAGCAGGAAAAGAGAGCAAACATGGAATGAAAGGGAAAACACAGAGTGAGTTCAGTACTTACGTAAGTTTGTGCAAGAGTGAAAAATAGGCTGCAAATTTCAGGGAAGGGAAAGATGCAGAACAAGGAGGAGAGAGTGATGAAGGGAAGGAGGGGTGCATGAAAGAGTGCGAGGTGCCATGCTGGGTTACAGGTGTGTCAGGGAGTCGAAAATGAAGTGAGAGATGGAAAAAAGGGAGGAATAATTAGGCCGACCCCTGGCAGAGGAGCGTGGCAGGTGAGAGGACGAATGGAGGGAAAGCGATGGGGTGGAAAGACGGATGGAAGATGAAGAAGGGTTGAAGGCAAGGACGCGGCGACATAGCGGGGGGAGAAAAGGGGAGAAAGGAGAGGAAAAAGGCTAAGGCATGACTAAAGAGATGGCAAGCTCAGCGTGAGAGAAAGAGGGAAGAAAGGAGAGGAGGGCAGCCTGGAGGACGGAGGTTTAAAAGTGAGAGGAGAGAAAGAGGAGGAGGAGGTGACAGAGATAGACGCAGAGCGTGAAAATGCCCTTTGTCATCCCTTCTCAAACACAGAGACGGAGACAAAGGGAGCGTGAGCGCGAGCTGCTTTTTCCAGCATCTCTTAGATGACAATAGCTATTTGTCTCCTCATCAGAGAGCGCGGAGAAGAAAGTACAGAACGCACCGTTCTTCATGTCCCTTCCTCCTCACTCGCTTCTCATCTCTGTCCTCCTCAGTCTCCGCCCCTCCCCCGCTATCCCTCCTCTCCCACTGCATGCCATGGATCTAAATAACTCTAACTCGGGGGACCTCCACACCCCCAATCCTCCCTTATTTGGGGTTAGAGGTTAAGGGTCACGCTTGAGTGCTGATGGTGCATCCTGCCAGACAAAGCAGATTAACACACACAGGGCGAGCGCTGGTATGTCAGCCCTCTAACCCCCCACTCCCAGCGTGTTCCCGAGCCTCCGCCTCATTGGGTGAGATAGCATCATATGTTGCAGGTTGCACCAATGAGAGGTCAAGGCCCCGATTGTGTGTGCGGTCAGCGGTCAAACCGACTCTTGCCACGGGCGGTGATGTCACAGCCAAGTTAGTATTCATAGAGGACAAATTGCGGATAAAACACTGGGAGTCATTTGGTTTGTGGTTCGCTCTGTGCTTTCCTCATGTTTGACATTTAATAAGCAGGCGAAAACATTGTTTTCATGCATTGGACAATTTTGAGATTTTAGGCTGTTTTGCTTTCATAGCACATCTTCTTTCAGACTAATGGAAAGAAAACATTTAAAATGCACATTTAGGTTTTTAGTTGACTTTGTGTATTTGTGGCTGTAGATTTCTCCTAAATCCACCCAGAAATAACAGTATTTACATATTTAACCATTTCAATACAAAAAATAACTGTCTTATTCTAAGTTTCGTGGTGATTTCTATTAGTCTTTTTTTTTACCCTTCTCACTTTGAGTCTTGTAAAATATATTTGTATCCATAAAGGCAATTTTTCCATCATTTTTTTTCTCTGTACATCAGTAGCACAGACATACAGCTTGATTCCTGTCTGAAGGCTGTTTGGTCATATATTATTCATGCCCTGATTTATACAACATTTCATTCATAAAAACATTCATTTTTATGGCTGTTGACAGTACTTTCTGATTCATAGAGTGATAAAAGGAGATATTAAAAATTCTCTCTGTAAAAGCCTTTGACTGATATGAGTGGATTTTGAACCTATCCAATGCTCAGATTTAAGAAAATAATGTCTCATTTGCTAATATAAACATACAATTTGAAAAAACATTCAGGACATGAAATGATCGTCTTAGTGTACGTAATCATCTGGTCAAGTTGTAGTTAAAATTATTTTTTTTCTATCTGCCAAATCCACATTTATCTTATTATCCGCACTTAATGCAGAGCACCTGGAGCCCTGTGCTGCTGCCATGCTCCACTCACTGATCTATAAGAGAACTCAATTCAGTCTCTAAACTCAATAAGAATCACAAGAATGTTATCTGGCCGCTGTTTAACTCTAAATTAATTTCATTTAGTCATCTGACCCGGCTCTGCAGGGAATTTAAGATAAGATTAATATGTAAACCCAATTTATTCTATCAGCTTAAATAATGTACTGTTTTATATCTCCTCATGGGAAGCTGTCCTATGGCCTCGCCAACCTCAGATCTTTCCCTCAAGGACAGTTTCTCTGACCACAAGGACTCAATGCTGAGTCACATGCTGTATTAGTAGGACTGCAACATGATTATTAATATTAAGTCCAATAATTTAGGGTTTCTCAGAGCAAAAGTGATGACTTGAGATTATTTGTCTTGGTGAAGAAACAAAAGATAATATATTTACAGCAAAATCCTATAAAGTCAAACCAGGAAATGTTCTGCATCTCTCCTTTCTAATCAATCAATGAACTGACTACAAAAAAGTTTTTTTCTAAAAAAAGATGCATCAAATTTGAATCCCCCCACCCCTTTTTTTAATCAGCAGATGATATTAAAATGTCCATTTCAAAGGGCTTCAAATGGGGGAAATATCCTTTATATTAAGTCATTTCTGTCTTAACTGTGTCATTGAAGTGTTTTATTTTTAAGAACTTCAAGCAATTTCAAGTAGAAATTACTATATCAAAAAATTATTTTATTTATAAAAGTCATACTACAATATAAAAAATTGTGGATTTTTAAAAAATAAACAAAGAAGTTCACTTTCATTGGAAACAGTTTGACAGAGGTGGGACTAAGTCAATGTTTTACTAGTCACAAGCCCCAAGTCCTCAACTTTGAGTTTGGAGTCCGAAATCAGTCATAATACACTTTCCACCAAATGCTTATGCCAGTGACCAACAGAATAAAAATATTTTACATGTCCACACCCTCTTAAAATAATGGCCTGAGTAATTTTTCCATAAAACACACACAAAAAAATGGGTGGCTAGCATCATCAGGAGAGAAAAAAATGTTTCTGTCAAAAAATGACGTAGGCCATTATTTTCAGAAGGTGACGATATGTAAAAATCATAAATATTTTTTAAAAATTGCATTAATTTCTTAAAATAAGTTTTTAAAAACATTTGTGAGTGAACTTAATCAAAAAGAAAATGCTGACATTGCACTTTCACAGCATAAAGCCAGACTTTGGAGAAGGTATCAAGTATTTTTTTATTTAAAAGGCTCAAGTTCAAGTCAAGTCACGGGTCATTGCTGTTGACTTGCAGGTTTTTTTGATTTGTGAAAATGATTAAATTTGTGACATGAGCCCACACCTCTGTCACTGTATAAAAGAAAGTAAGACTTTAAGGATTTGATTAGATTGTTTGCCGTGTAAAAAAGAAGAATGTGGAACAACAGCAGGTCAGCTTTGATGTCCTTCACTCCACTGCTGATCTGTGTGTGAGGTCTTCCTTCAGATCTGGCATCAGTGGGCAGCTCTGCCAGTGTGTTTAGAAGTGTTAAATGCCCCCCTGACCTGCTGCAGTCTGTTATTAGGCCTACCCACTGCCAGGCCTGCTAACTCATACTGGCATCAACGCCCACGCCTGGCAACACACACACACCGGTCAGATACACAAACTCACATGTGCAAACTCTTACAGGCAGACATGTTGCACAGACACACACACACACGACGGCACCCAGCAGAGGGTGAATAGCCAGTGATCCTCCTCCTCCTTCCGCCTTATCAGTGAGTTGCGTTCCGCCTTAGCCATGCATACTGTACAGTCATTAATCATGATTCTCATTAATTATCTATGCACCCGGCTGGCTAATTAACACATCAGCTCAAGCAGAACTAATGCTGCATGCTAGTTCACCTCCCACTCACACCCAACACTCCGCAACCCACACACACACACACACACACACACACACACACACACATACACACACCCAAACCAACTCCAACCCTGCTTCTCCAAAACTTCAGTTCCTGTCAGCTGCGTGGAGCAAACGGACTTGTGAGAAAAAGCTTTAATGTGACAATACAGTCGGAGGGCATGAAGATGAAGGAGCAGCTGCAGATTAAAGGAAAGTTCTGTGTTTAATGTCTTGTGTTGTAACTTCTGTCTTCAGTTAACCCGTATTTGCTGTTCTTGTCTTGTTAATGTAACAGCTCCTAATGAATGGCCATAAAACTGTAGCTACCAGTACAAAAACATAGTATAGGCTGAATGAAAAACTTACAAATCCACCACTAACCTTGTTTCCCCTCTACAGCTGACTTTATAAGTCAACTGTATGCTGTGCTACTATGATATTCAATGAATAAAGGCCTTGCATAAATCCTCGTGTCTCACTTGGGACATTTCTGGCTTTTTCATTTTGCAATCTTTTTGGCTGTGTTAAAACACTTTTTTCCTTTTTTTTTTAATTTTGAGAGTTCAACCTCACCTCCTACATTAAGTCTATAATAAACTGTGTATCCACAATACAGACATTCAAACCCTTAAGGTAAAAAATGTCCCCACTGAAACCCATTAAAGCTGTAATTTATGAACCCACAGCCATATTTCAGTATTTGTTTAACAATTTTCCAACATATTGAGCCACTTTTATTTGTTTGTTCTATGGGGCAAATACGTGCTATTTTGCTGGTTTCTACTGTTGATATTGGAGCTGTAATATAGAGCACTGCCGTGTTTGATGCTACTCATCAAAATCAATGTTTTTGCTAATTATTGACATATAGTCAAGCATATATTCATTTATACAGAAAATAATTAATGTTTGCTCTTTAAGGATATAAAATCAACTTTTTAAAGTGTGGCTCATGGATTAAACATTGTGGGTTAAAACAAGTTTGTGGCAATAACCTTTGAAAAAATAGTTTAAATGGTGCACTTGAGGGTAGGGAGTCCAAAACAGAAATCTACTGTGCTGCATCACCCACTTTAAAAAAACAAAAACAAAAAAACCCTGCTCTGCTGGTGTATCAACTGCTTCACAAAACAGGTTTGACAGCTGTGCGACAGGAGATTATACTTTAAATAAAATATGTCCCTTAAATAAACTGTGTATTATTAGAGCCCCAGCTAGCTTAGAAGCGCTACTGTAACTGACTAGCATTAGCATGTTCCTGGATGCCTAGCATGGTAGCAGTAAGCAAAGGTTGCCAACTCTCACGCTTTTGGCAAGAGACAGCCGCTCCCAGGCTCTGTCACACTCTCACGCTGCCCAAACAAATGTCATACCAAATAAGAAGTAGTCCCAAATGCATTCCTTCAGGAAAAAACACTTTTCAACACTACTATTAGTCCATCAGCATTACAGAGACTGCAGGTCGCTTTTTATGAGCACCATCAGAGCCATAGGGATTTGTAAAAATGTTACAGTAAAAATCGGATTAATTTACTCTGGAAAGTTTTGAATAGTTTATTTTTGCATGGATGTTCCACTTTTGTTGCTTAAATGAATGTTTCACAGTATTTGCGGTAGTGACTTTATTTTGCACATTAATGCAATCCCATTGACAGGACATGGCCTCTCTCTAGAATTTTTAGAAAATCATTAATTCTACCAATAAAAGACTTTGTCAACAACAAAGAGTTGATGTATATTCATTATTTGGGGTTTTATTGGGTTGTGGGACTTTTTTTTCCCAAGTTGGCCATCTATTTAGCATTTCAGCACAAATTCACATGCCTCCCAAGTGGATCTGGATCTTTGCAGTGTACATAAGCTTGTGTTGTCTTTGTATCCTGAGTTTTATGCACTCTAAAACTAAAAAGTTTCCACCAGTTCTCTGTACTCATATTACTGAAATATTTAGCTCCATTTTCTTCAACACTGTGTGTTTTCCGACATCGCCAATGATAGATCCAAAGACAAAGATGTCATCTCAGTATCACCCGACATTACATATTTTGTGTAACTCTGCTCTGCTTCACTCCTAAAACCCTGTGAAAAACAAGTATATTACATTGGCTGCAAACGACAACACTGAATGCAGAAAAAGACCATTTTAGGCAGCCTAAATGTTACAATTACCTTCCATGAACTGAAAAGACACAAACACAGAGTGAGATGTCATAGCATATGCTGAATTTGGTCTATTTTACTATAAATGGGACCAAAATTTACCAAATCAACATCATGACCTATTGAATAAGGCTTGAATATAATGATTGAGACCATAAACTCATTAGCAAAATGTTAACTGAGGTAATAAATCAAGTGAGATGTAGGTTCATTTTCTCATAGACTTCTATACAACCTGACTTTGTTTTGTTTTTTGCAAACAGTGGAGTCATCCTCTGCAGGCCAATGGAAATAATGTAATTTTAAGGTGCTTTCACACTTTTCAGGCCCTGCTCAGTGCTGCATTGCCAGCTCGGTGTGTTGGCATGGCTACACAAGTGGCAACTTAAAATGACATAAGATTAATGAGAATCCCCCCTCCCCCATGGGAATCAGTTATAAAAGGACACAATGCCTGAAGATGGAAACAGAGGGTAACAGCTCGACAACTGGGATGAGAAGATGTGAGGGAAGGGGAAAATAAATAACATCCCAGTGTGTGGACACTACAGTAATTGAACTGGATGAATTGGAAACACCTCCAGCATGAACTCTGTGGCTTTAACCGCCTGACACCAATCACCAGAGCCTGATTTTAATTTGGTCATTTCTTCTTGGTTAGAGCATGTGGGACACTTGGGAGCACACGGAGATAACAAGCAGTGAGATGGATTCAAACCGACTCCATTCCGAGTTGAGGTGCCACATCCTGCTGGGCTATCTGGCCCCTCCATGTGGTTTATATGCTGGTCCAGCTTCCATAGTATTTACTCCCTTTAATCTCCCATGAGGCCTTGGGCTAGAGTGAGATATGCGCCTGGGGGTAAAACGGAGGGTAATTCACACTCAGACATGGAATTATAATGTTTCCATGCATGAAGCCTCTGAATAATTTACAGCTTTCAATGGCTTAACATTACTCATCCCGAACATACACACACATACACACGCACACGCATACATCCACACACACAGGTCTGGAACCGCCCAGGCTGCGGTGCAGATTTAGTCATCGCCCTCGCCTCAACAATCTCTCAGTGGTGCATCACTAAATACAGCCCCCCTCATCTCATTCTTTCTGACAGCCTGTGCAGCATATAATTATGTCCCCCCTGAAACCAGGGCGGTAATCTCACACACTTGTCTGGCCATTATTATGGAGGCTCTGGCTTCTCTCTGCCCACACCCTGCCTTCCCTCAACCTCTTTCATCCAGCACTTGTTCTTTCAGCTTGAGCTCTGATTTCTCTATCTCTTACTCCTTCATATCTCTCGCTCTCCCTCCGTCTCTCTATGGGCCAAAAGCCTGAATGAGAGAAAGAATGAGAGAGAGAAAGAGACGCTCTGACATTAACGAGATTGCTCGTTAAGAAAGGAGGGAGGGGGAGAAGGAGAGAGGAAGGGAGGTGGAAAATGGAGTGGCTGTAATTGGGAGGGTTTTGAAAAGGAGAGAAAGAAAAGACAGAATTAGGTTTCCATCCAGAGCCTGTCTGAAAGTGTGTGTGTGTGAAGCAGATACAGAGGGGACTAAATATAAGGTGAGAGAATGACTTGTTGGATTTCTCAAGAGGTGCTAAAGGTCAGACAGACCTATCAATCAGGTTCATACAAAGACCCGGGTCTGACTCCCCCCCTACGCTCACCAGCTCCCTCCATCTCTCTTCAGAGACAAAGAAACACTTTACAGTAACAGGCTGCTGGAGACTATTTCCTCCCAGTGCTTGTAGCTATACTGCACTGTCAGCAGGCCCATTACAGAAATGCATTTCATTGGCATTTCACTTCTTGTTGGGCAGAGAGGGTAGAAAGCTGCTTCACAAAACCAGACACATCCTGCCGAGACAGCTAGCAACATAAAGAAGTGTCAACTTCTCTCTGCATGTGGATATATTTACTCTTTCTCCAACAGTTTAACCCTCTAAACCCCACAACACAACTCTGGGTTTTAAAGCCACGTTTTCTATATGAAAATTCACTAGAATTACACCATGTATCATAGCCAGAAACTGAAAGCATAGGAGTTATTGTTGGATTTCCAAATGTCCAACAGTCCTTGAATGAACCATGTATGACACATGCTTCTGTCAGGAAAAATAACTAAATATAAGGTTAGAAAGGTGATATTTCAAAGGAAGTAGATCACAAATCACTTTATTCTACAAATCTCATTTTAAATTTGGCTGACCCTTTTGCAATAATAAAAAAAAAACTGCACTCCTGAGTTAACTTTGAAGCCATGAATGACTCAGCTGAAACCAACTGTTATGTGACAATAGTTCAGCACATCTTGGCTCCTGCTGACTGTTTACATAGACCACAGAGGAGAGGACAAGAGAGGTTGAAAAATGGTTCATAATTCAATATGTTTAGCATATAGAAAAACTTTAAGTTACACTTGTGGAGTTAGTTAGTTAAAAATGTGTATGCTTTTTTACAGCATTATAATTGTGTTATACTGCACAAAAGACATTTTTGAGTTATGCCTTCTTCTAGTCGTGATTGTGCTGTTTCCATAGAGGTGCAGGACTTTCATACTGCAGTGAAGAAATAAGGCCTCAGTGAGTAAAATGTGACAGGAGCAAAAACTGCTTAGATTTCAGGAGGTAAAGCCTGAAGTGGTGATGTAAACTCCCTTTTGTTAGTTTATTTTCCCATTTGAAGGACTGAACCTCCCTCGAAACTTTTTCAGCTCATAATTCTTGCTAATAAAAATTTAGAGACACTGATATCCGAGTGTCTGAATGAGCCCGTGTGTGGCTGAAAGTGTGGGGCTTTGCATTTCTTAATGTGTAAATATGTGCCAATAACTGTGTGTATGTGTGTGTGTGTAAGTCGGTGTAATCCCTCGCTATGGGATGCCCTCCCTTCTTCCCGTGCCAGATGAGGAGATATTCTGCCAAATTTCGACGGGCAAGTGGGCTGCCAACTGCGAACATACACTCTCAACCGCACACTGAAATCATACACTGGCATGTGACGCATGCATATAGGACACAAAGAGCCATGTGAGTGTGTGTGAGTGTGTGTGCAGAAACAGACACAAACACAATCTTGGCTGGGTGTGGGCAGGTTTATTCTAGTCTATAGGTCTGGAAGAAATGTTGGGGGATTAGGGAGAGAGCCCACAGAGAGGTAGATGGAGGAACTACAGGAGGGATGGAGGGATGGAGATGAAAAGGAGAGGAAGACAAGAAAAATATGAAAGGATCGCAAAGAAAAGATGGACGGAAATTAGATCGAGAGGCATGATGACGGAGGAATAAAAGCAGGCCAAGCTGGTGCTATGAAACAGTTAACTCCATGGTTTATACAGAGGGATGGATTATCTCTACCTCTCTGTTTCCCCCCTCCTGCTCCAATCTCTCCATTGTGTGCCACTATAGAGCTCTATGGAAGCAGCGGTGTAGGGGGGGGGGATTGAAAGAAATTCCCTCTCTTTCTCTTTCTCCAGCTAAATTAATAATATGAAGCTCTCTATCCCTCTCAGTCTGCTTTATCCTTTTATTCGCCCCCCTTCTCCGCTTTATCTCAGAGTATTCCTTGATTCTATTATTCCCTTGGCTGTATGCTAGAGTTATAGGAGTATATGCTGCTGTGTGTGTGTGTATATTCAAAGCAAGCTTGACAGGCTGCACACCAAACTGAGCATGAGAAGTTTTTTGCTGGTGAGAGACTGCAGGGTATGAAAGAGAGAAAGAGTGAGAAATAGCGAGAGATAGATACAAGCGCGACAAAGGGAAAGCGGAGGGTGAGAGGGAGAGAATGGGGAGAGAGAGAGAGAGAGAGGGTAAGAAGAGAAGTGAGAGGGAAAGTGACGTGCAAAGGCGGAGGTGTGAGATGAGACCAAATAGATCAGAGTCACAGTTTCTAATAAGAGGTATGACACTTTCTCATCTTTAACCTTGATACTTTTTTATCCCCTTAACCCTCTATCCCTCCTGTTTTCCACCTGTGCTCCCCCTCCCCTCTTTTTTCTCTCCCTTCATCCCTCCTCTTTCTTTGCTCTTCATCAGTTCTTGAACTGGAGTAAAAAAAGCTGCCAGTAGTACTCAGAACTGCAAGCACATGCAGCGTTCGTTGTTAATTTGTGGGTGTAAATTACAAATTCATAATTCAAAACACTGCATGTGTACAAATTACCTGCTGGGCTGTGTGTATACTGTTTATAGCCAGAGGATTTTAGAGGTGCGAGCAGGAATTTGAGCTCTTACCCAGCAGCTTTTTGCCTGAAGCAGACCTGACACCTCCTCTCACCTCTCGCCGTTCACCTCTCTTAGCCTCTCAAACAGGAAACAAGCCTACTTTGGCCGACACTTATATTGTTTTTCCTTTTTCCATAAGCTCAGGTAAGCCCATTTTAATTGCGCCAAAGAGTGCTGCTGCTGCTGCTGCTGCTGCTGCTGCTACACATTAAAAGTTTTACACCAGCGAAGCAGTGGGAGCCTTCTAATGTGATGCATCTATGCAGTGAAGCATTTGTTCTCCAGTTCGCTTCATAAGCAATGAATAAAATAAGCACCACGCAACATGATGCGAGGATATTCAGCACTTTTTGGTCAGCAGATCAGCTTTCAGTACTGCAGAGAGGGAAAGTAGAAGCAGTGAGCTGTAGGGCTGCACTATGACTACATCCATCAGATAGTGGTGGGAGGGACAGGGGTGTAATGTAACTAAGTACAATTACCTCAGCTTTCACCTTCAGGTTCAGTACTTAAGCATTTACATTTTATTATATTATATACTTCCTTATTTTGGAAGCCTGTATTTTACTTTTGACTCCAGAACATCTGACTTTTTGATGATCTTGATTATTACAGATAACTCCACTAATAAATTATGATGCATTATTAGCTTAAGCTACTATATTTTTTTATTTATTTAATCAAGTATATTTTGATGATAATACTAGTAACAGGGTAGTTCTATACTATGGTGATGCTACTTTTACTAAAGTACCATTGGCACTGACCAAATGGAACAGTCTGAAAAGTGAAGCCCCTAAACCTGTATTCTTTCTGATGGCCAGTAGGGGGCGACTCCATCGGTTCAAAAAAGAAGTCAAATTGTATAGAAGTCTATAGAATTTTGACCCTTGATCACAGTGTGTTGGTCAACTAAAAATGTCTTTAGTGATCAGTTGTACTAAAAGACATGGTTCATTTTGACTTATGGAAACAACTTGCTAGCCAAGCTAGCTAGCTAGTGCTCGCATTAGCTGCTTATTTAGCATCTTTCTTCCTAGCTCCACAAATATGGTCACTTTTGGTTGCAAAAAAACAAGATGGCGATAGCCAGAATACTAAACTCGAGGCTTCAAAACTATAGTCCACAAACCAACGGATGATATCTAGGTGACTACGTCCACTTCTTTTATTTGACTCTGGCACTGACTGGAAAGAGCAGGTACTCATGTCGGTATCAGAGGATACTGGCCCAGTGCTTGTCACCCTCTTTTTCCCTTCCTTCCCACTTCCCTCTCTCTCTTCCCCATTTCTCTCCCTCCCTTTGTTTCTGCCAGTGGATGTCTTTAATCAGAGTGTCAATCAGAGTGCGACGCGTGTAAGAGAATGAAGCTTAATCCAATATAAGATACACAAGATAATACAGCTGTTAAAACCATCAGCCGCCTGCCAGATAACAACCCTGTCACCCACATTAAGTCTCTCATCTCCCTCACTTTCACTCTTCCCCGTTGTCGAATCCCGCTTTTTTTAATGGTGAAATGAATGGTTGTTAAATGTCAGCATCTCTCCATCAGCTTCTTCCTTTTTTTCATTTTTAAATTGAAGTCTCTTTGCGTCATACTCTCCTTCAGGGTTATTATTGTTAACACGCAGTCAAAATCCAGCCATGAAAAACACTGGTGGATAAACTGAAATTAGATTTAAAATTATGGTGGAAAAAAAAAGCTAATCAAATCTTGCCCATGAAGACATAAAATTAAATAATAAAAATACTTTCTTTTTTGCCAAAATAGAGACAAAATCCTTAAGATCCCAAAGAAAATACCCTTTCACATACAGAAATACCTTTCAAATATTACATTAAAAGTGACACCAGCCTGATATTAAACAGTACTTTAATTAAAAGTTACTATTAAACTGTAAAATCCTTGACCCTTCAGTCTTTTTCACTACCAACAGAGAGAGAAAACGTCATTTCTCTGATGCAGAGCTGACTGCTGCATGTTGGATTAAAGCAGGGAGAATATTCAAAGGATTGGGGCAGATTAACCAGTTAATGTGACATACTGGCCAAACTGGTCAGATTATCAGGCAGCTAAAGAGAGATAGTGAAGGCAAAACAAGGAGTGAAGTTAAAAACAAAAGGACACAGAGAGAGTTAAAGCAGGACCACAGGTGGACAAACCGGTTAAAGGAGGTGAAGAGTGAAAGCTGCACACTGACAGACGGTTAAACTAAACAGACGTTTAACAGACAGATAGATGGAGAGATAGTCAGAGAGGAAAAACTGGGAATTAAATGGAGGGTGACTGCTAGAGGAGGGGCTTCTGTCACAGGAGCGGCTGGAAGCAGTGGTTGGTGTTAAAAAACAGCATGGTTTAAGGACGGAGAGATAAGATAGGACTGCAAGCTATTCATCATATTTATAGAGGTGACATTTAGCCTGATGACAGCTTGGTGCAAGTGTGTTTTGAGGGTGCAAAGACCACATAAAGGACGGAAAGTTTGAAAATCACAGGGTGAATTAAGGATTACAGGCAAAAAAAGAAGATGTTTTGTATCTAATTGTGCATTTAAAGATGCATCTTTTGTTACATGCTTCTTGAAGAATGAGCATGATTGTGATGAAAGCTCCCATATTATAAAAGGTAGATTTATATGTTTTAATAAAGAAATTCCAATTGCTATATAAATTCTATCAAAGTATGGAGAAATGGACACAGCAGGGCCGGTGCAGGACCAACGATAGTGAACATGCACCAGAAACACTGAGCAATCAGAGCAGACTGGGCAATTTCATTTAAAGAGACAGGAACTAAAACTAAGTGTTTAAGACAGAGGGTGAATACAGGTATATTCAGACAGACAGTATGAGAAAAATTATGTTTTTTGAACATTTAAGTATGTAAACATATACCAAAATACCAAACCCTTCAATAAAATGAAGCTTAAAATGGTAATTATATGTCTCCTTTAATATGTTCCCCTGACTTTCAGTTAATCTGAAGAATTACTACATTGGATAGCAATGACATAATATTCTCTAAACCAATAGTCAATGCATCATCAACAATGATTACTTTCATTACAGATTAACTGGCTGACTATTCTAATAATTTGGTCGATAAAATGTCCAGAAATAGTCATAATTGCCCATCCCAATTCCCCAGAGCTCATACTAGCCATTTGAAAATGTTTCACTGGGAATAAAAATGTGTTTTTGCACATTAAAGCATGTAAACATGTTCTAGTAGAAAACCAAAATACAAGTATTAACCTGTAAATGAGCATTATATCAAAATATATATTAATGAGCTGATTATTTGCACTTGTGCTCATCTCTGTTAGTTCTTTCTGTTGTGTGTAGGTGCAGGGCCGATCGTCTTTGTCCTAGTATAGGATACCTGTCAACTCCTAAAAACACACACATACACACACACCTGTCTCTTGTCTAGGTGAGGCATAACGCACGGGTGGGACGAAGAGATAGAGAAAGAGTGAGACGGGTTTTGGAGAGAGGGAAACGGGGCTTACGGAGGACAGAGGGAGGACGGATGGAAAGCTGAAGATAAACTAAGCTTCAGACAGCAAAGCAAAACGGGTGTTGGGAGAAAGACGCACTTTGTTGCGCGGGGAGAGCGGACAAGTGGGACTGACAGGCAGGTTTGAAGGTGGAAAACAGGAGCGGGATGCAAGAGATGGCTTCGGAGAAAGAGGGGGGAAATGAATGGACAGGAGAAGAGAGGGGAAAAGGCAATGGGAGGAGAGAAAGAGAGGGGTGAGGGAGAGGAGGGAGGGTCTGTGGGTTCATAATCCCCTTACAGACAGCTTTGTTGAGTGATTGACAGCCCAGCACGCCACGTTAGAGCCCGAGCACACGGAGGCCGCTATGGCTGGAGGGATTATCTCTCCCCTGGCTTACAATCCTCCCCCTCACCACCTCATCACCCTTCCTCCCCCCCTCTTGATAGGGTCAAGTGGTACAGGCCAGTTTCTGTTGTTTTCACGCTCTCTTTTCATGCTCGCCCAGAAACCTTGCTTTGTCTCACATGATTGTGTTGTTTTGCAAATAATGCTTAATGCGGCAATGGATGGGTGGGGGGGCAGAGGGGGGGGGTGGTAAGCAGCAGGGGAGGGTGTACACAAACCCACGCAGGGCATGTACACGAGTGCACGCACCCACGCATGACGCATGCCTGACATCCACACAATCACACTTGCACACTAACAGGCGCACACACACATAAAAGTCTATTCAGCATGCAAGGGCATCATGAGGGTACAGAAGCACTTAAACAAGACCTTGAGTGAATTCTTTTGTTCTAGCTAAGTACCACCATAATAGAGTTAGCTCGCCCGTCACAAGAGTGATTACATTTAAGAGGAAACATAAGGAGAAAGCAAAGGTTTTGATTAAAAGGAGATAACATAAAAAACAGCTGAATTACAGCACTTATGCATGATAGCGGCATTGTTTAGCCGCTCTGAAGCAGCTATGTTAAAGCTTTTGGGAAATCAGATAATATGTGTGATTTACCAACTGCCAAGAGTATACACCTCAGAGGCTGGACGCGCTGCACGGCTCAGCTGTGTACACACACGCCACACACACATAAAACGGCCACCCAGGACTAAGGTTCCAGATGGGACGGGCCTAACTGGGAGCAGTGGCTCTCCTGATGCACACAGAACCAAACACAAACACCACAGCAGCTGTGAGGAGGGTTTAAACGGTTTTTTAAGAGCAAAATTCAAGCACTTTTAAGGGATCTAGCAGATGTGGCAATCACCAGAGGCCCCATGTTACAATATAATCCCAATACTTAAATCACGACAAGATCATTTTGCGATATTGAACATTTTTCAATACACTGAGTAGTTATTACGTTGTTTTTGAATTCACATTATGTCCCTCCAAAATGAAAAACTAATGTTAGTATCACATCTACATAGTACATCTACAATTCAACTGAACGAAAACATATGTGGACTACTGTAGAGATCATTTGAAGAATGACACAAAAAAGTAATGCAACCCCTTCAGCAACACAGGAGTTTGAAAGTAAGTTACTGTTCGATTGAAATTAAATAAAATGTCTCATCTTAGCACCACTTATGTATTTATAACCTCTATTTAACCAGGTAAGAGCCTCACTGAGATTTAAAAAATCACTTTTTTTAAAGAGAGACCTGGCCAAGAAGGCACCATAAAACATTATTATTCTGGTATTAAAAAGTTTAATTTGTATTTGTAATATCATAATTTATAAAACAAAATGTTCATACTTGGCATCAATGTATTGATAATGATGGCTGAAAAATATTGACATGATGCTGTATGTACCTAAACAAAAAAATTCCAGACTCTATTTTAATCATCACATCTACAACTTTTTCAATGCAAAATTGTATGATATCCTTAGAAATAAGACATGACAAGCGCTTCACATATTAACACCTGATGATCGCTGCTTAAAACACATTGTCAGTGTTGTAAAACTGTTCTTTTTAAGCTCCAAAACCTCTTGGCTAGAAGGTTTTGGATCAGGGTTAGGCTTAAAAAAAGCAACAACTTCAGGACAACAGAACATGAGCACGAGTCTCTTGATTTAAAGTCCTGGGTTTGTTTGTTTAACCTCTCGGTCCTGTAGGAATCACTGCAAACCGTTCATAAGAACCTTGAAAACATTTAAGCACTTTTCAAACTTTAAATGAATCCTGTGGGTGTGTGTTAGTTTGCAAGGACACACACACTTACTTTTTAAAAGCCGTGCAGCCGGAGAGTTCTCAGCTCCACGTAACGGAAATAACACACATATATGCATGAACACGCATCCACGCACAAGGTACAGGGCTGCACATGTTCAGTAAAGTGACCCACAGTCGTGCCACTCATCCATCAACTGAAAACCAAAGAGAGACTGTCGAAAAGGAAGGCTTTTGTCCCATCTCCCCCCTTTTTCACCCCCCTGCACACCAGCATTCTTCTGGCTTGATTTTCTTTGTGGGGAAGTAGGGAGAAAGGGAAGAAAGGATGAAAGAAAGGAAGAAAGGAGGGTGCTCCATCTGTTTTTTTTCTTCTCCCCCTCCTGTGGCTGGGGACCTGCAATACAGCTGCACTGTGAAGGAGAGAAAGACTGATAAAGAGTAAGAAAGATTTTTGGAAGGGAGCTTAGCGGACGGGATAGCTAATGAGGGAATGGCTTCCTGATTTCCTGAGAATTTCGAGGGAGTGGTACATCTGCTCAGGCATGTACGTGTGTGTGTGTGCGTGTGTGTGTGTGTGTGAGGGCCGAGCGCTGGCTCACAGTTCTTCCCAAATGACTTTGACACCGCAGTGATAGGCAATCATGATTATTCATCCTGTCTTCACTACAGAGGACCTATTTACTGCTGGACAGTGATGAGCCAATGAGGGGAAACAGAGACTACACATCAAAAACCACCCACCACGAAGAAAAAAAAGGCTTCCCAGATTGGGGGGGAAAAGGAGAAAAAGAAGAAGAGAAAAAGATGAAAGCATTTTTTTTTAAAAGAAGGGAATACATTTTTACTGTCTGCCAACTAGCTGTAACATGATAACTGCTTGGATATGTGGAGAAGGAAACGCACAC
>CAFUXE010000288.1:5961-25077 GCA_903364295.1 Serranus cabrilla | reverse complement strand
AAGAACCCCCCCCTCCCACCACCACACACCTCTATACGCTCACCAACGTGCGCCCCCCTCTCCTCAACGCCATGTTGGAAGAGCAAGAGCGCCCTCAATGCATCTAGTGGGCATCACATGTGGCACAACTGAAAAAATCCAGCTGGAATATTAGAAGGATATAAATGTCAGCCAAGATATAAGCCCCTATAGGAGTATTTAAGGTTTATTAAAAATAAAATATGCCTCAAGGTGCAGCATGAGCTCATTATAGGTGTATTAAAGGAATATTATTACACTATTTTAAAATGTACACACTGGGTAACTTGCATACTTTTGGAAAACAATGCTAACTGTATTATAATAAATGACGCATTATCACTGGCCTGGATTCACCTCATAAGTCTGCAGCCCAGTCTAAACAAAAAGAATCCCCTCTCTCAGCGTGGGAGGATGTGGCCCTTCTCTCTCTCGCTGACAGCTGGGGAAGAGTCCCAGCATCCAGCAGCAGCACTTCAAAGTCAGCTTGACGAGGTACAGGACGAGCCGGGTGACAGGCCCCACTGAGGGCCACACACACCACTGTTTACACTGAGGCCCTGGTCTCTAAGAACACTGACAGTGATTCACGTCTACACTGTTACACACACACAGAAACATGGGTCTGACTGAGGGTCAAAACTGTGGCTGTACTGCCCCCATGTGGTGGATACAGATCATGAACCTGACTCCACTGTAAGTCAGAGAGATGGTGCACCCGGCCAGACCACTGTTACTAAACCCAATTAAATATTTGATCTTCCGGTGATAGAGTTTTACACACTCTCTGCCCGTCCTACTACACTTTCTGTGATGTCTGTGATAAAAGGGTGGTATCTCTCTGTGATATCTGGGGTCAGTGTTATCGTTTTCCACCTGAGAACAAATGTGTTACTCTGCTTTCACACACTGAAAACAGAGCGATAAGATAACATAAACCTAGGTGTCCTTAAAGGAGCACTGACAGTTTTACACATGCAGTCCAGTGTATTCATCAAGGCCTACTCAGCATGTAAAAACAGTTGTGTAATGTCTTTTGTGGCCATGAAAGGAACTTTCTTATGACATATATATACTAAATATATCCGCCTTGGGCTCCAGACTTATTTAGCAGCAAGCCTGCCTTATGAGTCGGAGGTGTGCGGTTTGAAAGTGGAAATTTTGGAGGCCATTGAATTTTTTTTAGTGCAATGCTTAATTGTTGGAGTACCCCTTTATTTTGTAGTCCCTTTCTACAGAAAAGGACTACAAAATCTTTACTTTCTAACATTAGTTGAGATAAAATGTAATCTTTACTGCCATGTTAATGAGGCAAACCCTTTTCTTAGACTTTATTTCTACTATCCAAATATAATTAGGGCCCACATGATATTTTCAACTAAGAAATTAATCAAGAGGGAAAGCTTTGCAACCAGCCCTGTTCCCCAAACTGTAGCTCCACTGCACACACTCCACTGCACATACAGAGAGAGAAAGACAGAAGGGAAGATACCTTTAATACTTTTTTATTGAAAATATGTCCCTTAAAAACAGAGGGAGAAAAAACGTGATGCACCATGGACACCTCCTGCTGTTCCTGCACAGACAGGCAGAGAAAGGAAATGAAAGTGAGGCAGAGATAGAGGAGAGTAAAGTTACAGAAAAGTCAGGTGTGCAAGAGCTGAAGCTGGCGAAGCTTTAGTGGGCTGCTCAAAGGCACTTCGGCAGAGCACATGAGTGAATATAAAAGGACTGAAACCAGGCTCTGAAGGACAATCTGCAAGGAAGACAAAAGTGCAGGCATTTCCTCCGCAGTGCAAAATTACAGCATGCTCTCAACAAGAATTGTAATTGCAGGTTATGAGATCCAAACAAGAAACAAATACAGCAAGGAGATTTTATAGAGATGGTCAGAGGGAAGGAAATAAAAAAAGTAAAAGAGAGCAGAGATGGAGCTTTTTCTGATGCACTGACCTCCTGAAACCTTGGCAGGGCAGATGACAGAACTAAATGTAGTGGAGGAAGACAGACTGGTTTAGAGACAACAGTAGTTCAGAGGTGGAGCTGGCATGAAAAACAAACCTTCTGCTCTGTCTGGGAATCTATCTGTGTGGGAAAACTGGCTGGTTTGTGCATGTAACGGAGATGACTCAGATTTAAAAACTGCACAGCTATAAGATGCCACCTACATGAGAGGTGCCATAGTGCTGAATAACTGAATGTACTTTTCTGGGGTGATGTGTGAGCGGAAATAAGGAAGGAAGTCAGGAAGGAAGTTTGACGATGCATTTGTATGCTTAATATACACCCATAGCTGGTATGTCAGTGTTTATTAGTGCTTATTTATTCATGCTGACCTCATTTACTGCACCGACCTTCAACTCTTCTTCATAACCGCATCCTCTCCCTGGTGACTCCGGCTGCAGTCTGCTCGAGCTGCCAGACCTCCACACACACACACAAACACAATGTACTAGAAATACACACATTTACACACAATCCAGCTGCATTTTGACACTGCATGTATAGCTGCAAATATAAGCAGTTACAGTAAGTGCATGGTTTACTTTATGCATGAAGGGTTAAGGATAGATACACACACACACACATACACACATGGTGGCGGCAACACAAAAATGTCAGACAGGAAAACATGCACCCTGGTGGGAGTGAAATTTACACAGAGGGTGGTACAGGAATGTGTGTGTGTGTGTGTGTGTGTGTGAGGAGCATGGAACCCTTGTTTCGCCTTGTAGTTGATAGATCTCAGCTGCAGGTCTTTATACCTCAGCATCCATCTGTCCCTGTGAGCTTCGTTCTCCTCACACACACACACGTGATCGTATCTTCCTGTGACAGAGAGAGACGAGGGGTTGAGGGGATTAAATGAGAGGTGAGGGGTTGTACAACATGTGATGTACAGATCAGATATATGGATCATATGGAGTGACTCACTGACTCTGCATCAGTAAACACACACAGCAGGCTGTGTGTTAGCGCTTCTTTAGCCTTACTTCTGAGGACTTTCCTGCAACCTCTCCTGCCAGTCCTTCTCCTAATTTTCCTAAATCCAGTTTTAATGCATTAACTATTTTTTGAAGAGACAAAAAAACATCAAGCGAGCAAAAAAATCTTTTATGTGCATTTTTGAAAGTTTCTGAAGCTGTTTCCATCAAACTTTTCTCATACAAATCTTCAAAATGGGTATAGAAGTGAGTCTATGGAAACACAACTACTGCTACAAATAAAGACATTGCTACAAAGAAGCTTTATATGGTCACAATCTCTGCTTATGTTCCTGAGGTATAGCGTTAGATCATTAAGTTTGACATAAAAGTGTTTTTTCAGAGCATTATGATGTTACAGTGAGGTTGACCTTTGACCTTTTATAAATAAATGTTCATCATTTTAGATATTGGAGTGAAATTTTGTCATAATTAGTGTATGAATTTTGAGTTATGGCCAAAAACATGAAGGAATTCCCCCCAAAAGTTGATATATTTTGTATATGAGAACGGTGAACAGATGAATGGATAGAAAACAACCGGAAAAACCCAACTCCTCTGGCCCAGCTGCTGCCTGCGTGGAGGCATGAAACAAGCCAGTCCCTTCACAATTGACTTGCCAAATTTAAAGAATCCCCTCAAGGCATTCCTGACAAATTGCATTCAATAGAATGGGACTAACAGAAAATAAAGGAAGGAAAATACAAAAAAACATAATCAAATATGTAAAACAGATGAAATAATCATACTCAAGGACAAGCACAGCACATGTGATGGGTTTTTTTCATGTGCTGGACACAATGCAATGCACTGAATTTAGAAGCGCAGTGGGAGCAAATAAAACACTGGAAACTAAAGCACTAAACCTTGAGCAACTCAGAAAATGTGGCTGAAAATAAACAGTAAGGTAAGTTTGTTTCTTATAATAGGGCAATGTCAATAATTTAAAGCACATTCTTTTTATCGGTGGATTCCAGCTTTTTTTTGGCTGGCAGCCCTCGTAACTGTCTGCAACTGCACACAGGTTGAAAACACAGTATGAGTTGTGAGCACTTAATCCAAAAAGTGATTTTTCTTCTCTTAACCGCTCTGCTTGTTTCATCTGAATAATTGGTAGATGCCTGAAGAGATAAAAAACATCCTGAATTTCACAAAAAAGCAACGATTAGAGTCATTAAAGTCAGACAAACAATGGAAATTGAATGAGCAGAACATCATTTCTATTCTGTCCTGTTTGATTGATCATCTCACAGCCCCTTTGATTCATCCTGTGTCCTTTGGAGGGGTCACAAGATAGCAGAACCACTGCTGCATTCAGTGATAAGTGGTATGGAATTGGGGCACAGCACAGATTTTCAGTCCTGCCAGGTATTAACATTAACTGCAGTCAACTGTATGCACCTGGTGTCCCAGGAGTGAAACCAGCTACTAATGCCCCTTTCCATATACATGTGCTGGCTCGGCTTGGCTCCGTTTGCCTCAGCACAGCACAGCAGGGATTTGCATCTCCTTTACAGCAGGGCTTAGAGGTGTGTCTGTAGCTGATGAGCTGATGGTTTAAAAGTAGCGTCCTCTTTACTGCTGTTTACTACAGCGCTGTGCAAAAACAAATCACTATTCTCGCCAGCCAATCTCTTTAGTCTTTGTTTTTTTTAAACATGCAGTGGAAACTGATGAAGTATCTGCTAAATCTGGCAATACCAGCAGATTTAAACATGTCATCATTGAATGCTGACATATGACGTAAGCGCAACCCACTTGGAGCCTCTTGGCTGGACTCTGGAGATGACCCATCTGGAGCACTACTTGGCGCAAGTGGGCAGGCTAAAACTGGCAATGTTTAGTTGATACAGTGAAAAATGCCAATGGAAAGGCCCAGTATAAGCAGCCCAGTCACCAGGAGAAATCCTGCAATTATGTGGTTCTGCAAACAACAGATGTTTTCCGTGCCCTTTAGTGTCTGTGTGAAAGGCACCGTGCTGGAGACTAAGTATAATGAGCTTCAAAGTCCGCGTTAGTTGGAGGTCAGGGTGGTTGGACAGGTTAAACAGACACCAGACTTTCACCCAGGAGACTGTTACAGGTCCCATTCATCTCCAGTGTGACACCCAAAGTCAATGTTGTTATTGTAAGTTACACATTACTTTCTATCTGTCGTCTACGTCACATATTTAACTGCAAACAGTAGTTACGTAGAAAAGAAATATTTTTCCTAAGCATAAAAAGTGTTTTTTGTAATGTTATCAACAGGTTTAAAACAAGTGGCAACCTTCTGAGGTTAAACAATAAGCCAATGTGAAAGTGCCAGAACCTGCAATTCCTAGACTAGCCACATGAGGTTGGCTCCAAAAAGGGAGCCTATCCCCATAGACCCCCATGTTAAAATGGCAAACTTTACAGCAGAAATAAACATGTTTACAGACTGGTACAAAAAACTGGTTTGGTCTCCATAGCTAATATCCCGTCCATGACAACTGTTGGCCATAATTAGGGGCATGGCTGCTTTGTGTGACAGGATGCTGCTCTAACAGGTGGCTCATCGCTGCACTCAGCCCACCTCAGCTCCCCCAACTCCACCTCTTTGCCCCTTTTTTGGATGAGCCAGGAGTCCGGTCCTGCCGAGATTAGCTTCATCTTTGCAGAGATGACATCTATATTATATACAATCTATGGTTTAAAGCATCACGAGTAGGATTTTACAGTGGGTTCAAAAAAAGTCAAGATTGAATGGATCTGCGGTTTGCAAAAAGTAAAATCTACATTTATTCTAAAACTGGGTTGATACAAGACCAGCACTAAAATCATAGGCTAGAATTAATCCCTACACTAACTTTAATCCAGAGGCCTTAATACTAAAGTAGCCACTTTTGAGGTGCAGGCCACCCACAATGTGTCTACTTGAGAGGATTTTCCTCATTTTTCTGTCTTCATTAGGATATTTGATGCATGAACACGCTCACACACACATCTTTCATCACTTGGACTTTGGCTTTTATATCCTCTGCGTGTCTTCGTCCTCCCTCCTCTGCCTCCCTTTTCATTTTCTCAACAGGGCGCCTCCTTGCTCCTCCTAATCTCCTCCTCCATCTGTCTCCTCAGCCCCAAGCAGAGCTCCGCTGACCCGGCCCACTGCTCCACCTGCTCTCCCTGACACCACTCCATAAACCTCCCCCTCCAGCCACTGTGGAGAAGGGAATGAGGGAGGGAGGGTGGTTTTTGGGAAGGTGTAAAGAATGGACAGGCACTGGGACAAGAGTTGTCCATGCAGCCTGAGGGCAGGTAGAAGGATGAATTTAGGCCCTACTGCTCTACCTTTCCCCAGAGTGCAATTACGCAAGCAATTACTCTCCCTGGGCATCACACAGCCCACTAAACCGCCAAGATCACATCCAATCTGTCAGGGCCGGCTGGGATACTGGATGCTTAATGTACTTCAATAGGCTCAGACTCATGATAACTAGCT
Source organism: Serranus cabrilla (assembly GCA_903364295.1). NCBI lineage: Eukaryota > Metazoa > Chordata > Actinopteri > Perciformes > Serranidae > Serranus > Serranus cabrilla. Next base: position 18,612 of record CAFUXE010000288.1, on the reverse strand, counting down.
ACGGGGATCGCCAGAGGGAATGTGTGGAGAGCAGGAAAAGGAGATTGGGAGAGGATGAGATGATGAGAAGAGGATGAGGTGAAGGATAGAGGGACGGTAGAGGCACACATGCAAGTACATATCTTAAAGTTGATATTCTATATGTATTAGGGCTTACATATCCGTGAGAGAAATATCAATGCAAAGCTACTCGTTTCTACCTGTCAGCAACAGTAGAATATGATGATACGACACATCTTTACTCTGTATTAATCTTCCCAGCCATTTCAGATAGATATCCGCGCTCATGGCTCCACATCTGGAGTGAATAGGGGATCAGACTCCGGAGTGAAATGAAACCTCATGGTGCTGTGCTTTTTCCTGGCTTCAGAGCATGTGCAGGAATACAGGTGCCAATTATTTTCACATCTAATGTAAACCAGAGAACAAGGACGCGTCAATCACGGCGGCTGCCTTTTGGAATGGAAATGGGATGTATTCATAGGAACGCGGCTATTTTGGCGGCTGATGAAATGGGTTGGTTGGGACTTATAAAAATATCCCTGCAGATTCAGGCTTTGTAAGGAAAACCTCAAGTCATCTGAACTTCAGACTGGTCCGTCTATAATGAGCACAAAATGTGGCTGTGTGAAAATTACACTCGACTCCTGACTGTGAACAATAAGGGGTTTCATTTTGATACATGCTCATGAAGACATTCACTATTTTGGGATTTGGCTCCTATTCTAACTCATGTTAACAGAAAAAGGCAGTGATCATGTGCAGGCAGGAAATGCATGAAGGCTGACACTACAGAAACTCAAATGACAAGATAATGTCACACAAAAATATCTACAGCCCAGCTACCACGTCTAACGCTGCACAGTGGTGTGCAAACATGCTCACACTGACAATGCAAGCAGTAAGCAAGCAAGTATAATAGTTACCAGACTTTTTTTGCGTAGCATGCTGGTAACATTAGCTTGATAACACATAACCAAAGACTGAATAAAGGTAGAAGACATCGCCACAGTGACATTACCCATTTGTGGACTAAATTTTGATGTCTTGCTTTTTGGCTGTCAAGTGAGAAAAAGGTTAATTTTCTCATAGACTTCTATACAATAAGACTTTTCAAAAAGTGTTTTTTTTTCCAATTCTGTTGGCCATTGGAAAGAATACTGCTACAGCTGAGGGAATTATCTCTCAGGCTTTTGGTCATAAACTATTGGACATTTGACTTTATGATGGCGCTTGAATAAAAGTTATTGGGTCACCAAACAATACATAGTGATGGAGCAATCCATAATAATCCATTCGAATATACATTTCACTCAAACATGACCCTAATTAATATTAATATATTCATAATATATATTATAGTATTAATGTTAGCTCTTGTCCACAGAGGCTAAATAGTTCTCAGACTGTACAGCCAACAGGTTTTACTGAAGTGGATGTTGCTTTTCACCACTGTCAGACAGCGACTAAAAGTCAGGATGCTGCTTCTAATTTGACCTTTTTCCAAGATTTCCAACTCAACGTCATGAAAGTTCAACACTAACTGTGTTCCCAAAACTTGCCTCATTGCTAGGATTTCAGGTGCCAGCACTGGAAGATAATCCGTATTACCTTTCGGTGTTGGAAATCTGCCGCTGACCAGGACGACTGATTGCTAAGTGATAGCCCAAAAAATACAGCCGGCGGCCACTTCATCACTTGTAGCTACAACAGTCTAGCAGCAGATAGAGCATCCTCTTGCCTCCAGCACAACCTAATCTTAGAAGCAAGGATTCAACAAGGCACTGGAATGATTCACTTTTTTTGATGGTACATCTCTGCTCCAGATCTTGTCCCACTGCTGCCAACATTTGATCAGGTTAAGATCTGTTGGCGTGATTAGCACTTACGTGACACTTTTCCTAAAAGCCTGGGCTGTAAACGGAGGTGTACCAGATAATGTGGCAGCTGAGTACATGCAGCACACAACCTATTAAGTCTGAAGAAAACTGAATGTAACATCTCTACTCTAGCAGTGTGTCAGAGCCGGGTCACAGTGAAGCCCTGTGCTAAGCGCCTGCCAAACACATTCAAAGTCTCGCTGAGATAAAGGAGCCGTCCCTTTGACATTTTGAGAAATGCCATGTATGACAACCTCTAAAAGCTGCAGCAAATCTGTTCCCTCTGCTTCATGTTCTAAAAAGCCTTTTCCTTTCAAAGGCAGCATGAGAGTGACAAACCAGAGAGCAGTCTAGACATTTTAGCATCTTCGGCTTCAGAGCGGTGTTCCTCTTTTCCTCCATGCTAATTCAGCCGGGGTCACACCGCTGAGTGTTTGCTTGAGTGCTTCGCTGTGGGATTAGGAGATTCAACAGGCAGACAGCCATTTGAATAATTGTTTTCAAATGTCTTTCTTAATATCAAGATCCCATTACTTACTATTCCGCACACTCTCCGGTGATGAGCGCTGGGACTGTGAAGTTTGTGTGTGCGCGCCTGTCTAATGGAAGGCACTTATGCAAGGCCATGGAGACTCACTCAGGATGCGACGTAAATGGAAGCACAGAACACAGAAACACAGAACACTTGATGTGGATTGGCTCATTAACTGCACAAGTGGAAGGACTACACTGCGGCCACCTTGGGATGAAGATAATGGCTCTGCTGTCATCTGTGTGACAGTACTAAGGTTTGGCCGACTTGGCTTTCTCTAGGCGGCGAAGAACCAGTTTCTACACAAGCAACATAAAGACGGACTCTAAATGTCCCACTGTGTAAAAGGGATCTTTCCAATGTTTGTAAAAGTTATAAAGCAGCTCTAGGTGCTACATAATTACTGTGAGTCTTAAAATGCTCAATTAACTGAGAAAAGCAGTTAATTGAGCAGAAACTGTGCTTTAAAATGAGCTGTCAGGACTTCTGTAACGTAATGTCTACAGTATACTAAATACAGGGAGTCCATAAGTCTCTTTACACTTTAAAAAAATATTACAAAGGCAATTGATGAGATATCTTAATCAGATTTGTTGTATGTACTCAGTGGTTATCAACATTTTTAAATCACATTGCATCCGTTCCCCGGCTGCAATGATGGTGCAGAGAGAGAGAGTAGGTACTTACCTCAGGCATTGTCTTCTTGATCATATCTCCTGTAAAAAGTTTTCATTTCAGTGTATATCGGAGAGAACAGCGTGTTGGGGAGCTACGCTGAAAGCAGAGCTTTACAAGCTACCAATTACTTCACACTAGAGGAAGTTAGAGTAAATCTACCCTGGGGAGAAATCTAGTTTGGTCAGCTAAAGCAGAAAAAGAGTACAAGTTATGAATTTCCTTACCACCAATAATGCTGCTATCTGTTGCTGCCAGATTCAGCAGCATTACTGGGCATTACTGTTTTGAATTAATTTGCCTGTGCATGTGTATTTTCCCACAAATTCCATTTAGAACTACACACAAATCCACTTTAAAAAAAATAAATAAAATAAATAAAGGGTTTAATCTGAGTGCATTTCTTATTAAGAAAAAAATGTTTGTGTAATGTTATTCGTATAATACTCAAGCAAAGTTCAGTAAGTGTGTGGCTGTAGCTCTTTGACTCATACCATTGCCTTGGCATGCCTTCACAACGGTCAATAATTTAACTACTTGAATCACTTCACAAATATAAATACAGTTGAACTACCAGCAAGTTGCAAAATTTGCTTAAACTACATGTAGTTCACTACTCCCCAACACTGAGAACACATATGCTAATACAGATATGTTTTTGAAATTTGAACAGTTTGACAGTAACAAACCTCTTCCACACTTTGGTATAGTTTTAAAGCAGCTAGGAGGAGTTTTTAACTAGTTATGAAACAGTATTATTCGCCAGTTGGGGTGAAAATGTAAACATCAAAATGTAAACAGAAAAATGCAGAGATGCAACAATCTGGACCACATGGACAAGCAGGACCATCTCTAGTCTTACATCACCATTTGCACATTGCAAATATTACTTTAGCACAGCTCCTTCTTTTGTACATATTGTTTTTACTGTTTATATTTCAAATATATCTTAAGACTTTTTCTATTCATATTTTCTATTTAAGCTGCATTTGTCATTTATTTTACTTAAGTACTTGCCTTAGTCTATCTATACTTTCATACTTTGTTCTTATGCACCAATATAACCAGCAAATTCCCGATATGTGAAAATCTATTTGGCAATGAAAAGGATACTGATTTCAGCATGCACGGAGGAGCTGGACAGTTGTGGCCATGTGGATCTTCTCTGCCAATGCTCAATTCAATGTTGAATCAAGTGACTGGACATGATTCTTTCGATCATTGGCAAGCTCTATTGTCTAGATACAGTGGAGAAAACATAACAAAAACGCACAGAGATCGACTTGATTTAAGGTGCCAGTGTCTTTGTGCCCTGATCACTTCCTGTCTTTTTCTCGCTCTCTGGTCGGGTTGAGATTAACATGAGTCCAGACCTTCAGACAAACAAGTAGCAATCAGTAAACCACTGCATTATTTATTACACCTGTTTGGCTTTTTTCTTTCTCTGTCCCCAATTTTCTTTCTTGTCATCTTTCTAGCTACTTTCCTCTCCCAAGGCGGAGACGGTCGCTAAGCAACCTGCACAACACAACAGCGCAGCTCTCCAACTTGGCTCTCTGCTCGGCGTGCCCCTGTGGTTTCAGACAATCAAATACACGAGTGTGTGCGCATTCATACAGAATGCGTGTGTGAAAGGTGAAAGCTATGAATAGTTTCCATCTCATAAGCGAAAGCCAATAGTCCCTTTAGCTTTTAAGAGCTGCCTCTTGACTCGAATATAACATCATCTCGCATTCATGAGGGATTTATTACAGGGCACCCAACTCTGAACTGCCTTAAACAGAAAGGACAAAAATGAATAAGACTGGGAATATGTGAAGAGATATGCTTTTAATTCACTGCAGCTTGAATAAAACCACCAGAAAGCCACCTGTCACAGACACATCCATCTATCTAGAGACTATAGTCACATCATCAAGGCCTACATGGTTCCTAAAGCTTCCTGGTACAGCAAATCTGTGTAGTATTGTGTAATAGTAGCTACATAGCTGTAGCTACTGTGGTTGGCAACAAATTTGAGTTTCAAGAAGTGAAAATTAACAGATTCATCCATGTCTAAAGATAAAAGGCTGTGGTTGGAACCCGCAAAGACACCCTAAAGCAAAGCACACCTCACTGATGGCAACATGAGCATTGAGCAAATCACCGCAGTACATTATTAATGCAATTTTGAAAACACAATGTGTTTTGTGCTGCCACGTCACCACTCACACAGGGACAGATGCAATCGAGTCCAATCTGTCGGAAAAATAATAGACGCCACTCGTTTTCCAGGTGCCCCCACTTCCTAAAGACTTTCACAGATTGTAATGAGGTTACAGTACTCAAGCTAGCTGCTTACAGAGTATACATTCAAAAAATTAGAATGATCATCATGGCTTTACAAAAATATACATTTGAGGGCATGCACAGAGCGACACTACACTTAGTGCGTCCAATAGATTAAAAAAGAAGGTAAAAACAGGAGATCCCATCCGTTTACAAAAAGCAAAGCTCAAGAACAAATGGCACTTACTGTAACTATAGCAGTTAGGAATCTCCAGGGCAGCATAACAGCCACACACACGTAAACAAACACTCCTACAGATACGACTCAGATCGAAGGTGCGTTCAGTAGCATACACCGGGCTGCGTCACGCCAGCAAAAGGCCTTCAGTGCCACCTAATTTAACCAACTCAGGGAAAACATTCACCATAAAAACTTAAAAAGAAATACTTAAAAAAAAAAGGTCTCCCACTGCTTGAACAGCAAAATTTAGAAAAATCAGGTCCCAAGCCACATTCGTTTTCAGCTCTGACCACAGTTTTGGTATCGTTCCATCTCTTAATTAACAAATTGGCATTAAAATAATAAAGTCTCCAAACACAGAACCCTGAAGAATTACTTTTGCTCTGACCTGATGTGCAATGTTTTGCAATCCTTTGACTTTAACTCTGCAACTAAAGTACTTTGTCAGTAAATGTTGTTAACCTGCAGGTCACATGTTAAGAACCCATTTCAGAAACCTTTTAGACTGTAAATATGGTAAACCGTTTAAGAATAATCAAGAAGTGCTTTCCCACCTCAGGACTTTATGCTGCTGAAGGCAAAAAGACTGACTCATAATTATCCATACCAAACATTCCCAAAATAAATATCACATGGCAGTTGGAACTCAATATGTGTCAGCTGGCTTCAGGCCTCCACCACCTCTGTGCTCTGCTCTTGGTTCCCCTCGGCGGCGGGGCCGAGCGGTCCGGCCCACCACAGAGTCAGGGCGTTATCTTGTCGGATCTCCTGAGGTGACATCACGGATTCGCCTCCCTCGCCCTCGGAGGCCGAGTCACCCTCGCTCTCCCCGGGCCAGGGGAACTGGCGCTGCCCACTGGATGTTGCCAGCAGTGGCATAAAGGGATGAATACTGTGGATAGAAGGTGGAGGAGGAAGGAAATGAAAATGATAATGCGTTTTTGTAGGGAAATACAAGGATATATTAACACTAAAATGAATTAAGTGCAGCATTCCATAGTCCTTGCAACTGCATTAATTCAAGTCCAGATTCTATACATCATTTTAGCACTTTCACAGCCATGACACAGACTCCACTTCATCAGCTACTTCCTCTCTTCGACAGTCAACAGAGCTGTTTACTGAATTTTTCATAAATGCACACAGAGGCTGTAGTTATTGCTCTCTGTTTTCACAACTGTTGTGTATTATTAAAGTGCGGAAATTGGAAGCCGTTTCTTCTGCTATCGAAAATATGTTTAGATGATTTGTTTGCATTTCCTGGGCTTTTGTGCGAATGAATGAGGAAACCAAACAGTCCGACACAGCAGGACAATCAGCCAGGAAAACAGCGTCAGTTATTGCACATGATTGACAGAGGTACATTAGATGGCGGCTTGTTCACAGCTGTTATGATGTCTGTTTGTACTGTTACGATAACACAATGTTTAGGACGATACATTGGCCCAGAAAATATCATGATAAACAATGTTATTGTTGACATTGTTTTAATGATAATAACCAAGGTGCATCCTTTTCAAGAGCAATTCACTTTTAATTCTCAAGAATATTAAACCCTGGAATTGAAATGTGGGAAAAAGAATATTAAAAATCCTGGATAAACAAAATAAATGACAGTAAATAAAATAGACTCTCTGCACTGAGATAAATATTATAATATATATTCCAACTGTGGTTTAAGTTCCCAGCTGTGAAAATTGGGTGGGATGGTTATGTTTTGAAAGCACTTTCAGGTTTGCTGTTTTGCCAGTTTTCATTGCCAATGTTCTCGTACTAATCAGACCGGCTGGTTGACGTTACTGGGTTCTTCTCGCTCATTCGGCGGGAATCCGAAATGTTCCCACACCAGCTTTGGAACCAATTCCATTTATTCCACCAAACCTTCTGGAATTGTGCAGCCGTAGGAAACTTAGCTTTGAGTAACACACTCTGTGCTTGTGTGAGCCGTTTCCCACAGAGAGTCGGCTGACTGACATGAGCGAAAGAAGCAGTGCGGCCGGCTAAAATGTTGATGGCTTAAGTAACAAACAATATATTGAGTCCAGAAGAATTATTGTGTCCATTTTATACACCTAATGATAAGTTGATATAGTAATTATCGTCAGGCCTACTGAAGACTACTATGGTTTTTGCCCATCAGGATTCTCAGCATTTCTTCCTTTTTTGATAATCGGAATTTGAGGGGAAAAGGGGCTTCTGGCAACAACATATCCCAAGAGAAGCCTCTGTTCTGTTCCAACCCATTCTTTTTGTATTATGTTATGTGTCATCAGCCAATGGGATGTTATTTTTCTTCTTTAGTAATTATACCTGATGCCGTTGGTGCAGTCCCAATGGGCCTGGAACCTGAGCTGAGGTTGCAGTAGCTCCTCGTTACCATCAGGAGGAGCCGTCAGGGTGTCCCACACTGAAACCATTCCCTCTGTGTCACCGCTCAGCAGGTACCTCCCCGACCTGTAAACACACAACACAGATTAACATGTAGACAATCATTAAATACAAAGCACAATGTGTTAGATCAGCACGTATACACCCATGCAGTATGTTATCAGGTCTATAGGGCGGTCTTGCTTCTTTGACACAGTTCAAGCTCACACACAAACACAAACACACATCAGCGAGTAAGTAAACTTACAGGTCCAGATCAAAGTAGATGCGTTGGTTAGTGGCCACGTTCCTCTTAAGTGAAAACAAAACTTTGTCCGGTTCTCTTAGGTCCCAGCACAGGATTTCTGGATCCTACACATCAAAACATGCACACACACACACACATAGACACTGTTCACCACAGCTGTTTTCTAGCGCTACAGAGCCAACTACATGCAGGTATCACAGGTATATTAAAATAACAGCTATCAATCAGCTTTAAGCTAAAAAAAAAAGAGGCTAAACTAATTATTTTTTTATTTAAATTTTGTAAACATGCAAAATGCATATTGTTAAGTTAATTATAATACCAGCTCTACTCACAACCTGCAACTGAAGCTACAAATTGACTAAACTGAATTTGAGTAAAACCAACAACCCTCAGTGGAAACATAGAACATGACAGTGACAGTAAACTGAATATCTTTGAGCTGGTTGTGGACAAAACAAGACATTTGAGGACATCATCTTGGGCTTTGGGAAACCTCAAACACCCCAAATCTGACACCTTCACATGGGTTTCACGTAGAACCTGCAGTGAACAGCAAACGTGCACTCTTGACCCTGTTGCTAAATTGTAAATTGTATCAGTTAACGGGCAGAGTGACTTGCATGTTACACATTAACTTTGCAGACTCTGGAATGCTTAACAAGTGTATATTTAATCTGATCAGGTAACAAGGATGAATGGAGGGCATTGAGGTTGATGGTTATAGAGTCTCTACAGTGCAAGTTGTCAATAGAACATTGAGGACCATTTGTGCAATGTCAAAGCAGGAGAAGACTCCAGACACTGTCTCGACCTGGAGGAAAATAAAATCTAATAGGTGTAAATTCATGCTCCTGTGATGGCAAACCTCTGCAGCCCCCTTGTGATACACAGTAAGTTATTTAGATTTCCACTTTTGGGGGGATGCCATAATGCTTAATCAGATTCATCCCATGCTGACTCATGCCGTCAGGATGGGATATTAGCATATAAAGCTCTTGTCCAAAAGCTTTGACGATGCTTTTGTAAACCAATTTTCCAATGCGACAGAGCATCATTTGTTACCTGCTTTAAACACAAAGCCAACTGATAGTGTGTGTGTGTGTGTGTGATTGTTCAATCGAAGCAGCACTATTACCCTCAGGTGTCCTGTCTGCATGCTGCCATCTACAAGTGTGTGTGTGCATGTGTTCACCTTGCGCCCGCCGGTGTACAGGTAGTTGCCGTCAGGGGAGAAGAGCAGATGGGTGAGGCCTCCGTGGTGGCGGGTCGGCAGCAGAGCCAGCAGGGTGCCGTCTTGGCAGGAGTAGAGGCCAGCGCAGCGGGAGTAAGAGCCACAGGCGTAAACAGACTGGCAGGGGCTGAAGCCAAAGCAGGAGATGATGCCACTTTGGCCCTGCTTCTTCACTGCAGCGAAGACAACAGAGTGGCATTTGGCAGGGCTTTCAGCCTTTTAAAGGTTCACAAGACACAACTCCCAATCAGTTCTACTCCAAGTTGACTTTTTGGCAGTGCATATCATCCCAATTACATTTCTAAGAGGGAAACATTTCTCAGCGATGCACACATCAACTCACATTTGGGTCATCTGTTCCTTCTTACTCTTTCCTCCTTTCCCATAAATCACCCCATTTGTCACTCTTTAAAAACAGCTTTTAGCACGTTCTCTGTGCAAACGAGCAAAGGCAAGGGTTTGGCACAGTCCTCGCATGTGTCACTGAAACTGTTTTTGAGATTGACCATACATTTCTGGTCCTAATGATCAAGCCGAGCTGATGGAGCCAAACGGAAAGTGAGCCATAGACAGCAATGATCTACCAGAGCAAGAAGATGCTGACTTGCCAGCGTGTGAGAATTTAACTTTGCTCATTAAATAAAAAAAACCTTATTTTCTGGCATTTTTTGCATTTGGTATCAGGTTTGTTTGTTGCCACTTGAAAAGTATCCTGCAAACCAGGCCACTTAAAATAGTAAAATAAATCATGAAGGATATGAAAACTCAAGCTTTCAGTTGAAGAAATAAAGTGTTCATCTTTCCAAGGATCACTTTTGTGGTTTAGAATACTTCATCGCATTAACTACAAGGCAGACGCTGGTTCATTTCTTTTCAGTGCGGTATAAAAGCCTGCCAGCGAGCTGAAACTTGTTTGAAATGTGGCACAGAGATTAGGAATTCATCACGGTAAACATTTAGTTCCCTTTGTTTTTTTGTCAGAAGCACATAATAAAAACTCTCCTTGCTGATTTGTTCAAGGAGACTCCTGCCTGTTGGATGTGACAGCCCGCTGTCAAACAGCAACTTTTTTCAACACAACAACTGAATTCACATTATCCTTTTCCCATCACCCCTGCTTACTTATTGTCTGTCATGTAGATTTGATTTTCTGAGAACATAGCTTATGAATGCATTTCTTTTGGTAAATTATTCGTCACTGTCAGTTAGCGCCCTTGAACAACTGGGAGAGTTTTCAAAACAGGCCCTGCTCTCAAACAGGAACACACATCTTATATAACTCATAATTCCTCAGTTGTTATAATGAACATGATCCATAACATGTAATGTCATTTGTTTCTTGACAATTTCAAAAAACATTTAAATTCCTGAAAGCAAAAACAGATGAAATTAGTTCAAATGGGTCAACTTTGGATGTAAAGGAACCGCAACATGTCTGTACTCTGCTGTTAAATCACACAAATCCACCAGTACGATGTTTTAAGCTCAAACTGTGTGAGGTTACTGACCTACGGTGGGCCGCTCCTCACAGTCTCTTCCAGGACGCTCGGTGTAGAAGACCCTGACCGTTTTGTCGAAGCCGCAGTAGAGCTGCGTTCCGTCGGGCGAGAAGCAGAGGGAGTGGGCCGCTGTCAGCTCATCCAGGTGATTGTAAGGTCGGAAACTGGCTCGCACCTCCCCGTAAAATGCATCCCACACGTGGACTGGGTTGTCACGGCTACTGCTGGCTAGACTGCGGAAGAGGAGGAGAGGTCAGGCAAAAACAATTGCGAGTAAGTTATTAAGCAGGGTTCTACATAAGCAATCACTGTGCATGTGTCGATGGCCCAGGGCCAGTGAATGATTAGGCTTAATTGCGCTTAAAATAGCCCAGTAAACTTGAGATACTCAGGTTATCACAATGTGAACTTGAATAGGAAATCATTACCAGATTGCTGTTATTAAAAGAAAACACTTTTACCTAAAACATCTGCTTTCTGCATGATCAGCATATCTTCCCTTCACAACATTGAAGCAAATGGGCAGGTTAGCTACGATGAATGATTTTAGAATTTAAACATTTTTTGTTTTGTTCACTCGAGACAGAAAGAGGACTGAAAGACGGCAGAAAATGAAGAATCAACTAGTCATAATAATTACAATATCAACTTATCAGGCTCAATGGAAGTTACCAGGGTTGTGTCTATATATCGTACGACATCCTGTTTGTTCACACAAGAACGTCCTGAAGCCATAAAACAGCATGGTTTTCCCCAACCATTAAAAAGACTGCAGCTGCAGCGCCTCAGTATTTCCTCTTCACAGCACCTAAGCTTAAGCTGAAAAACATGCTGAGACATATTATGCTCTTTTTTTGTCTGATTTTGTGTCCTCAACACACACACACAAACACCCACACCTGTACACAGCAACACACAAAAGTACATTGCTCTTTGAAGGGGTGTACTTGCATTATATCAGTGGGATTAAACGCTTTCAAAATGACAATAATATAATTAATTGCAATTATTTGGGACAATATATGCAACAAAATGTGTTCATTGTGATAAGCCTTGTGAGCAGTGAATGAACAGATTAAAATAAAACCAAGTAGCGGTGGAGTAAAATAGAGTTGTAGCTGCATCACAGAGGGGACAAAAATTACACAGACTACCATGATTCTTTTGAGATATACATTATGTATGACCACAAAACATCTTGTTTGATTAATTACCTTGTTTCTATCCTCTACTGAACCATAAACCACCTGAATGTATCAATGCATCAAAACAAATGCACAGCATTGTGCTAAGCCTCATTATGGAGACAAGACCATGGCACATTCTTATTGATTCAAATCAGGGCCAAAGACTGAGCCATGCCTTTTTAACTCTAATTACTGGGCGCTGAACAAATGCCGAAACATCACTGCGGCTCAATTAGACAAAGGAAATTAGCCCCTACCACTGCTGCCGTGTTCTGTTATGGCCCCTCTGAGCCGCAGCTTTATTCCAGAGCAGGGAAATGCCCAATTATAATGCTAGACTGCTGCTAGCTTGGAGCAATGCCTAGAACTCAGTGCAACTTAACCGAGCCATAACAGGGGCCCTTATTCCCTCTCTACAGGAGGGGCATCAACAACACACGGCTTTTGGCAGACAGAAGTTCAAGGAGTGTGGGGGGAGGAATGAGAAACAAAATGCAAGA